>CAJHIA010000011.1:1815000-2245759 GCA_905066765.1 Sclerotinia trifoliorum | reverse complement strand
CTAACCCTAACCCTAACCCTAACCCTAACCCTAACCCTAACCCTAACCCTAACCCTAACCCTAACCCTAACCCTAACCCTAACCCTAACCCTAGTTCCAACTTTCTCACAATATTTAAAAATCAAAATATTAAATATAAGATAAAAAAGATATTAGATTACAAATATATATAAAAACTTAAAAAAGAGATTAAATATCTAAAGAAGTTCTAAAAGTTTTATTAATAGAATTTAGATTTATTTAAAAAAAAAGAATTCATTATTTTAATAAAAAGAATTGAAAGAATCGAATTTATTTATAAGAATTTTATTAAAGTTAATAAAATCAATTAATAATTAATCAAATCAATTAAATTGATCAAAGTTTAATTAATCAAATTGATGAAATTGATCAAAAGACAATAAAAGAATTATAAGAATTTCTTTATCCTTTTCATTTCACTTTTTTTCTTCAAAAATATCAAGTTTATTAAGATATTTAAATCTACAATATAATATTTCATTATATCATTTTTTGAATTATATTTTCTATTTAATAAGATAAATAATCTTAATAAAAGACTTTATAATTTTAATATCCAATTTATTGATCTATCAATTAAAACTCTTCTAATTATACTCTTGAGAAATTTTATAATCCTAATCATCTTTCAAATGAAACTTAATATTATATAAAACAGAATTTCATATATATTTCGAATAATACAAGTAATATTTATCAAAAGATTTTAATATAATAACAATTCTTTTATTAATAATAAAAACAAGAAATCATTTCAATATTAATAAAATCAATAATTGTAATTAAATCAATAATTGTAATTAAATATATACATTTCTTTTTCTTTTTTCGAATTAAATTATTAAAGAAATTAGAATTATTTATAATAAAAGAAAAAAGATAAATAAAATATAAAAAAAGAAAAAATATTAATTATCAAATAAAACTTGAAAGATTATAAACAATTGAAATAATATTTAATTAGGAAAGAGATAATATTACAATTTACAATTAAAATTAAAATATATTGAAAAACAATAATCAATTTGTTTATATAAACTTAAACCTTATCGAAAAACAAAATGATTTGTATACAAATTTGTATAATAATCGTTTTATATAATCTCCCCATTTTTAACAAACTTGAATATATAATCAGATCCTAATCATATAATAAAAAGCTTTAAAAACTTCGAAAGCTTTTAAAACTCTAAGAGCTTTTTGAAGCTTTAAGACTTTAAAAGGTTTTTTTATATTCATTAATATATAATCAGAATAATTTTATAGTTTAAAAGTTTTATACTCAACTTAATTATTAATTAGTTTATCTATATTCCAATTAATCTAGTAATATATTCATCTTCGAGTGGATAACTAATGATTATTAGTCTTAACCTACAACTATCAACCAGACGAAACCTAAGGCAGCCGCTGCCTCTACCAGAGATCGTTATACCTCGAATAATTTATAATTAGATATCAAACAAAAGCTTTAAATAATATCAATAATTATAATTTGTAATTAATAATAAAATATATTAAATAATTGATTTTGAATATAAAACTCTTACAAAAGAAATCCTTTTCTATTTATATAGATCTTTGTATCAATTGAATCATAAAGATCTAATAAATCTAGAATATAATTCTCTAGATCCCTTAGATCTTGTGATCTATCACGTGACTACGATCAGACTATATGTCCGAGCTCGCTGAAGGTGGGGAGACCATATGAAGCGATTACTATACAAATTTATATACAAATTACTTTGCTTTTTGATGAGGCCTAAGCTTATATGGACAGGTTGACTGTTACCCTATAACAAGCGGTCAATAGATTAAACGAGATATTCTCTGTTTAGAAAGCTATGGTTTCCTTATATAGAATCACTTATACTTATAATACTATTATAATCTAATCTGTAAATCGTGATAATAATATTCGATAATTATTAATTGAAAACAATAAATAAATTTAAAATAATATTAAAATAGTTTCAAAGTATTATAAATCAAATTGTTATTTTTTTTAATACTTAAATAAACCAAAAAATAATTTATAAAATTTGTAAATATATTTAATTTTATTTTTTATTTAAAATACAAAATCAATATATCAAGAATTAATATTTTTATCTTTGAAATAACTAAATCAAATGAATCATTAATTTGTTAAAAATTATCAATAATATTATCAAATTTCATATTTAACCTATTACCAGAATTATTTAAATTGGAATTATTTGAATCAAATCTGAAAAATAAAATATCTGAATTAGAATCAAAAGAGTAATTGAATTTAGAATTTGTATTGTTTGAATTATTTCTTATTCCAAATTCTCATTTCTTTTTTATTTCTTCCTCAATATCATTCGATTGATTAAAAGAATAAATTTTGAATTTATTGATTCTTTTATTAAATAAATTCTTAGATTTTCTTAAATAGAATTTAAAACTTTCTGGAAAATCAGAATTAAAATCAATAATATTTAAAATATTTTTCATTAACTCTTTCATTTTAAAAGTTAAATTATTAAAATTAGAAAAGTATTTATTTGAATATAAAAAAAAATATTAAATAATAAATATCAAAAAAGTTTTAAAGAATCCAAAATAACTAATCCGATTTTAACCATTATCTTTTAAATTAATCGATTTCGGAGGAGTAATCATATTTACTTTTTTGGGTGGTCACCACCCCCCTTTCAAAAGTGATCATTATCGATGGTGATCATCAAAAAAATCCTTATAATACTAGTTAAAGGAAAGGAGCTGATCATACTGTAAAAGTGGTAGGTCGAGATACGTGTGTCCCGATAGCACATTGTGAGGAGGGAATTGGAAGAGAAAGCTGAATTAGATTATATTGTAATACGTCACTTATGGGTAAAACGGGGTTCACAATGGTTTTGGGGTTGATGCTATATGGGTTCAAATGTATATATGTAGAAGATTTTTGTGAAAAGAAGAAGCAAAGAGCTTTTCTTTTATATCTAACTACAGAAGATCATGTGATTGACTAGTTAAAACCTTTATGTATTTGGCCTATAATTCCAACTTTCTCACAATACGAGAAGCAGATAACAATAGGAGATGAGGTCCTAAATATTTCATCGCTCGATGTGATCAAAAGTTCAACAAGAGGTCTTTGTCTGGGCAATCACTTCCGCTGGTGATCGGAGAATGGGGAGACAAATGAGCTTGTTAAGAGCATGTGGACTGGTCGGTGTCTCAGATATTGGATAACCCGGACTACTTTTCAATTTTATAGAATACTGAAACGCATAATGATTGCCAAAAGCTGTGGATGACGGAGATCTACTAACATGATGAAGGTAATACTGTAACCACTGGAGGCAATCACCCAGATCGTTCGGTCTAAGTTTATCCTATTACCTATTACGAGTTTGAGTAAACTCAAAGAAGCAAAGAGTTATGCTTTCAAGATTGATTAGCTCATATGGTGTTGTGGGGAAGTGGGTCAGAAGATCAAAGTCCACATTTTGGCGGTAGCGAGAACGTCCCGAAACCAGAATCATATTAGTTCCCCATTGCTGTGTGGGTTGCCTCAGAATGAGACCTTCAACGGCTCATTGATATATGCTGCTGCGGATTTCGAAGAACTCGCTGATGACTCCTAAACTGTTAGTGTTAACTCCGATGGAATGATCGAGAGGGAAGCCATCATAGGAACTCCAGGTCAGCAAATACAATAGAACAGTAAGGGTGGTTTCTCTACTTCACGCTCCATTCGCTTTATTTATCTAACACTGAAGCTATACACTCTCTCACGAATCTTAAAGACGCGGCAACTTTAAAAGGTATCAACATAATCATGTAAAGCATGCTAAAGAATGTGTATATCGTTAACTATGAAAGAATTGAAGGAACAGGTTCCCGTTTGCCACCTAGCCTGCCCTTGGAAGACCACAAGTGATGGTAAAAAAGCTTCAATCTGGAAGCTAACTTCGAAATTCTGAGCTTTTACAACATCCTCTGCTATCTAAGAAGAGCCTGCTGTTTTACTCTCTCTGCCAGAAGGTCCTTGGTGTCTTCTCCTTCCCGCGGGACGCAGAATGTGTTTGGTGTGAACACCCCAGTTGGATCATGAGTCTTTCTCAGTTTGCGTAGCTTGTCGTACTTTTCCTGGCTGTCATGATACGCTTCCCAAATTTGGGACAAGTCATATTCTCCGAATGACCCCCATAAAGGACGCATATCCTTGGTGCTAAAAACCCCATTCTCCCCAATGGCTCCTTGTTCATTTTCCTTCTGCCATTCTTCCGCCTCCTTCTTCTTGTCGTGTTTGAAGTTGTAGAAGCAATCAAGAGTACAGGTGATGGTCGAGTTTCTCCAACTATATGAAGTGCCGTTGTTTGCCTTTTGGACCGTCTGCGATTCAGGCCCGCCAAAAGGTTGGATTTGAGCACACACAAAGAGACCGTTATTTTCTGGCTTCACAACTTTATCAATACGTCCAGCTAACCACGCAGGCCATCCGGACTTGCTCAGATTCGTCTTGTCGCTCATGCGGGTACTCTTGATATAGGGATATGGATACTCGCGAACAGCATCTAAAATCCACCAATTTCCCGTCATGAAAGACATATCTTTTGGCTCCAACTCCTTATGGTTTATGCTGATTGGGTCAATGCAACCGTCGGATAGTTTATCGAACCAAAGCGTCTTGTCGAATTTATCGGTTTCATGTATCTTAACCCATTGCGCCCAGATGTAAATTAATTTGGGATATTGCGGCAAGTTATCGTCAATGTTTGGAAGGTCATCATGATTGTTGTAAAAGTCCCTCAGTGATTTAGCTTTACCGGGGAAAAGGGCGGCGAACTCGTTTCCAGAACTAACGATGTTGAGGCAAACATCGTAATTACGAGCAAGTATCATCGGGTTTCCTTCGGAATCCAAACCGTCTGACATCTTTGCCACAAGTTCGAGCAGCTTCTCAGCCCTCTCAGGACTGTACGGATATAAGCACTTCATACCAATGGATCCTTTATAATCTTCGTCTTTATGGACCTTGATTGTGAAGTGGGTGACTACACCAAAGTTCCCTGGGCTTCCTCCAAGGATGGCATTAAATAGATCTCGTTCGGCCACGTTAGGGCTATTCTGAACAAGCCTTCTGGGGACTCCCTCATAGTCCACAATGTCAATCTCAAGGACATGATCCGCAAGTAGCCCGAAGCTGCGACCGAGTTGCCCGTAACCGCCAGTTTGAACGTGTCCTCCGAGGTGAACAGCAATGCATTGTCCATGGGGCGCGAAAATGTGGTGTTCGGAGCAAAATTCAGTAAATTCCTTCAGAGACCAACTGACGCTCGTGTGAAGACGACCCTGCTTTCTCAAGAGTGTTCGATCATCGGGACCTTTGAAAGTTTCTGACAAGTCCATTTGGATATTTGGAGCGGTGCAAGATGAAGCTCCGCTGTATTGATGTCCTCCTGTACGAACCGATACACCAATTTTTCTCCTGTTGGCGTATTCCAAAATAGTGGCAATGTCCTGTTTGTTTCGGGGCTTCAGGATCAATGCTGGCAACGTGCGAACGTATCTAACAAGAATTAGTATCATACTTCTCTGAGCGAATGGAAACAGGTGAAGAAATAAAATTCCATCTCAAGCAATGGTGACATGAGGTAAAATCAGGGATAGGAAAAAGGGTTACGTACTCATAAGAGGAAGTGGCATATTGCGTTACTTCATTTTCATAGAAGCCTTTGCCTTTTTTGAAGCAATTGGAGACCCCCAAAGTATTGACGAGGGTATCAAGTTCATTGATGGCAATTTCTTTGGCTGTAAGTTCGTCGGTGGCCATTTTGAGGTTATTGAGTCTGCTGATAGTTGTAAATGTGAATTGAGAGAACTACAATGAGGTTTTCACCTTCTCATGAGGTGACATAGTCACATATATATAGATATTGCTCATCTTAGGAGAACGAAATTAGCGAGGATGATTTTAACCACATGCTTTCCTTCTTCGTAACCAATTCCTTGGTTTGACCACATCGAGTAAGTTATGTTCTTGTGGTTGATCGACTACAGCACGGCTGCATGATATCACAGCAGCGCTATAGTCAATCAACGACGAGAAGTCATATTTCTGCAAGTCCGCAAAGTTGATAGTGTTACTGACGTGTTTCTGAAATTTGGTATAGTCGGCCATCGCTAGAAAAGTAGTTGGACGCACGAAACCACTTTCCTCATGAATTCACTGGCGATCCCGACATACCTTTCAGCTTTCTATGCACCATTCCGAGAAAGTAACCTCATTTTGGTTTCCAGCTGAAGGACAAAACGCCTGGAACTTGATAGTGTCATATTTTGGAACTATCCTCACCGAAAAGGAGGCTTTTTCGCTGCAGACATGATGTGGCCCAGCCTAGACAGAGTAGACTAAGAGCTGGAAGTATACGATTGGTCAGCAATAAGTAAATGGGGTGCTGAAATCATGCACCCCACCAAATTGGGGGAATTGAGGCGCTAATCGTTGGCGAACCGCCAGGGCTAGACGGGGTGACATGACCCGGGCGGGGTAGGTAGTATTAGATCTTTCCAAGATCTCTAAGGTGGGGCAATTGGGTACATCATTGGGGTAAATACATATCAAAATGTAAAAGAAGATATCGATCTGGAAAGGTATGATCTATATGATAATGTATCATGTGATGGTTACTCGTGTTGTCATGTTATCATGTTGTCATGTGATAATAGGCCAAAGGCGATTGTACTCCGTAGACATTTGATCGTTTCGAAAGCTTGAATTCAATCACCCCGATGTGTTATTATTCGGTACCCGGGGCTGTAAAATACATGCAGGGTCGGGTGGTTGGGTGGTTGGGTGGTTGGGTGGTTACACTAGAGGATCAAAAACCCCGGGTAGGTGCGGGACGGGGGTGCCCCGCCCTGCAAAGCCATCGGCTCATTTTGCAGCTGAACAAACCTTAAAAATATCAATATACGCGTACGATACTGTCGATACATGATCATCGCCAAATTTGGAGACTAAGTTGCCAAGTAATCTAGCCATCTTAAGTGACACAAGGCGTCAATACTTCTCCCAAGGTGAATTCAGCTGCTTTTTTCACCAATCATAGCAGTTTAAAAACACCATACACCACACAGACATCTCTCGTATCGGCGGCAGTAGCAGTAGCTTGGCTCATCATCACATGAAGTTGCTTGTAAGCTTAAGATCTTAACATCTTGGTCAAAGCTTAAAAGCCTAGGGTATTGAGTGAACAGTGCAGTGAACAGTGTTTGTTGGTATGGACTACATTGATCTCTTGAAAGAGATTTCACATATCCAATGCAGCTATTTCCCGTGTTGTGCTGTACTGTACTGTACTGAAATCCGTGGTATCTTACGACTCAAGTGGTATTCAGTCAATTTACCATCAATTATGAAGAAGGGGTCGATTTATTACAATCTCATTACTTGACAAATTGATGGGCATTTCCGGTGCAAGATCAAAATCCGTGCTATCTATGATTCATCATGGGTACAGGCGATATAATGTGGTATGGGAGAAGCCTAGCCGGAGGGAGACTTATCTGCTCAAGAGACGAATTCAGGTTTTTGGACATCCTCTGTAATGGTTGGAGGTTGGAATGATGAGGATTTTACTGGTTTGGCCATTATCACTCTGACATCCAAATTCGACAAGTTGTTGAACTCGGAGATTACCTTCGATACCCTTTGGTTGATATCTAGTTGGGTATCGAGGATTCATTTGTGAATGAACTCCATTGTTGGTTTTCCAGTCTCAATTCTATGGAAACTTTGGCATCAAGGCAACTATGTTGAACCCCAGTCCTAGGGATAGTTTATTGGGCTCATTATTATCTACCCCATGTTGCTTGAAATTTCCTGATTCTCAAACCTGGTGCCTCATATCAACAAATTGATGGTCCTCTTTCATTGTGTATGATGTCAATTGCATTGTGCGAGTTAAGTTACATGTATTAGGTCATGGATTTACGGTACTCCCGATCGAAATGGAGCATTTTATTTACGAACGGGAAGTAGGTCCAGTGCATCTCGTGATTGAGTCTAGGTTAGAACAGGTACTTTCTATCCCCGTCTACTCCTCGGCTATTCGTGCTAATATCAAATGTCCGGTAAAGTGGGAGGCGGGAGATGGTGAGGTTGATAAAGGTGATGTCTTGATGAAACTTGGGAATTAACTGGGAGATGAAAGGAGAAGATGACATTCCTTAGTTTGAGGAACTGGCCTGGGAAAGCTTTGATAACTTTTGATTTGAAATCGTTGAGGAGATGGATCTTAATGATATGTGGTGTCACGATACCTGGTGAAGATTTTTTTTAAAAAATCTTTTCGGTTTGGACTTTTGCTCTCGATCGATGTCACTTTAGAGTTCCACTTTTTAGCAATAGCCAGCATAGGGGCATTCTTATTGATGAAGGCAGTAGCCGTCAGACCTAGCCTCGACCTCAAATGTTCTGGCTCGCTGCGACATAAATCTGATGAACCGATTGACTAACCCACTAGAAGCTGCCTTGTTGTTCACATCTTACTCTCATTTACCGCTTGATTACCTAGTGCTTCATTGTAGCGCCGGTCACTGCGAGGTTCCCCGCCCCAACAAGTGCGATAGGCAATGAGCAGGTTCATTCGGAGATGGGGTTGATTGGGATTCACTATGTTGATTGCCGGCGAACGTCAAATTTGACCAATGCCTCGGAAAACATCCTCTAAACACACAACTTAGCCTTGCGATGCCTCAATCATCATATCTTTCATCTTTCAGTTCGTAAGATCACAACCCTTCAACTCTTCCATTCTTCAGTTCTTCAACTTGTCAACCCTTCAATCTCAACAAGTCGTTACAACCCTTTCAACCCCTCCAACCTCCATTTTCTGCCACAGATAACAAGATGCGTATATCGAAAGATGAAGGGTTTACAGACT
Source organism: Sclerotinia trifoliorum (assembly GCA_905066765.1). Classification (NCBI taxonomy): domain Eukaryota; kingdom Fungi; phylum Ascomycota; class Leotiomycetes; order Helotiales; family Sclerotiniaceae; genus Sclerotinia; species Sclerotinia trifoliorum. The sequence goes on along the minus strand of CAJHIA010000011.1, from coordinate 2,236,811 downwards.
CCAACAGGTATTCACATTTGGAGAAGCGCGTACGAAACAATGAGGTTCCTCGTGGCTCACATGGGCAGACACAAGAAAGTTGTCGACGAGCATACAAGGAAAGATGGTATTCGGTACTCTCAATGGCATATTGAGAAGGACAGTGACGAGCGCACATTGAAGTATGAGGATTTTGGGACTCTCAGGGCATCCAAACAAAGGTGATCGTTCTCAGGCGAATAAACAGGAAACTGGCAGCAAGCGTACCAGAAAAGATGAGGATTATCCAAATTATGAAAGGTATCAATATTCATATAACAGCTCTCGAGGCTCGCTCCGATAGTTATTCGAACTTGCATTACAAGAACCGTGGACTCAAAGGAGAGTTGACTTCTAACCATCAAGTCTGGCAAGAATATGGCTCCTATCGTATGTTTGGGTTCGGCAACCCACAAGTCGCGCTAGAAAAGGTTGTCTCACGAATTCTTCACACATGAATGGAAGCATGAACAAAACCTTTTAATCCCATTTTTGGGTATTACATTAAAGCGCCCTCGGGTATTCCTCTTGCCCACCGGTGCAACAACTGAAGTTATTCGATTATATGCTCCATCCCTAGCCAACAGGATGCTTTAGACAAATGAATTTGACCTATTCTTAAGGGATTTGAGATAAATCACTAGCGCAGTTGGTTATTTGATTCCAAAATGCGAATAAGTTGTCTGTGGAAGGTTCTCATCTACCAATCGCCAAGGAAACAAAGACCGTAGAAACAGTGCACCTTTGGTTATCGTCCACATTTGTCAAGGAGGGATTTTTCGGGTGAGGCAAGGAAACTTTATATCATTGCGGATATGGCGTGCATAATGGACTTTTTGAATAAGTACAAGCGGGTATTGACAGAACACAAGGAAGGCTTACCTACTGTTGATGTCGCCTTCCATGAATATGTAATGGAACACCCGAAGCTACCTCACCCAAGAAACTACAAACTTCCACACAGCTTTTATCATTCTGATGAGCAATCTGATGTTGGTAGGGCTGAAGGAGGCATTCGACAAAATTCTGGTTTGTCTAATGTGACACCAGTCTCAGCCGTCAAGTCAAGTACAACCGGTGCCCTATCTCCTCTTCCACATCGTCTGCGGACACCTTCACCTAATATCAGACCTTCCTCGACAATCAGATCCAAATTTCAATCGATTGGCGCCATCTATACCTTCTTCGGCTAGGATTAAAACATCCTTGGTGTCAAATCAATCCTTCGATATGGAAATACCAGTCAAAACTCTTCCTTCGGTTGATATTCAAACAAATTTGGTATTCAAGCAGTCGTGTGGTACATTTGGGCTACGTGCTTTGCGTCAACACCTCACAAGTCATACATATCCTTCACTTGTGTCATGCCTTGTCATCGCCACAAGCCTTGAACTTCCTGCACCGAACCAACCAACAATACCTTCAAAACTGGAGGTGAGTTTCTTTGCTTTACCTCATATTATTTCTGCTAAATGGTTAGAGGCATGACAAATCGCTAGGTAACCTTATGATTAACCTTATCTCTCAGCCTTATCGCACAGGGTTAATTTTCGCAATCCCGCTCTTGGATTGCGATATTGTATATCTCTGCAGTATCAGCTCATCACTCATCAGTCATCACCACGACCATCATCGATGGGCAAGGCTGCTAGCATTATGTTAACTTTTCTCAGAGGCACTTTTAACTTTGAGAAATGGATTCTCGTCGTAACACCAGCGACAACCACGCTCAAAGAGAATGAACGGTTAATGCGCAACTGCGACAGATTTTAGCATGATGTTATGGTTAGTTGATATTCTATGTTCTCCTAATAAAACCTTCTTAACATTTTGATGTCTGACGTTCCAGCTTGCAGACATGAATTATTACGTCCCCAGTCACAATCTTTCGAAGAACGAGACAGAAAATTGCACATCAGGCCTTTCTCGCAGCGTATTCCATTCATTCGAAAGATAGTCGTGGTCCTGAGTGAAGAGCGGGCTTCTTACTTCATATCCAATGCTTGAAAAAATACAATTGGTTTGGACTCAACGATAGTGCTGGATACCTATGGGATTTGTGAGAAGCTACTGTGAAGATTATCCAGCTCCGCCATTCGTTATCGCTGTTCGTTATCGCTGTCGATGGGAGCAACAATACAAGAGGTTGAATTGATGGAATTTGGTACATACCATGAGACGAAACGATAAAAACTTCTTGATTCATGAAGTGTAAAAGTTACAACAATATTGCTATCCAGCGAGCTGTTTGTTCTTCCTCCGGATACTTTACTCTGGTTACTTTACTTTCGTTACTTTTGCGGCCGCTGGATCTACAATGGAATTGAATAGACATCGAGTCTGCTACCTATTTCAACTTTTCGCTGGAAATTACAACAAGTAACTATTTTCCTGCTCGAGCAGTGTTCGAATAGTTTTGTCAGGTTTGGTTCATTTGGCCCCAGCAGCTCATGTAACCAGTGTAACCTACGAAGTGCTTTCAAAGTGTCATTCTATCGTCAGATCTGGCGGACAAGGTCTCTCAGAAGTTGTTCGGACATGAGGATCACACATTTGCTCAGCTACTAGGGAATATGCAACTCGTAGCGATGTCGCTGTGATAGTTATGGCTTCACATGGTTCTCCTCAATCTTGTAATACCTCGGACGTTGCTTCTCCTAGGATGGATTTCAAAAATCTATGCCTAATTCATCATCTACTTCCGGGATTCATTTTGACTCCTCACTCCTCACTCCTCTCATCCGTGTGAAGTTTCGTGTGCTTGATTCATTGGCATGTTGTTTCATTATTCATCTATTTGTGTTGCATGCATCCCACTTTCTGGGTACGGGTAGGTGGTATCAGTGCTTGCTTTGGGAACCGATTACATTTATACTGCATGGTCCGAAGGCCAGCACTTGACACTCCTGTTGGCTATTTTTGAATATACAATAGCTTCATTCCTAACTTACAATTCACTCTAAAAATGTTTGTTACCGGGAGCGATGAATTCTCCCAAGTGGATGATATTCGGTGGCGATGCACGGTTCCCGCTTATCGCGCCCTAAACGCTTCCAAGGTGTTATAAGGTATTAAAAGGGTTAACTGCCGGAGAGCGGCAGAATCACGATGCGCAATAATTGTCGCCGAAGGCTATGCATCATGCATGATATTGAACTAGGGCAAAGAAGTAACTTATGACCTTATTATCAAGATGTCGTTCTAGCTTCATGCACCCAGCATTCAGAATAGATGAACTGATGCATTAAAGTAACCTCACGACCTGAAGCATCTTCAAGGATGGAAAGACTACTCTTGAGTTGAGGTCAGAAATCTCATTTTCATATGTTCCAGAAAATGGGTCTGGATACACAAAACTCACAACTATACAGCTTTAATGATTACTTCTGGCAACTTGGCAACCCGTTCGTAGAGTACAGGTCTATCAATGTATCTTTTATTTTTTCCTTTTACTTTCTTCTACACCTTCAGATGTGAGGTCACCTAAAAGGTTGCACAAACCCGAATTAGCCCAACTAGCCATAAGATCTCATTATCTACGATTGACAAGCGCGGTGACAGGAGAATATCCACAGTTTGAGGTCGTTCAAGGATTTTGATGGTTCTTACACATACAATGGTTTACTGGTCATATTTTTCTGCAGAAGGATGCACAGCTGTTAGTATTAGGAAGCTACTTAATGCCAACTCAATCAGCTGGTTGCCAATCTCCCCACGTTGACGTATAAATTGTCTATCATGCTGTCGGTTTACACTTCACATGCCGGAATGCTGAATGGAAGCATGTGGGTACCGAGGAAAAACCCCTCATTTTACGCCCAATACAGACATGATGCTCGGGGCTTTTTCGAGGATTCCCCGCATCCGCAACGACTACTGCATGCGGGTGCACGGTTAAATGCACTCCTTACGTACTCCGCATTCTTGTTCATGATTGAGTTCAACGTTCTCCAATGCCAGGATTTGAATGTACTGTACAGAAAGAGTATCCAAATGCTGAATACTTGGAGAGACCAAATCACAATGGAGCAAATAAAAACTATATAAGAGCGAAAAGTTCCAATATTCATCATCCATTATCACGCAATCTCCCTGGCACAAAACACAACAACACCATCGCACACCACGCATATCTTTCTCTCAAAACGGAAACCATGAAGTTCTCACACATCGCTATTGGTCTCGGAGCTGCCTCCATCGTCTCAGCTCAAAGTGCGGCTTGCACATCTGCTGTTGCTGCCGTTCCTGCTTGTGGTGTATGTGACCTTTTCATTTACCTCAATCCCCTTCACCAAACATAATCATTCATTTTCTCTTCAATGTCTTGCCGTATCCTTCGCCCAGTTTCGTTAGTCTTTCCTCCTATCGATCCACTAATGTCTTTACTAGGCTACTTGCATCAGTTCAGCAGTGACAAAATACTGCCCAGGCAGCGTCAACAACTATGCTTGTGAATGCGCATCTGCAACCTTCTCCTCTATCAAAAATGACGCTACTAGTTGCGTTGTCAAAGCTTGTGGAGATGCTACTGCGCTTCAAGTCTTGACTGCTGTCAATAATGTTTGTGCCGCATGTGTTTAAGCTAGGTAATCCGGCGGAAGTACTGGCAAGAGGTTGAGACGGAGTGGAAGGTCTCTCGGAATAGTCTGTGCTTGACTCTATTGTGGTTCGGATGATAGCGACGATGAGGGAGGAATACAGAGGTCATGCAAGGTGATTTTGATAATCATTGTCGAAATAATCTTTGGTGTCAATACTTCAGAATGCAAAATCAACTAAAAATGGATGCCATGTATGAACCCTTGGGAATTTTCCGTAGCTGTATCTATGACTGTGAAATGCCTAGGTCCATTGGCACAGCCATTATTACTGTAAAATTGTCACGAATGCTCGCATTCTACATGATCATATCACGTACCAATATTAATTTGCTTAATTTGAAATCATGGAGATAATGCGGAAGAAATGCTCTTCAAAAATTGACACTTTGCCCTCTCCTCGCCCCTAACAATGCATATATGGGCAACGGGCTAGACAAATCTTTTTTCGATAGGGCCACACTATCTAGCCGAGTTTCATCTTTCAACTTATGCTCCCGGTATAGGGTTGCCTTGTCTGGTATGATACTGGACTATCCGAGAAATGAGGGTGTGGTCGAAATGTAATGTAGTCGTACCAAGCTTTTCCTTGCCGAGATTTGTACGCATAAAACGCAAAAAGAACAGATTGGAAGAGATCATTTATGTGAGGATTTTTGTTCATGGTGATGGGTAACATGTGGCATGGAAAATTGTATGGGGAAAGTCTGCTTTGTCAACAATAGGGTTTTATATTATACTTCCAATGTGATACTTACCCAGCTTGCATTGGCACTGTAGAGCTTTAGAAATGAACTCAGGATAGCGGTCGACTGTAAAGGTGCCCAAAATAATTTAAGAAGATAAAGGGGCAGTATATAATATAAATGATTGATATTTTTGATTAATACTAGCTTTATTTTAATAAACTATGACCTAATAGACTGATTTATAAGATAAAAATACTTATTTAACTAAAAGAGATAATATAATTTATAAGGAAAAAATATTTTATTTATAATATAGAAAATTATTCATAAATAAATAAAAATATTTTTCAACTCAATAAAATAACTGATTTATTTATAATAATGAAAATGAGTTTAAATATCCTTTAAAAAAAAAGTGAAAAATAAATATAGGTATAGAAATAAATTATTATTATATTGAAAAGGAAGAAAGGAAAAGAACTACTAGCGACTATGAATTCGTGATTGAGCAAGTGCTTGATTTTATCATACAAGACGACAGCGAGATATTCAACCACAAATTGTCTTTATACAACCATGACCGAGGGAAAGCTCTAATATAATATTACAAAGCCGGACAATGATCCCTCATCTTTCGGAGAATCGTGCATGATTTCCCCATGCCGGAAATATTGCCAGCGATACATAAATACTCCTTGCGTCCCAATCAGAATTTACCCATTGAACAAAGTTTTGCAGTACAGTTTTTTGTTGTGGGGACCATCTGGCATATTCCAGCGTTGAACCACGGATAATTTGGCGGTGTATCAATAGCGAGCGATTGATGATGAAGCCCATCTTTGCTTTGTACTTGGAAAAAGGTATTTTATCATAAGATCTTACGTTTTCGCTCATTTATCCATCATAAATCTGTTCACGTCTTTTTCTCAAAATAAAATCTGGGTCATGTTTTCTCAATTGCTGTTTATCCTTCCTCTTTTGGTGGATGGTGGTGTGGCCTTCCCATTCCTGAACTCAGTTGCACCTAGAGGAGTAACAGGAACTAAATATCTATTTTCCTTGTGAGAGCACCCAAAATAGATGGAGGGGACGGTATTGACCTTACTAGTGGTGACTCCTACTCACGAACTCTCTTCTCAATTACGGGCACAAAGCCTTCCGCTGAGAACCCGATTGGAAATCCTCCATTCCCAGGCACCACAACAGATGCCGGTCTCAATTGGATTGATCACTTGGTCACCACATATAACACCTCTTTAACATTATCTTATAATTTTGCTGTCGGAGGCTCAACAGTAGATGATGATGTTGTTCGTTCCATTACCTCCGGTTCTAAATCATTAGTCGAACAAACGGCAATCTTCACTGCAAATCTTGCCCCAAAACCTTCTTATGCGCCATGGACTTCGGCAAATACTCTCTTTGCTGTGTGGTTTGGCATCAATGATATTGAGCTCAGTTATACATACTCTAACGAGAGTACACTCTTCACGGAGATCTTCAACACCTACTGGAAGCAGCTTGACATAATGTATTATTACGGGGCCAGAAATTTCGCTTTGATGACAGTTCCACGTAAGCCAATATTCAATGTTTAATATGCTTAGTCGGATTCAAACACTGACTGGAGAAAATAGCCACGAACAAAAGCCCCAAAATCTTAGCTTTGAACAGTACGACGCAAGCGACATACACTGCAAGTATTGCAGCTTGGAATACTCTCGTCAAGAATACGGCCACTGAGTTCCAATCCGAAAGGTCTGGAAGCATCGTCACAGTGATTGATACTTCGGTACGTCAAAATTGAAAACTAGCTCCTCATCCACAAACTTACACAAAATCGCAGATCCCCTTCAACACTGCCATAAACAATCCAACAGCATATGGTGCCCCAAATGCAGTTTGCTATAATACAAATGGAGTGAGTTGTTTGTGGTGGAATAATTTCCATCCTGGTCAGGCGGTTCAAAAATTGGTTGCCGCAGCATTTGCAGGAGCTTACAGTGGTACATTCTTTTGATTTTTGATCGACGCTGGTGGTCTGACTGGAGGTCTTATTGGATTTATATTTTCCCATAGGAATGGAGGAGACTTTACTTCATTTATTATAAGACACATGGGACGTGGCGAGGCTCGAAGCAATGAAACGGAAACTCATCTGCTGTGCCCGTCCGAATCAACATCCAAACTTCAGCTCATTCATTCCAACTTTGACCAGGTATTAAAAAATGCAAAGTAATCTCAATATTCATTTTCTATCATTAAATCCTTCCTCCTAGCCATCAACATTAATAAAGGAAACTATATCCAACCTTTCTCCTCTACCAATTTTCTCCGCTCAACTACTTCTCCCTCGCGCAGTCCGGGTATCATTCTAGAAATATTAAAGGATAAGTATGTATGTAAAGAGCCCATTCTGTGAATGCGGACGATATTGATATAAGAAGCTTTGAATCCACTTTCTCCTCCCCTCAAACATTCTTAAACTTAGACCGCAATAGAAATTAAAAAGAAATGACAAAATAAACTTTTTTAATCAACGTCCAAATCCCCCACTATAAATCCCAGCCATCTCATCCATTGTACTTTCATCATCATCATAAAAGCCTTCTTCACTTCCAAAATCTCCCAGTTCCTCGCCTAAGCTCATCCCCAAACCTGCTTGAGCAAGTGCACTCCCCCGTCTGCTCCCGCGCCTATTCCCATTATCTAGTTCATCATGATTTGTTACCACAGCATCATTGTCATAGCTACTCTTTAACAGAATTGGTGGAGTTGATGTTGCTTCTCTTCTGACCGGGACTTTGTCCGCGCGTCTCGGTGTGGACGTTCTGGAACTAAGGCCACCTTGTTTAGCCGCAAATCGTTGACCCGTTGCGTTAAAAGCACTCAATGTATTATCCCTAGCGAAACTGGCTGGCTCTCTGTTGATCTGTACTGGCGGAGGTGCTCCAGGTGTATTAGGGAATTGTCTGGAGCTACTTGCCGGTGGTGTCATCAACCCACTTAGAAATCCAGATGAACTTCCAGCTTTAGATGGCGTCGAGTTACCGCTTTCGGTAGCTAAACTATTACCACCACTCATCAGAGCAGTTGCATCCTTTGATTGATTCTTGTTTCTCCAATTCCCCCAAGCAGCAGCAAGCGGTCCTACGGCATTGGCAACTTGTGCAACTCTAGGACTCGCTGCAATGGAAGCTGCAATGTTTGGAAGGTTGATGGATGAGCCACCGTTCATAGCTCTCTCACGTTCTTGCTCTTCCATTTGCAGATTGGCACTTAATCGGATAGCCGCATCACGAACATTCCCTGGGTTATATGTGCCAGTTGATAAGGCTTGAACAATATCTTGGAGATCACTCTTGCGCACCGAAAGAAGTTCTCGTAGCCACGTGATCTCATCATCACGTTTGCTAATCTTTGTTGAAGCATCAGGATCCACACCCTCAAGCTTCTGCTCTAGATCTTCAATCTTCAACTCACGATCTTGCAATTGCTCTTGTAAAACCATGATAGATTCACGAAGTGCTTGTGGAGAGATCTTCTCCGGCACGTCCAATCCACGGGTAGAAGCCTTTGGTAGTGACGGTGATGGCAATGATCCAGCTACACTTGCCGATCTTGCAGCTTTAGCATGAGTAGCGGCGGCTTTTGCAGCAGACCTAGCGACCTCCAATTTATCTTCCAAGTGGCTCACACGATCTTGAAGATGTTCCGTCTTGGCGGTACTCAAACTTAATCGCTCCAAGAGATGCTGTTCCGATCTCTGAGCATCCACGATGGTGTTTTCAAGTTGTCGCTTGAGCTGTTCTTGTAGATCTTCAAGCTGATCTTGATGCTTTCTCGTAATATCATCGAACATGCCCTTCTTGGAAGTTTGCGCAGCTTCTAAAAGCATATCATGTTGCTCCTTTGCAGTTTCGGCATCCAATTTCACCAGATCTATCTCGGCTTGAAGTCTGGAGATTTGATTCTCAAGTTCCTCTCTGACGACGTTGACCTCATGATTAGCGGTGTCGACCTCAACCTGCATATATTTTCTCGTGCGTGCAACCTCGCCTAGGCCAGATTCGCGAGCTTCCTCGAATTCGCGCTTGTATCTCATGACATCTTTGTGGGCAGCATGATTCTCATTTCGTAGTTCAACGACGAGAGCCTCCAACCGCTTACACTCGTTAACAGCTCTCACACCTTGTCTCTCGCCGCTCTCTAGTCGTTCAATTTCCATTTCGAGTCGTTCCCTTGTTCTAGCCTCGGCATGAAGTTTAGCATCGAGGACTTCTTGTCTGGCAAGTAATTCCTGTTCCTTCTGGGCGTGATGTGAGTTTTCTTGTGAGATGCTTTGGGCCGCTGTAGCCATATCCTCCTGCAAATCCATTAATTTCGATCTCATGGATTCGCGGACTCGGATACTTTCCTCCATCTGGTTCTTCAAAGTCTCGATGGTCCTCCTAAGGTCTCTATTGGTTTCGTTGGCTTGTTCCGCATCCTCACTGTGCCTCTTGGCTGCTTCCATGGCTCCTTCCGCCTCCAGCTGCCATCTATGGGCTAACGAACGCGATTCCCGTAATTCAGATTCTGCCATGTGAATTGTGGCGGTGAGATCTGCTTCGGTTTTACGAAAGTTCTCCTGAGCAGTTTCCAGAAGCGCGATACGCATAGTAGTCTTGCTTTTAAACTCTTCAATACCTCTTACCTTGTAATCGCGATCTTCTGCAATCTCTCGAATCCTGGCATCTTTCTCCAACAAGGCGTCGCGAAGTCGATCTTCCTCTTCGGAAGAGATACGAAGCAGACGTTGAGCTTCGGCGAGACGGTCTTCGGCCTTTCGTCGAGTTACGATTTCTATCTCCGCCTTCGAGCCCTTTTCCTCGACGATTTGTCTCAGCCGAGTTTCTTCTTCCAGAGAACTAGCTAAAAATCTTTCCGTCATAGCCTTGGAGTCTTCAGCAGCTCTGCGTTTCTTGATCTCTTCCTCAACCCAATCATCAGCTCTGTGGAGCTTTTCTTCGAGCTCAGAAATCTTGAGTCGGGAATTTTCTTCCGTCTCAGCCAACCTATTGTGGCTAGTGTGGGCTTGTTGTTCAAGAGCAGCTATCTTTGCTTCAGCCTCCGCTAATTTAGTAGCTGAAACATCATCATGATTAACTGGAGCAGGTATTCTCTTTTCAACAACTTGCTCCACAGCATTCTTGAGATCTTCCACGCTAAAGGCAGGTTGTGTGGATCGAGTTAGATGCTCCTTCATTTCATCCAAAGCTTGAAGGACATTACGCGAGGCAGGTAACATTGATGCAGCTGTTTGAGTGATGGCACTTTGAGGTCTAGAGGAATGAGTATTGAGAGCATCCAATACGACCGTTCTGATTTTCTCCAATTTTGCGTTTCTCCTTGGGCTTGCGGATCTTCCAGGGTCTTCGTCATCTTCATCATCAGCATCACTGAGTGCACCAGATATGCTGCGTCGTTCTCTACGATTCGGTGCGGTCTTTGCGGGATAAGACATTGATTGTAAAGTATGTGTAATTCCTTCCAGGATCTTCTCGATCGGATCCAATCTATCGGCCAACAACGAACCGACGATGTCATTGACACGATTATCGAAGAAACCAATTCTTTCATGAAGTTTAATCTCCTCGCCTTCGCTGAGGACATCATCCCAATCACTTACTGGTAGACTATTGCCAGTGTTGAGACGATGAATAGGTGATCCAAATGCAGCTGTAGAATGAGGATCCGCGAATGGATCATCTTCAGCTCCCATGTAAGAATATCCTCTTTCGGGAGACATTTCACCGAACTGACTATCCTCTAGATATCTTTTTGGACCTGGACTTGGGCTAGGAGCATCACTTCGCAGGAGATTAGGATGAAGGCGAATAGGAGATGACATTGAGGGAATTCGGATATGTCTTTGTGAGCCAGCTTCGTGCCATCTTGGAGTATCATCTCCATCGGAGGCTGTGGCTGGTGACATTTCCGTTGAATTAAGATGCCTCATAACAGCATCAATCTCCTCAAATGTTGGGTCTCTATCCTCTCGAATCTCACCCTCCTCCAAGTCAGAGTCTTCGTCGTATTTTGGCGGACTCAGAGGCACTGGTAACGCATTTTGGAAATCGTTTACTTCATGAGGTCGCAGGGCGGGTGATTCCGTAGCAGATACTCGAGTTGGCGATGGACTGTTAGCATACCTGGAGTCTGCGAAGCCATTGGTCTTTGGGAGAACAGGAGAAGCTGGGGCAAGTACCGGAGCTTGGCTTCCACTAAAAGTGAAAGCAAAATTCCCGTCTAATTGAGATTCTAAAGGTTTTGCAGCTGCAGAAAGAGATGATGACATTTTCCTGTGGCCAGGCTGACTTCCACTTGCATTTGATGCTGTCCGCGAGTGTGGATCTCGTTTGGGTGCAGTTTCATCAACGTCTTCCATGTCATCTTCTGACTTTGCAATATCAACACCATATCTATCAAGATTAGATTCAAATTTTTGTGCAGTGAACGGTATTGCGGCATTGAAATCCTCTGCTTCCTTTTGTTGTTGGAACTCGAATGGGGAGAAATCCGCATCATTCGATGGCATTTTGTTCTCAACAGCAGTAGGCAACTTTTCAACATCTTCACTTGAAGGCGCGAAGTTTTCCTTGTCGTCATCTGTAGTAGCGAGCTGGGCCTCCTTTCGGCTTGACTTTTCCGAGGTGTTTTCTTGAAGAGCCACAGTGGACCCAGCAAACAGAGGTACGGAATCGCCATCATCGTTTGCCCTACGCATTCTCTTGATGTGGCCCGGATTCTGCATGGGGCGACCGTCTTTACCTTCCATTGGTTCTTCAGACTCCTTCGATGGATTACTATCAGGCCGAACAATGGGAATCGCTTTTGACTTCTTCGCAGGTTTCGTCGTGCCGAGGGAATTCAAATCAAGACCAGCAAAGATGGGATTTTTTGGGGCTTCACTACCAGGTTCTTCACTCACAGAAGTGATAGAGGTGGAAAAGTTCGGAGTAAATGTTGGTGCATCAGGCCTGAAGCTTGGTCCTTGGAAGTTGAACTCGCTGTGTCCGGGTGCAAAGCCTGGCAGATTAGGGGAGAATACCTGGGCAGGAGCATCGACTTTACTGAATGAATTCTTCACAGAGTTATTGCTATGATGTCCAGTTACACCAGGTAAAGGTCCTTGATGAGCGAACGGCACGTAATTGACAGCTGTATGTGCTGGTTTAAAATTACCACCAGTGAAAGAGAATTGATTTGGTTGGAAAGAACTTGTTGGGTTAAAATTGAAAGGCCTCGCTGCAACATTTAATGTTGACATAGATTGCTTGTTAGATCGATGACTAGGTTGTGTCATCTTTGATTGAATAGATGCAGCATCGAGCCATGGATTGCTGGATATGGACATGTCCCTATCATGGCCAAATGCTGGTACGCCGCTCCGCAAGGTCGGTGTCCCCATATTGCTAGGGTTGGTTTCAATATCAGACAAGTCGTATTTCGCGTTATCCTTTACACCACGTAATCCATTCTTCGACTCACCACTAGACGTATCTTGCTCGGAATCCTGGAACGGCCGCTGAGATAGGGAATGTCCTCGACTGTGGGGTTGGGGGTGATGAAGAACAGGCTCCTCATCAGATGTTTCCACCACAAATCGTGAAGATCCAAGTCCACCGCCAACAATCGAGGAATTTCTAAGGTGAGGTACAGGTTTATTCTCAAATTGTTTGTCGACCTCCACTTGATCAGAATGAGGACTGTAGTCATCACCATCAAGTTGTCGTTGGAATTGTTCCTCGAGATGATATTCAGCATCATCAATTTCTCGCTGCAAGCTTGCGCTTGCATTATGCTTGATGGTTGCTTCATCTTGCAACGTTGGTGTTTTTGAAGGACTCTTGCTTGGAAGGGGCATCTCCGCCATCTGTTCATCTTCACTTTCACGAACCTCTTGAAGACTTGGAGATGCACGAGCACGGGCACTTGCAGCCAGTAATTGATTTTGCATCAGAATTTGTCGCGACATGGCATCACCTGAACCTGGTGGAAAGTAACCATCCTGAGAGAGAGGTGAAGTGGGAGATCTGATCGATCCCAAATTGTGCATCGAAGGAGACCCACTCCTATGTCCATGCTGGTAAAGCATTTGTTGTGGAGACCAAACACCGGGTGATGAGGTTGGTTGTGGATATTGAAAAGGTGATCCGAAAGGATGATCCCCGTGTCCAAACGACACCGAACTGTGTCTCATGCCTCCGAATTTTCCATGCAAGTGCGCATGCATTGAGACGGGAGAAGCGATAGAACCTTGGTTGGAGCTTTGACTTGTAGATAAACCATTTCCAGGCATCATCAAAGCAGGAGAAAAGGGAAGATTTGAATTGTGAGCCATGTGACTACTCGCTGCCGATGAAGTTGGTATCGGAGGTGAAAATGGTAATGGTGGATATTGCATTGAAGTACGACGACTTAAATTCGATATCGCCGGTGAAATTATGGGAATGGGGTCATCGTTCCCCAAAGAAACACCTAGTGCTCGTAATTTGGCTTCTTTCAGTTCTTCGACATAAGCATCCCATTCTACATTTATCCAATCCATTAGTACTCATTTTATCACAAATGACGTGAAAATGATAATTTGGAAATTCCCATTTCGCAATTCCGATAATCTCATGTAGTTCAACTAAGCAATTAAGGAACGCAAGGGGGAACGCCACAGCACGGTATAAAGGGATGGATGTTCACGACCACATCTGGAGCTTCTCTCCTCAACTTTGATGAAAAAGTGACGAAGGAAAACATCTATCTTACCTCTCTTGTCAGGAATACTGACTTTGAAACTTTTCTGGTTCCTCTCCGCTTCCACATCAGTTATAAGCGGCCAACCATTTCGACTCTGACCAGGGCCACCTTCAACTCCATCATCAGAGCCAAGGTTAAATCCACTGGTGTCATAACCCAATTCCTCCCAATCTTTTAGCATGCCAGCTACATCTTTCGGTGTCATGGGTTTCGGTGCGCCTCCCCTCTTTCCACGATCTTCATCCCAAGGAAGTAATACCAATATATTCTTTCCCTTCCATGGGACTTTCTTCTTTAATCGTGGATGTAGCGGGGTAGTTGGAGATGGTGTAGGGTTAGGCAAAGCTTTGCCTGCCCATGGTGCCATCAAAGGTGGAGGAGGAAGGGGTTTTTCATCTATTGGTGTATGACTGGCAGAAGTTCTCTGCGAACCACCCTCGTTTCTTGCCGACATTTTTGAAGATTTGGCACGTAATGAGGATAGAATATCTGCTTGTGTCAAAGTCTCTCCGGTGTCCTTTCTTCTATGCCGACTCTCGGATTCCCACCTTGATTGTTGACTTGCTTGCAAAACCCGTTGTAAAGTGGGAGTCCTGGGGTCTGATTCTAGTACCGAAGAATTTGTTGCGCGTCCTGAGTTTGATCCGCTCAATGAAGAGTTCTCACTTTCTCCAGGGTCGTCACTGAGCCAATTATTCCTTTCCGTCGATTCTCCTCCGGTATGTTGCCTTATCCAATCTTCAGTCAATCGATGCGCAGGACGTCGAGCCCGATTGGCTAGTACGGCAGCGCTGATGAGGCCGTCGTGAGACACAAAATCCGGTTCTGTTTGAGATCTTGTGAAAGCTGGAGGGGGACGTAAAAACGGTGTGTGCAACTCAAGATGGCGAATGGGCAGATCTTCCGAGTCTTCTGATGCTTCACTATATGCGCTTCGATAGAGTGAACGGCTGTCAACCGAAGATCCTGTAGGGTGTTGATACGGAGATCCCCAACTGGCCGTAAAGAAAGCGCTAGTATCCGTTTGAGGTTCTGATGGCGGGCGCGAAGGTGGAGTTCCAAAAAGATCGATGGTATGACCGTTTATTGTTGGTTCTGGCAGAGGTGGAAGAATAGGAGACGAGCCTCCACCCTCAGCAGTTGAAGTTGTTGACAAGGCAGGAGAATTTGATGGATCAGGATATAGAAGTTCGAATCCTGCCTCTGCCGTCGTCGTCCGAGGAGGTGTCGAAATCAATGTCTGAATATTGACTGTAGAGATGGAGAAAATGAGAGTGTTAATAAGACTCCCAAATTCACAGTGATCAAATCTCCAGTTATTTTGCCGACGGGGATGAAATGAAATAAGGATGCAGGCGGATAACAGGAATAGGAAAATCAATCAATCAATCCAAAGAATAAGGAACCACTCACCCAAAGTTTAGAGAACAGTGCAGACGATTTGATATTCGTCTGTCACTGTATCTCTTCTCTTTCTCTTTGGTATTTTTTTAATTTATTTTTTTGGTCAAAATATTATAATCAAATATTATCAAATTATCGAGATACTTTGCTTCCACTCGAACCTCTCTTCTAGATGTTGCTGTTGTTGTTGGTTGGTTTGTTGACAGAATGAATGCGCATTCAAGTTTCCATTCCAATTCCAATTATCAACCTTTGCTGGATTTCCAGGTCCCTGCTGGTAGGTGTAGGTAGGTAGGATGGTATGGAGTTATTAGTATTTACTATTTCCCCAAAGACCGAAGACCATTAGAATTTGTCGCGACGCGTTCGGTAATTAAAAATTATTGGAAAATCGAAGAAGCTTTTTGGGGCTGACAGGGAACTTGAGGACTTGAGTACGAATTATAAATTGTACAAATAGTGAGAAGGCAAGAAGCAAGAAGCAAGAAGCAAGAAGCAAGAAGCAAGAAGCAAGAAAGCAAAGTGACCAAGTTAAGGTTACCCGTTGTGATAAAAAAGGAGTAGGAGTACCCGCGAATCGATGAATTAAGTTAAATGGCAAGCAAGCATGATAATGAAGGTATTGATAGAATAAATCAGTTGAAGACGACATTGGTTTTCGACATTTTCCTTTGAAATCATTTATAAATATTAAATACTCGAGTAAATAATAACTTCGTACTTGGATCTCTGGGATTGTTGATTAGATGTTGGATTTTGATGGTGAAGGAGGTCTTGCTGGCAAATTAGGTATGTACTGTACCTACCACATACCACCTCACCTACCACCTACCACCTACCACCTACCCAGTAACCGTACAGGGGAAACGAAAGCTTCTCGGGATGAATGAATGAATGAATGAATGAATGAATAGAACATCTTATCGACCAAACCAACGGGGGAAGCATGTGAGATACTACCACCACTTACCTACCTCCTCTCCTGTACGAATCATTACGATTTTTATAATACGACGGAATCCGCCATGTTCGACGTTCGTACTCTAGAGCCTCTGGAATAAAATGAAATTATAATTATTAGTCTTACTAGGGCTTCTCCATTTCTGCCAAGTCGGGAGTACACCAGTACAACCATGTTATATATATTAGGCACACGAAACATCCTGTACGATTTCTTAGAGCACAACAAATAAGTGCTTTACGTTTTGAGCTACAGAAAATCCAGAGAAATATCGATAATGTTTTAACAGATGTAAAGGGGCTAGGTAGGTACATATGGTTGGATTTCCTTTCTCACAAATAGCTATCCAATAATTCGTACATAACATGGCATTCATGAGGTTACATACCTACCTAGATACCGTTTGGACTAATTTTCGATCGCAGCGCGCAATAGGGGCTTGGGGGGTTGGTTGCTCAACACAATGGAGAATGCAGATGGGGAACCATTAAATATATTTGCATGTGGCTCTCCAGGACCCAGTGCCAGTGCCATGGACGCAGAATATAAATACGCGCTATTCGAGTACTGGTGTACCTACCTATTTGAAAACAAGATCTCAAGTCTATCTCCATCTCCATCTCCTCAACCTCGGAACAATACCATGCAGGCTAACCATGCAGACGTGGAGCTATCCCATTAGTTCCAGGGTCCTTTACGGCCGCGGACAGCAACAGATAAAGAGCAAACACCACAGCTAACGGTCCGACCCGTAAAAAAGGTGACCCAGGTACGCCATCATTCGTTGTTTGTGTTGAATCTAGCCACATCGTTAAACTTTTCTACTGTAATAATTTGGACGAACATCAGAATGTGGGGATCAAGATTTGCTATTTCTGATGGTGCATTCAAAAAAGGAGCAAAAGATGGAGATGGGTGTTTGTCTCTTGCATGGAGAACTCCGTTAGGTCGGCAGATGAGATGCACAAAAGACGTTGCCAAGCCCGCATGGCATTGCAAGAAAAAAACCAGAAAGGGAAACAAGACAAATGTATGGTATCTCGAAATCTAAAGCTAACAATCTGGGCGGCCGAAATTTTCAGATGCTCATATCCTCAATTTAATATCATGTGCGAACGATGCCCCATATTATCCACAACTTTCTTTGCCCTCGACATTCCGCCCATGTGAACAGCCTCTAAGTCCCCAAATTTAGCAATTCAACGAGTACTTGCTGCTTCGGTCGCTGTTCCAGACTCCCCAATGAGTCTCATCTGCAACTGAACCATCTGCACCGGTGGATACTGGCTTCCATGGCTCATCAAATGCCTCAAAGGAGAAAACATTTACACCCCAATCCATAATACCGCAGATTGCTTCTTGCCAAAACGTTTGCGCAGATGATGTCCCTGGGACGGCAGATTGATATTTTGAGCCTGCAGTGGGCCAGCCTATTTGGGAATCACGTCAGCGCATGCGAAAGAGAAGCGTAAAGTCCAGGGAGCACTTTGAATGTCCGAGGTGATTTCGCACACTGTAAATTCTGGGATTATGAAAGTGGATTGTTTATCATACCGGTCTCTCCAACCCATAGCTCAGGTCCATCAGTAGCAGAACCGGCAACATCTTGAATATGTCCGAAAGCCTGCATAATATCATCAAAGAAACTATGTGTTGCATTCTTCAATTCTTGTCCCTGCCAATAACTGAAAGCATTGCACAACAGAATATCAGCACCACCTTTGATAACAGCATCAGCGGTACCATCCATGTATTTGTTCCAACTGTCCGCTGTTCCAACTTTAAAGTCTCCGTTCAATGCACTCTTGACATCCTGAATCTTTTCCAGGAGTTGTTCACCAGTGAAGTTTCCACGATAGAGTGATTCCGAACCGACCGTAATGGCATAAACCTGATCGCTATATTGAGGCGCATACTTGACTACTGCTGCTTTATCTGCAGCGAAGGATTCGTCAGTGTCTGGCCTACTCACCTTGTTAGCTTGCCCATCCGAAATCCAAACATCTCATTTCTATTGACATACCAAATGCCCAAAACAACCTTAAATCCCTTCGCCTTAGCAGCCGGTAATATCTGCTTTGCAGTATCACAATCACTTGCCGCATATCCTCTCACAAGTTTTGCAGTGCTTCCCTTAGAAATAGCATCGAAATCCGCTTCATAATCAGCCGTAAATTTGCATGTACCATCTGGCTTCTTAGTACCAAGAGCAAATCCCAATGTACCTGCTGCGGCAGCGGTGGAAAGAAGTCCAGCAAGCGGGAGGATAACGAGCGAGCGCATTGTGGGTTAAGGTTGTGTTAAGGTTAAAGGGGACTGGCTGTGGGGTGCGGAGGTGGATCGAAATGGCGGTTTCTGTTTGTTTGATTGGTTGTTTGTGTGTAGCTGGAAAAGAAGGAAATAAAAGAGTGACTTGACAGTTAAATTCTTTGAATACAGGATTGAAAGTTCAAAAACCAAATGAGTGACGAGTTGTCGTGACAAAATGGACAATGAGGTTATTGAAATATATTTCCAAGTCCCGTCTCCATGATTTGACGCTTTGCCTCCAAGGATTGGGTGAAGAGATTGGATGGCTTGGCGGGGTAATAATAAGGCTTGGCATTCAAGAACACGAAAGGAGAAATTTAAATTGTATTATATGAACATAATGAACTCCATTTGATGAACTTCCCGATGAGATGGATGGAGTGGTAATGGAAGGGGACCATCTTGGCGAAAGAAATTGATCATTTCTAAAAGACTTTGTTCAATAATATTTACATTTGTCGCGTTGATTATCATTAAAATGTCCAACCCTTCCTCATCTACAATATCTAACCTTCCTCATCTGCAATTCGGTTCATGTCCCTGATTCCTTTTATACAAGTTAAAAATAGAAGAAATGATTCAGAAACGCCCTTCCTCTACACTCACCGGTGATCTGTTCTACATCCTCGATGCTAGATTCGACATCTCTCTATGTGATCTACACTCAATTTGCCATATATGTTGCCTATTCTACGGCAGATGTTGAAGTTGGCTTAGGTGCATACATTCTAAATTGAAGGAAGATAACTGCATCTTCGACAATCGTTCCCAAAGATCCAATGAGCCATGGAGTATTGACAATGAGGTATTCTTTCTCCAATGAATGGAAAAGTATGCCAGCACCGTATGTAAGATTGCCCATTAATGAGAGGAGGAAGAAAAGGAGTGCGAGGCCTGTAATTGTTAGCTTGAGATACCAAGTGATGTGTAGAGCAAGATGGAGTTTACATACCATCACAAGACTTCTCCTTATAGTTCTTCAAAATTTGAGGAATTCGGGCACTGGACAATCTCATTAGCACTCGTCTGTCACACTTTCTCCTCGTATGAGTCAACTCACCCAAGATAACAGATCGCACTGAAATATCCTAGTACCTCTGCTCCAACGGCAACATCATTCGTTCTAGGAACATCACCTCCATTCTCCGGGGTAGGCATCCAAACACCACTTCTCCAAGCAATAGCCCATCCAGCTGTTCCGGCAGCAATAACCAGTAAAACGCTAACAACGTTCCTCACCCAAGCATTTCCATCTGACGAATCATCTTCTTCCAAGATTTTGGTCAAGGTATCTTCATGATGTTGGTTTCCGCTTATTGCTGAAGAACGTCTTCTATGAGATCCTGGAAGTCCAATACTGCTGTTGCTTCGTCGACGGGTAAGAAGAGGGTCTTCCTCTGTTGGTGCAGCGGATTCTGTTTCCCGTTGTTTCTGAGCGTTCTTTTTGTTGTAGTAAAGACATTGTCCAATGAGTACGAAGTCGGCAATACAGAAGTAGATGGCCAGGACAACAACTGTAGGGACAAGATCGGCCCAAATTGCACCTGATGATAGATCAGTATACGCACGTGATCATCGAAGAATGAAATCTTGATAGTTGAGCCATCAACATCATGAACAAGGTTATCGATGCCATAGTCAGACCGTGCCTGTCGATACCATGATATGGTTGCCAAGATTACACGACCCTTTCCTCAAAATTCATGTTGTGCTTACCGGCAAGATTCGTGATGTCCCCAATAAACCACACCGTTAAGAAAGCCAATGACACTCCATCGGCACTCTGAGATCGATAGTTCAAGATAAGTTGTGGTACCTAAAGAGATCGGATCACGTCAATATGGCTAGGCCATTCATGAGCCCATACCACCAAACCTTTAACAATTTGGTTGGGCATGAAGGTTCAAAGACTGGATACGAGGGAGGGTATCACGAACCAACAAAAAGATCCAAGTTGCCAAACTTATACTTCCAAATATGCCCGATAAGGCTTCTTGTACAGATAAATCCTGCGATAAGCTCAATAATGATATCATGATGTCCGAGAATTATATCTTTGTGTTTTTGATTGATCGCATCGATGGTCTTTTGAAGAGATATAAATAGGAAGGTCGAGCATTCAAGAATTCAAGAGAGATAGAGATAGATATGTGATTGATAGAACCAAGGTAGGTAAATATCACTTGGTCAATGTCTCAATTGAAATTGATCGAATGAGAAGATTTGTTAATGATATATGTGATTGGGTGAGTGAAAGAAAATGATTTTCCGGGTTATTGTATTAGTACGGAGTCTCCATATTAGCCACTGCAGATTCTGCAAGATAAGATTGTCATTTAACCAATAGGAGACTGGATTTTGATTCCTTCCAGCTTTAGCTTACATTTTGGCTTTATCGTCTTTTCTGTGTTACATCATCGGATGTGTCTTGCGAAAGAGTATCTTGGAAAAACTTCAATATCCTTATTTTATTGTATGTATATATATATATATATCACACCATCGAATATATCTCTCAACTCCTTATAAGTTGAGTAGCCTCATTTATCTCATCTACTATATAAACTTTGACGCCAATATAAATAAGCCTCGCTTTATTTTCCTTCTACTCTACCAAGTTCAAGTCATTTGTTGACTTGACTTGGGATTTCATCTTAATTATTCCGACGATATTATTGATGAAGCACATACATAAAAATATTTACTTCACTATCATCACAGGTATCAGGGCAAAGGTAGGAGGCCAGAGTAAAGATTTAAGAGAACAAACTTGATAGACGGTTCTTAATTGAATTTAGGACTCAAGATGGGCGTGCAATCTGCGCTGACCCTGTGTTCAAAGCCGCCCAACCCAGAGAGCAAAAGGTTGAATCACTGATCAATGCCCGAGAATGTGGCGGATATTCCGTTTTTGTGATATAGAATTATTTAAGGGTATGCAGGACCGTGAAAATATTCTTGGGTAAGTTCACCCTGCTCCTTATTCTGTATGAACGGACAACTCTGCTTCGAGGTATGGTACATCCAATGTGGCTAGTTAATAGATAAAGCGTTGATTTCTGGTTCACGTTTGTAGTCAGTGATTGAGCTTTTTTCCCCTTGATGTTTGAGAGTTAAGTGCCGTTGATGTGCAAAGGAATAAGTTGGGAAAGAAAGGAATAACTCTGATTCACCTTAAGAGTACTCGTAGACTGTCAGGCTAAGAGGTTTGATATCAGGCAGAAAATATCTTGAGCGCGGGATCATCACTCAATGCCGGATAACTTGATCTCACATCATTTTCCACAGCGGAAATCATGTGCATTGCCCACAATGCCAGATTCAACGATATTCCCTCTTCTTCCGGAATGCCCCAAGGCACAGCACAGAGTTGGAGATATTGCATGTTCGTGTCTGGCTCAGTATCTTCCACGTAAGCATCTGACCTGGCTGGTGATGGAGATCTGGGCTCGCTCTCACTTCGCTGTGATTGAGATGGCATAGCTACAGGTTTTTGCCTTAATGGCCGATTTTTCGCTAATGATTCCGAAGCAGGCAGTTGCTCATCCTTCCGACGTCGTACCAAAAGAGCTTGTTTTGGGGAGATAAGGTAGCAGTACCGAGACTTGTATATTTTCGCATAGTGATTTACTTGCGTCAAGGCCCTCTCGGTGGCTATAGCAGAACTATTCGCGTCACTAGATGCTTCGCTCGATGTATCATCTGTCTTTTCGTAATGATCTTCCGTAGGGGTCCAGCTAAATTCTTGTTGGGCATATTTGCTGTCTCCGGGGAGAACACTCCTTCCGTAGCTTTCATTGCAAATCCCTGCCCAATCTGGGATGATTTTCTCAGGGCTGGGACTAACATAGCTCCCTGAGAGCCAGGCAACTTGCTTCAGTTTCAGATGTTCACATGCCACTTTCAGTGCTGCATTGACAATAATGCAGTTATAGGCCACAACCACAGATTCGAATGCTCTCTCGTTGCGGATCGTGAGATGGACAGGTAAAACAGGAGGGTACTCGGGCAAATTGAATTTTTTATCCAGCAGAGATCCAAAGACCAAATTGACTTGATCGAGATTGAAATCTTCCCAGGCTTCCATACCCTCTATGGGATCCCAGATTTCTGCTTCTTTCCGAGGTGTGGATGTTATGGTACCCCGGCCGTACCATGGTAACAATTGAAATATTGGATTTGGCCTTGAGAGGTAATCGCGAATTGTTGTGGACAGCATATTCGAAGTGAGCGATGGTATCGATAGAGGATTAGAGTGTGGACGGTGAAACGTGAACGGTGAATAATCAAATGCGTAAAGATCGAGAGGTATACTCTCAAGTCAAGAGGATGAAGGATGATGGAGGGGGTGATGCATCGATTCTATTTAACTTGCTCCTTCCTGGTTGTCTATTGTCTAGGCCAATGTTAAGGCCAATAGGAAACAGAAGTTTTGCAAGTTGTAGTTGCAGTCTGCAACATAATCACAAATTCGAGTCATCACTCGTCACCTCAGATTAAGCTAAGCTTGTGTTCACGTGATCTGTTAGTGCAAAAAGTGGGCTTATGCTGCCTGCTGCCTAATAATACTCCACCATCTCCATCTCAAACGGCCCACATTCCGTTGACCTGCAGCCCCACAAATCTACTTCTGCTGCTGCGCCCGTTCCCCGACTCCGACTCCATAATCTTCCTGTCTTGCAATAACCTTTCGTTTTGATCCTTTTTGATCCTCTTTGATCCTACCATCATCATTGCTTGCTGTCACGAACATCTGGTAGCATACCATGGACAAGGAAATCAGAACTGTTGGTAAACTCTTGGGTTGTGGGGGACACGCCCAGGTTCACGAGGCGAAAGATGCAGATGGGCGCATTTTGGCGTTAAAACTCGTATTTACACACCCTCCCCTGTTGGCATTGTGCCATGTGCTAATTGCATACTGTTCTAGTACCGCGATAAGAATTATTTCACACGAGAATATGACGCTTATAAGCATCTTCGTCGAAGCGACACTTTTCCACATACTAAGCTGCCTCAATACTTCGGCCACTTCGAACTCAGCCAGTCTCTGATATCAACCTTTTATTTCTATCCGGATGACTATGAAGTACACAAGCGTATTAGCCCACCCGACCCTTACAAACGAGCGCTTGGAATTGAGATATTCAATGGTGTTGGTTTTGATACTATCTCTAAAGATGACCTAGAGGATGAATGGTTGGCCAAGTTTGAATCGGACCTGACTCAAACCGTACGAGCATTCCATGATGCTGGCGTATGCCATGGGGATATTAAAGCCGATAACATATTGGTGGATCCTAGAATACTAAAGGGCAGCAAACAAGTCGAAAGGGAATACATAGTCATCGACCTAAGTGCAGCTGTTTTGAAGCATAAGGTTTCGGAGAATATTTGGAAGAAGTTGCAAAAGCGTGACTTGAGTTGCACCCGAGTGATATTTGAAACGATCAAGGCACAAAAGGTACTATTGGACGCAATTTTCTCTGTTATTACCTTTACATCAAGCTGACTTCAAACCCTTCAGGCTCTCACTTCGGGACTTGAACTGATTAGCAAAATTTCACTTTCCAAGTCGAATGAGGATATGACCAAACAGCCCATAGACACGGAGACACAATCGGAACTCGTTGATTTATTCAAAGCTGCAAACTATGCGCGGAAAGCTTCGTTTTTCATCGACGGCATGTATCAGAAGTTGGTTGACGCAATTGTCCAGAAAACTGATCTTTTGACGCCGGAATTATGTTTTATTGTCGTCGAATGCCTTGTGCGTCGTGGCCGGGGGAGGCAGGCGCTTTCTCTAGTCAACAAAACTTTATCTCAACCTCTGCAAACACCATGTCCTGAACTTAACCGCCACAAGGCCCTTTTAATGACAAAGACCTCAGTTGACTCTACTATTACAGCACAGGCCTTTGAATTAGCTATTGCCGAATACACTGAGAAATATGGACCGCATCGTTTACTGACTCTCGAGGCTCAAATGGAATTCGCCAATTTCCTTGCGAAAATTCAGAGCCACAGCAAAGCCAAAGAAATAATCGAAGATATCCTTTTAATACTGAAAAGCCCGGACATTCAAAGAAGCGAGCGAGTCATTCGGCTCGAACGTGATTGTTCAATACGCATTCGGCATATAGACAATGAGCTGGCCAAGAGTCAGCAACCTATTCAGCAACCTCCGATGAATTCTTTGAAGAGAAAACTGTCTACTTCTGATACAGACTTTGGTGAAGCTCACCGGTCACCAGAGCGGTTGTGACCTCGTCAAAAGTAACATTTTTCCACCTTATCTCAATGCTCGGCTTTTTCTTTCGCGGAATGGAATTCATATAATATTCACGAGCCACTAATTTTAATTTTAATAGAATGAGAAATCTGCTATTTACAAGGCTGTCTGGCAGGCATCCAATGGCGCCATACTAGATATTTAATATGTGAAACTTGATCTTGTTTGCGTTTCCATTCCTCTATTACAGGCCAATAGGATCTTTCCCGTGACAAAAAAACCTTACAAGATAGATGGTTCCAGATATTGATCTATTATACAACCAACAATGGATGCCGAGATAGTGAAAATACAGCTTCCGACAACGTAGAACATGATCACACTTCTCATTTGAATATTCGTTCCGTTCAAATATTTCTGTCGATTCATGAGTCTTAGCTTACAAACACTCTGCCCCTAGCAAGATTTCTAGGCCTTGAAATGCAATTCTCTACTTGAACTTATTGTCTACATTGAGCGAAGTTAAGTATCCTAAAATCTCCTTGATTCTAGTTCCGTGCCTCCAGCTATCCAGAAAGATTGCGGCTTGAAGGACTGACTAACTATGCACACAACATAAAGAAGGCATAACATAGGCTTATAACAGATTAGAAAAGGTATGACAACAACCTTCATGTCTAATATATTATGGATGAGCTGTGCGCTGTTAATAGGAATAGAATAGGCTCTTTTGTATCATAATTGCACTCTATATATACCCATTTCCGAATCCCTCTTCTCTAGGTGGTAAAAACCGCAATATCATACTCCTTCAATTCAAACTCAAACTTTCCTCCAGGCCCCGCGGTAATACTACTAACCTTCTTGATCACCACATCTTCCCCTCCATAAACATTCATACTATTCCCATCTGGAGCATTCAACACGGTAAGCGTACCCTTCGCACCCGCATCTACACCTTCAAAGTCAATGGAGAAAGGAACCGACTCTGTTGTATTGTAGACTGTGGCTTTGAAAACGTATTCACCGGGATTATTCACACCAATGACGTAGAAAGCCGGACCGAATGGTGACGTGCTATTGTCCGAGTTTGTGACGGTGAATGGAACTGTAGCTTTGTAACGGTTGGTCGATAGGAGTTGGAATTGATGCCAGGAACAACTGAGGACTGTTTTTTCTGGGTCGGCACTGAACGTGATGAGATCGGGCTTTTGAATTGTTAGTACCAGTTACTCTTTATCCTCAATTTTAGGGTTAAAATCGAAGGGGCGGATGGAGTGGAACTTACAGTCCATTGGAAAGAGTTTATATTTTGGAAACCAGGCGCATATGATGCACCAAGTACAATATCTCCGTTCCTTTCCATACCGAGGAGATAAATCGCTTCAGCAACAGCTCCAATCCAGGTACCATAGTCCATTTTGGCAGCATTCCAGTTTACTGGTGCTCCGTTTGCGTTCGGTTGGATGACTGCATATTCGCCTAACAAGATGGGATAAGATCTATTTGCATTATCGAAAAGCTCAAATTGGACTGCAAAGTCATCCGGTCTGAGATATTGATGGAAGTCGGTGCCTGATGTATGTGGAGGGCCAACTGAGAGGAGATCTTGAGCAGAAGAGATGACTAGAATATCTGGATATTTAGCGTGTATGGCGTTGAAAAACATGGGCCAGCGGTAGGCAATATATGTCGACGCTCCATTACTTAGATTATCTTCGTTGCCTACTTCTACATAGTTGATTTTCCAGGGCTCAGGGTAGCCAAGAGAGGCACGAAGAGCTCCGTATTTGGTTGATTTATCACCCATGAGGAACTCAAGTTCGTTCATAGCATCATCAACATAAGGTTGGAGATCTGCTTCCGAGACAACGATGGGACCTGGCGCGCCGTTGTTTAAGTAAAGGCCGGACCAAACTGCTAGGACGGGTTCGACATCGAGATCGGTGCACCACTTTCAGAGGTTAGCTGAAGTACTTGTTAATTATGGAACGAAAAAAGGGAACTTGCATTCATATATTCAATCAAACCAAGCCCGTCGGTGCTAGATCGCCACAGGTTAGTATGAATAGATGTGTGAATGAAAGAGCGAGTTATGCTCACTTTTGGTATCCCCAAGTTCCTGTAAGAATTGATTATTAGTCAATGTGTTCAATGATAAACGAAGTTTCACATACCTGGTCTTCCTGGGCGATCCTTCAGGGGGCCGATCGTCTCATTCCATGCCCAACGATAACCATAACTGTCTCCTTCACTATTGTCACCAATCATTAATATTATCCACTTTGATCAATTTGTCATGGGAGATGTACATGTTATTTCCACCCGGAATTCTGAAGAAACTTGGCTTGAGGTCTTTCATAGCTTTCATAAGCTCTGGTCTGTTACCATTTGGTCTGTCATTGTAGGTTGGTGGAAAGAGACTGATGAGATTGAAGTTCAGGGAATGACCGCTATCGAACTCGATGATGAAAACGTTGTTGACATCTGGAGCTGCAGTAGTAGGTTTGAGAGTGAATGAAAATTCAGTCCATTTTTTAGACGAAGACTTTGAAGGTATCTCAACACTCGCAAAAACCGTCCCTGATGCTGCTCCCACCAAGCTTGCTGTGAAATGTCCAGTATATGATCCCAAAACCCAGAAGCTTCCGGTATATTTTTGAGGCTGAACACTTATTCCCCACCATCCAGGATTGGAGATACCTAGTTTCCCAGTGCTGTTGTGAGAAGTGCCACTGGATGAGCCATGCACATTAACTGACGTTGGTAGTGACGATGATAATGGTATTGATGTGTTTTGTAAGGTTAAGACTGAGCTTCCAATTGCTGACCACGGTTTCAGAGTAGATGCAAATTCCCGATTTCCTTGAAATGCTCGGTTTTGAATCAACTCGGCATAAATTCCACCATCACCAGAATGACTGATGTCCTCAAACATGAGACCATATGCCAAAGGAGAAGAGCCATTGCCACCACTGGCAGATGCAGTGATGTTGATGGCACTGGCAACGCCAGCAAGTACCGTCAACACAGAAAGACTTGAATAGAACATATTGGGAAGCTTTAGATTGAACCTGAATGCGACCTCATCCCAATGGATGAGAAAAGTTATGTAGCATGAAATTTGCCTAGAATATATATATCTCGGAAATACATTTTGCCCAGAATTCCAATATTGTCTTCTTACGACTTCAATCCACAAACAAATAAGAATAGATGGACATTTACCCGGAACTATACAGTAGTGACTTTAACATGTAGAATGAAACTATATCCTAAGCGCTCGAATGCCGACGGTATGCTCTCCGCATTTTGTAAGCTTGCGGGATTGATATTCATGAAAGAACAACTTCTGATTGATGCGCATCGGAGTTTTGACGATCAGTTCTTGTATTTCTTCCACATGTGACTGACTTGTGACGTGCATAGGCTAAATTCTAAATTCTAAGTTCTAAGTTAACCTTAATAGAGCAACTCTGGGGTTGTTGAGCGGGGGAGTTCTAAAGATCCGAGTCTTTTGCGGAGTTGAATATGGTGAAGTGGCGCCAGGGCCCAGAGGATATTGGTGAGTTGGAACATACGAACATACAGAGTATAACATATATAAGGGCAAGAGTCTATGAGGGAGAGAATGAATGCGTTTTAGGAGCTATCGCTGGTGAGACCTGCGTATCCTTGGTAACTCAGCACTAGCTGTCATGTTTTATTTTCGAAAAAACAATGAATTCCCACCAATTGAAAATCTCCGCACTTACTGGAGATATCACTGAAGATATCACTGAAGAATAGGTGCATGATGCGTATTTGTGGAGTATAATCGGCCTGTATATTCTACCGGACGCCGGCAGGGACGAGATACAAGGTGTATACTTGTGTTAGTCCTCAATACAATTGTGCGAGTCCGTGGCCAGTTTGAGGAAGTAGATGGTAGATAAATTCGAATAGTTTGACAAAGGTTAATGTCAATCTCATGCTGATGGCCACAAACACCACGATGGCTGAGAGATTTAGTCGATAAGGTATGCTAATACTAGCAACCTTATGCGATGTTGAAGGTACGGTATGAAGATATACTCTGTATACCTCATTGGTGTTGGGATTTTTGAGTTGCTGGATGGGAAGAAAGAAGTCCACCATCACGAATTGTACTTGGCTAAGGGAGACGTGGAGATATTTCATAAGTCAGAAGTAACTAGGAAATTCAGCTTCATGCTTATATGTGAATCTTACATCAAAGGATATGTCTTCGCAGCGTTTCTAGTGATTGCATATCTAATCAATTGCAATAGATCATTCTGAAGATCCAAGAGGAAGGAAAAGGTCATCAAAAAGACTGACTGAGTGATTGATGTTCCCTCATATCCCATATGCAATTCAATGTTCAACAACAAAGCAAGCCACTTGCAAATGATAAAATGAAGAAAGATTATTCACATTATATCTATCTAATCAAATCTTTGACGCTTTCGACGACTCTCATCACCAACAGGGACATTATTAGCACCACTCGCACCACCTCTCTCTTTATCCGGCATGAATCTTTCATCCTCCGTAGGTCCACCCATTCCTCCCCTCTTCGGGCCCCTATCGTCAAAGTTACCCCATCTCCCCGTATCTTCCGATTTCAAATCTCTGTACTTTGTGGCTCCTTTCTTGCCCAATTTCGTCATGTCCCTCATCTGTAATGCTTTTGGGAGCAATTCTCGATTCTGCACATCATCCGCATACCTGGAACCCATGATATCTCTTTTGTCTAATCCTTCTGCAGCTAATGCGTCCGAATAGAAGGCTCCTTTGTGGTAATACTTCTGCATTGTTGCCATCTTTCCCCTCCCCTCTCTCTCCCCTTTCTGCTTCGTGATGTACTCATCATCTTCCCTCTTTCTCTCTTCCTCTGTCAGATTTTTCCTTCTCTCGACTTCTTCCAATTCCTTTTCCTTCTCCTCAATTGCTTCTCTGTCCCTCTTTATCCTCCTGAGCTCTCTCAATTTCCATGCTGCAAGCTCTGCCTCGGGATCAATATCGTCAGTATCATCCACTTCATCTTCCTCTTCTTCGTCATCCCAATTCTTTTTGCCTGCTTCCCTAGCAGCGATGTCCTTCCTGATTTGTTCCTCGACTATTTCATCTGCCAGCTTTTTCCTCCGTGCTTCCTCCGCCTCAGCTAATTCATCTTCCGTTTTGGTCTCGACTTTAGAAGCTCCAGGAAGATTGTTTCTTTTATCTTTCTTGATAAATATCGGCCTCATCATAACCTTTCTCGGTGCCTCCTCTTCACTACTCTCTTCCTCATCACTATCCTCTTCACTACCTTCTTCGCTACCTTCCTCCTCTTCCTCACTTTCTTCCTCCGTCACGAATCCCTCTTCTTCTGCAGCTTTTAAAGCCTTTTCTTCTTGTACTCGCGCATTTTCTTTGGAAGCCGCAGCTTTTCTCCTTTCGTTTAAGTCAACTTTGTTCGAACTGCTGGAAATTCCAGTTGCGGTAGAAACTTTTGGGGGTGGAGCAATGGTAGATGTTTCTTCTACATCACTCTCAGAATCAGAAGAATCTTCTTCAAGATGCGCCTTGCCAGGTCGGTATCGTGATGGTTTAATTGGATTCGCTGTCATACGTTTGCCAGACATCTTTGAGGTTGGAATATATAATTGGTAATAATGGTATATGTTGATAGATTCAATTGTATTTATTGTAGGTTAATTAAGTCCTTGGAAATGAAATTCGGTGCTGGACGAGGCTGAAATATCGCGATTGTACTGTTATTAGGCTGCATTTGCCCCGGCGGAATATTTCATTTGGCGACTTAAGATCTTAATTGTACGCTAATATAACCCTCCGAGCCTAAATGATCGCCAATCGTAGCGGCTGGAATGACCATCACAAGGTCGCTTGCTCCAAAATAATTATCGATATCAATTCCGAATGTTGTAAAAACTTGAATATATAGATACCAGTTTACGTACTATCTTTTGGGGAATCCAAATATCCTTGGTGAGATAAGGCTTACAATCCAGTCAACCTAGAATTCGACGAATAATATCTGGTATCGAATTGCATTGAATTGCATTGCATTGAATTGTATACTCATCCCAAAAAGTGTATCTACCCTACTTTTCCTTCATGCATGCACACTGAGAACCTGTTACATATAATCCCACTAAAATATCCATTCCAGTACTCATTGAGGACTCGAAAATTCCGTTTATATCAAACCAAACCAGTCATGATTTAGTGGTATCAAAGTCATCACTTTGAATGCAAATCCTTTTCCCTTCCTTTCTTACGCCAATTCGCCATGCAAATACAAGAATTCCCCTTTTAAAATCATAGAATTTCCTCTTCATCCTCTAAAGGCGCAGGCAAAGGAGTAGGTTGGACCGTATCAGTAGCAATTAGAGTAACTGGAGCAGCTGAAGCATCATCCATCTCAATCTCTCCTTGAGATTGATCATCCTCAACATCCTCCTCCTCTTCGGAAACCTCGTTCTCTTTCTCCTTCTCCATTGCTGCTTGAACAGCTTCTTGTGCCTTTTTATTCAGAGTTTCCCAGGTTTTGGCTCTCTCTTGGACATTCCTTCCCCTGTACTTGCTCTTCTCGATTTTCGTGGATGTCCTATCCATGACAGCTTCCGCTCGATCCAATCCCTTGTCTTGTCGCCTTTTTGCCTTTGAGCTCAACTGCGATTTTCTTCCACTCTTCTTCTTGGACACACCTGCGCCTTGATGCGGTGACAGAGCTTGTGGGTGGTATACTGTTTCTGTTGGAGCCTTGACATTTTTGAGAGACTTATCGGTGTCGATACTTGGAGAAGATGCACGTTTTGCTGCGCGGGAACGCACTGAGGTAGCTGGTTGGTTTGTTAGTCTTCGTAAAAATAGAGGAGATAGATTTTGACTTCACTTACAACCCTTATTCTTCAGAGGTGCAGTTTTACCCATTGTTACCTGGGTATTGAAGAGAAAATAGAATATTTCAATTGTGTCTTGTTTTTTATTTTCAAAAATTTCTTCGAATCTGCAGATAAGATTGTGGGGTACGCGGATCGATAACTCAGGACCTAACGAGCATTGAACCCACTATAATGTTAGTGAGCATAACACTAAACCACATCCGCACAGGCACGCTCCCATTAGTAAGTACCCTGGAACCCAACAGGCTTTCTAACTGTTACGATAGCATCTGGGCGACCCCCTCGAGAAGTCTTTACAAACTTTTTACATCTTTAAATATCAAACAAACATTTGCTTTAAACTTTGAAAAGAAAAAGAATAATGCTACATAATCGTACACGACCGCCTTAATGTGATTAGAGCCTCCCTCGTTATATTCACATTCTTCGCCTTCAGTCTCTTAACGATCGATCCTCAAACATTCTATACTATCCACCTTCATTCATACACCTGGGGCCAAGGATGAATCCTCAACACGGACGAATACATGATCTCTTCGACAGAGATCACTTTACTGTAGACGATTATCATCAAGACTACACTGAAGGAATATATCAGAAAAAACCCATTGGAGTAGGAGGTATCCTGTCATTACTGGCTATTTTTCTCGCGGTGGTCTATCAAATTCTCATTAGACACGACTATGACCTCCTGCCTCTCTCACAATTAGCCTGGAATGCTTTAGTACACATAACGCCTTCTTCACTGCTCGATTTCGCCGAAATCTACTCAAATCCGTTACCCATACGAAACCCAAATACAATGGAATATCCACGAACACATGCGCAGAAGAGTGAGTTGATGCGCCGGTTATTTGGTCTGGACACTCCAGGTGGCATCATAGATTCCGTCGCGAGTGCCGGCAGAAGAAGGCTTTCATCTCTTCCACTCATCGGCTTGGGAGGTGGGGGAGACGACGAAACGCCTCCGGGTTTGGGAAATTGGGATAATTCCTGCTACCAAAACAGCATCTTACAGGGACTAGCATCACTAGAAACACTGCCAGGTTTTCTCGAAAGTTTTCGAATCAGTGATGCGCTACGACAGGATGGTTCGAAGCATGGGGATATCAAAATGGCCAATGCTTTGAAGGAATTGATTGCTACTCTGAAGAACCAGTCGAATAATGGAAGGAGAATTTGGACACCAGCAACGTTGAAGAATATGAGCAGCTGGCAGCAACAAGATGCGCAAGAATACTTTTCCGGTCTTCTTGGTGCAATAGACAAAGAGTATGGGGCAACGGTAAAGTTGGGCGGAGTGTTGGGCTTGGAGCAGGCAAATATGTCGGAAGACGCAGGCAAAGATCCACCACACGCTCAGGCTTTATCTCCCAACCCATTGACTGGATTGACTGCTACAAGAGTCGTGTGCACTAAATGCGGCTATTCCGAAGGTTTGAAAACAACGCCCTCCCTTTGCCAGCCTTTGATTGTCGGAGAAGGTTGGGAATATGACCTTTCCCAACTACTTCACGAAGGTACAAAACTAGAATTTGTCCATGGCGTATATTGTGAAAGATGCACTTTGCGAAAGAGTGAGCATCTACTTTCTACATTGATGGAACGATTAGGGTCCGAGCCAGAGGATAGTCGACTTCGGCTGAACACATCCGAACGATTGCGAGCCGTTACTGAAGCGCTAGAGAACGACGACTTTTCGGAAAAGACTCTAAAAGATAAGTGCAAGATACCGACAGAAAACTGGGTCACAGTTACCAAATCCAAACAAGATATCATCGCTCGACCTCCAAAATCTTTAGCACTCCATCTCAATCGAAGTACTTATGGACCTGATGGGGAGTTGAGTAAGAAGACAGCCGCCATTCGGTTTCCTAAATATCTCGACCTGGGCCCATATTGTCTAGGTAGTGCTGGAGGGGATGGTGAAGATGACAGTGAGGAATGGCTCCTAGCACCTTATGCTTCCATGGTTGCAGGGCTACAACAAAAATCTCGGATAAAAGGACCATTGTACGAATTACGGGCAGTTATTACACACTCTGGGAGACATGAAAATGGTCATTATATATGCTACCGAAAACACCCAATTTCAGGAATCAGGACGGATGAAGATGGCAGCAAAAAGGATCAATGGTGGCGCTTAAGTGATGATCATGTAATGAAAGTTAGTGAAGAGAACGTTCTAGCGCAAGGAGGAGTATTCATGCTCTTTTACGATCAGATTGAATCAGCTGTTCATCTATCACCCACAAAACAGATTATTGATACGCCAACACAAGATGTAGTTACTGAAACATCCACATGCGGGTCCCAAAATGGAGTCGCCTTTCCTTTACCTCATGAGTCGCCCTCGAACCTGGCACTTGAAACACCTCTTCCGGAAACTGACGACGCGGATTTTGTTTTATCGAAGTCTTTATCATCATCTCGTCTATCAGAAGTAGATACGCAGTTTCCGAATCACGAAAATCCCGATGACCGAGAAACCGTTTCCGAACTTTCAGATGGGGATGAGGATGCTGAGCAAAGAGAAGAGGAGGAATATAGCCCGACTAAAGCTATATTTATCCCCCAACCGTATTTGGGTACAAGAAACAATAACGCTGAGAGGGATGGTGGTGAAGGAGTCAGAGAAAGTGGTATGGGAGGTTTGGTCATGGTGTAAGCTGGGTAGTAGATGGAACTTTTAAGAGGAGGGAGACAAATGATGATGTGGTCTGGTTTGGTGGCCGGTGTTGAAGCTGGAACGATGTACTTGACACTTTGTATGCATAGCATGGAGTCTGGATTAGCTTTGGTTGGATTGATGGGATTGGTTTAGGGATTGTAAAGGTGATCTAGTTATCAAGCAATACCGTTCTGGACATTCGGTACAGTATCTAGGCGCATAGCACAGGAATAGAAGCAAGCCCTACAGCAGGTAACAGCTGATTCTATAAGAATAAAGAATAAAAACAATTTATACAATTTAATTTGACTGAAGCATTATTCCGAGTGTCCTCGATGTCCTCGTCTATTGAGGTTGAGCCTCTCACCACCCAATACTTCTGATGATATGAAATCTTACATCAATGTTTATATGTGGTTTAGCCACTCCACTCAAATTAATACATTTTGTAGCCTAAACGGTTTTGACAATATTGTATCAATGACTAGATTTTAATTTGCTACTCTTAGGTATTAATTACATATTTGTACTCTGAGAGACTTTGGATACTATTAATTGGATAGGTGATGAAAGGTAACTTTGCCACTCTAATTAACCAATTTAGTATGTAAGGTGATCTCTACCCGTCAGTTGATACCCAGGTATTGAATCGGAATACTTCTGATGATATGTTTTAATTTTTCTTTTTAAATAACCTATCGACTACTAAGTTTGAAGCACGTATAAGTACAGTTAATATAAGTAGATACACATGTCGTTAGATATCGCTTAGTTCTAACTGAGGTTAACCTTACCGAGTAATGACCGAAATCATGAGTGATTAAGCCTTGTAATTGAAGCAAAACGTTGGATAAATGGCCCGGGACATTTCGTAGATTAAATAAGTAGTTCCTAGGGAGAAACAGGATTAATCATGGATGAAATACAAGTGAGTGGATGTAAGGCTGATCTCCGAGGATGGGGCTAGACAGGTAAAAGGAGGGTCCGAAGATGAAATAATATTTTTTGGCAAGGGGGGATTGGGTCAAGGAGGTCTCGAATCTTGATGAATTAGTCAGAAGATACAGACCAGATAAGATGTATGCTAGCTACCTCGTTAACCTTATCCTAGCTGGAGCTTTGGCCGCGAGTATGACTACTTGCTGACTGATTGTGTGTTTGATGTTATGTTATGGTCTGTAGGTTCATGTCGAGGCCGAGATGCTATGATAGAAGTATAGGTTATTGCTTGAAATCTTGCAGTAGATTTAATTAGAATTCAAGAAGCGACCTAAGCAGATGCTAGGAATGTTTAGATTGCCGTCAGCCTTATTATTGATGGTTCCAATGGAAGAATCGAAGAATGGAAGAATCTGAAACAATCTAGAAGATGATCAAGTCATTCTTGTTAATCAAGGATGGGCATTGATTGATAATTTCTTATTTCTCGGAATGAATGGAATCTTTAAGCTTCGATGGAAATTGACATACTAGGTAGGTAGGTAGGTAGGTAGGTAGGTAGGTAGGTAGGTTACCCAACACCCCGTTTCTTATATTTAAACTACTGTCTTAATTATATATCTTTCCACGACGTGAACCTTGGCTCTATTTGATAATGATTCATCAATAAACACCGAAATCTGTAATTTGGAGGGAAGTGAAGTTGGAATGAGTTAAGTTTCATATTTATAATTTGATTCTTCCTACCCACCTTATCTATATAGCACCTATGACCTCTGACCTATGTATGTATGACTTATGACTTATGATCTATGGTCTATGGTCTGCTCAGTACCTTGGAAAACATCAAAGGAATCTCTTCTTCTTTTCTCTTATTCTCTTCTCTCTTTCTCTTCTCTCTTTCTCTTCTCTCTTTCTCTTTTCTCTTTCTCCTCTCTCTATAACTTCTACTCCAGAGTAAGATTATATTGTTGTACTTCTCTCTCTCGTCACTATTTTCTTTCTTACGTGCCGATATCGTTATTTACCGTACCTATTGTACCTTGCACTTCCTGCATTATACTTTAACTTTAATCCTCTTTTCACTTCCTGCACCACCGCACCACTGCACCTACACCCTACTTGCATCTTCCACTATCCAAAATCAGCCTGTAAGCTTCCGCCAACCCTCAGATCGCTCGGACTTTGAAAACGTCGTCACCCAACGGGAAATAAGATATAAATTTCACTCCTCTTTAATCTACGTCATACAAAATCCTTCCTTCTCTTTTTCTCGACCCTTTCGGTTATGGGTATCTTGCGACACCATTTAAACCATACAGCTGGAGTTGTCACAGATAAAGTTCCCCTTTCTCAGCGCATTCGGGTTTGCATTCGTCAGCATTCACCCGTACGTTTTCACCGACATCATCATCGTCATCCTCAGGATCCCACGAATATGGATAATAATGATAATGGCGGCGGTGGTGGGCCCTCGCCCTCTCTCGAAATCTCGCAGTCACAAACTACCGGATTACAGAATAACACGTCGAGTTCGATATTCGAGAGAGGACCAAGTACTTCAGATAAACCAACACTTTCTGTCTCGACCGTATCTGCGAAAACATCCCCCTCCAAACGACAATCTTTTCTTCCACCCATGATCGCAGGCCTTACAGTCAAGACGGATTTCACATCAGAGAAACAGAAAAACACGACTCCGCATTTCCTCAACTTATCGCCGAATGTGTTGGGAAGCAAATTCATAGCTCTTAGAAATCATGAACAAACTTTGAGGACGATGCCAAATACATTATTATATCATCCTGTTGTGCTATCGCGCAATAGATATAGTGATGTCTATCCATGGGAACACCATCGAATCAATCTTCATTCGCTACAATTTGGCTATATAAACGCATCACCCATTGCACTTCGAACTGCAAATGGAAGTGGAGAGGAGCAGGAAAACTACATAGCGACACAGGGACCAAGAGATAACGGTTATGATGGTGGCTTGTTTTGGGAAATGTGTTGGCAAGAAAATGTAGAGGTGGTGGTTATGTTGACAAGACCCGTGGAAGAGGGGAAAGAGAAATGCGGTGTTTACTATGCAGAGGATATCGATGAGGTCAAGAGGGTCGGGGAATGGGAGGTTAGATGTGTAGGGAAAGAGGAAGAGGGAGGGACCGTTAGGAGGACGTTAAAATTGAGGAGAATAGGGAGAGCGGCACGTAGTGTTAGCACAACAAGCAGTACTAGTATCGGGAATGGTACGGTTGGGACGATTGAGGCGGCAGAAGAGCCCTCGGAAGAAGACAAAGAAACGGAAATTAAAGTTGAGGACTTACAGGAAGAAGAAGCACAAATTGAAGAACGCACGATCCATCATTTTCTCTTCGAATCCTGGCCCGATAACGACATCCCTCAATCGCCCGCCGATATTCATTCGCTCCTCACCCTTCTCGATGTCTCTCGCGCCGCTAACAATCACTCGACCACGCCCCGTATAGTCCACTGTTCAGCAGGTGTTGGTCGAACTGGTACATTCATCGCGCTAGATCACCTTTTGAGAGAATTGGACATGGGACACCTAGATGGATTGTCGAAAGACAAAGATCCTGTTTTTGAAACAGTGAAGAGGCTGAGGGATCAAAGAATGTTGATGGTACATAAGGTTGCGCAGTATGTTATGATTTATAACGTGTTGAAGGAGAAATGGCTAGAAAGAGAAAGAGAGAAGAGCTCGAAGGATAAGGAGAGAGAGAAAGATATAGACGTCGAGGTTGAGACACCAGGAGGTGGTTCGGCTAGAAAGAGGAAGTTGGGCGGGCTAGGCAGCACGACCGAGGAGGGAAGAAATGGAGGTGGTGTCAAAGTGTTGCATACATGAGTTTTTTTAATGCTGGATCAAAAGTTTAATTTGTGGGTGTTGGTCATGAGAAACGTGGTTTTCCACTATTCTACGTAGGAGATCATGTCATAATGACAGCCTTTGATGGAGCGGGAAGGAAAGCTTATTACATATGTACAAAGTTATGTGTGACGAATTGGCATGGAAGGGTTGAGTTTGGTTGGACATGCATCAATTTCAAAGGCGTTGGGATTAACATTAGAATTAGCATTAGCACTAGCATTAGCATTGGCATGAGCATTGGCATTAGCATTGATTTGGTTGGTTTGGTTGCTTTGGTCGGGAGGTAATAGACAAAAAGTTCATGGACGGAATCGGTTCAATGACATTGTTGGATTAGCGCTGGAATTAGGTTACCGATGGTTAGGAGTCCGGAAAAGGAATGGACTTGATGAGATGGGTACTCCATTGAGCCTTTTGATTTTCCTATCTGTCTTTGAGTTTTATCTTTTCCCTTGTTAGTGATGAGTTCGGTCAAGATGAGATGTATTTATTCATTCTGCTAGTGAGCGGGCTCGGTTTAGTTTTATAATTCATTGATGGTTGACTTTCTCCTTTCCCGTTCTCTTCTATACATTGTTTTATACTTTGAATAGTTTTCTGTTTTATTTATCTGTGACGGGGGGAATAGTATGAGGTGGAGGTGGAGATGGATGTGGATGTGGATGTGGATCATGGGGAAAGATCTTTAGACTTTACCTCACATGCACGCAGCTAGTATATATAGTTATTGGGTGTAGTAAGAAAGTAGTAGGTAGTTGTGATAGTAGGTAGGTAGGTAGTTTGATAGGAAATGAAGGAATGAGTAGAATATATATCTATGTATATATATGTATATGTAATCTTATATCATTCTTTAAGGGAAAAAACATGTGGTTTTTGGACTGGGTATTATTTGGTTAGTTGGTGTAAATTGAATAGATGTGTGATACGATACAATCAGTGTATTTATTGTATACATGGGTTCTTTATAGTCGTGCGTGCTATCTAACTTATTCATCTTCGCTCTGATCTGGTCTGAGTCTGTCAGTCGATTAGTTGTAATACAATACCTATTGATAGGTTAATACAGTACAGTATAGGAATAGCCCAACCTAACCTAATCGATACAAAATGCAAAATGCAAAATGCAAAATGCAAAATGCAAAATGCAAAATAAATTGACTTGATGAGATGATTATGATGTGTTATGTTATGTTATGTATGGGGGACATTTGTTGTGTTATGGTGTAGATGGTTGGAGTGTTATATATATATATATAGAGAGAGCTATTTATATATACTTATTGGCGATAAAATGAAGCGTGGTATACTAGGGTTGAAGTCTTGTATAGTATAGCTCGTCATAGTCAATATATAGGTATATTTGCTGCATGGCCTTGTTTGAGATTGAGGAATGGGGATGTGAGTGGATTGCTCTTTTTGGTAGAATTTCTATGTATTCAATGGATGTAAGATTACTTGTATTTTATGATAGATTCCATATAGGGGAACTTTAGGGATGTTGGGTGTTGGGTGTTGGGTGTTGGGTGAAGGGTGACGGTAGCTAGGATGGTCAG
Source organism: Sclerotinia trifoliorum (assembly GCA_905066765.1). Classification (NCBI taxonomy): domain Eukaryota; kingdom Fungi; phylum Ascomycota; class Leotiomycetes; order Helotiales; family Sclerotiniaceae; genus Sclerotinia; species Sclerotinia trifoliorum. The sequence goes on along the minus strand of CAJHIA010000011.1, from coordinate 2,196,830 downwards.
ATAGATGAACTCGGTTTTTGTTACGGATTCAAGTGGAACGAGGGGAAATTTTTCTTTTATTTGTATTTGAGAAATTGATTGGAGTAAATTAATATTTACCATTTTGAAGATCCGCTGCAACAAAGTAAAACAAATCATACATCTCTTGATTTCGATAAAGACTCCAGAATCCAACCCAAAATCCTTAAGAATAATACCTATCAGCTGCAACTACACGTCTTGTCAATAAAAAACAAACATTAACTACAAAGATGACCGTTGCTGTTTATGAAACGCCGGAACTTTATAATCCAATGTTTTTCTCCAGATAATTTCCCTCACCTCTTCCACCCCAAATGGAACCAAATTCTCCAAATCCAATTCCTCCGATGTCAATCCCTTAGCATAGATAAACTCCGCTTTACAAACTAATTCCTTACCCTCTCCCAAAGCAACAATAGTATCAGCCCAATCATCCAGAATCTTCCGAGTCTGTGGTGCTTTTCCGAACACCCAAAAGAACGTATGGGGCATTCCCTCATATTCCTGAAGCACAACTGGAACACCCTGCGCAAAAGCCGTTTGAGCAACCAATCTCGCTCCATCTACGATTTGCTCCTGTCCGGATGCGAACCAGAGGGGACAGGAACCAGACCAATCTAATGAGGCGGCTGGACTCGCTAGCGGGTGAGCGAGCATTCCTGCTTCGCAGTATAGATTTGCTCTTGCGGGTTTGGTGGGCCAGATGGAACATGGAGGGAATCTTTTTTCTAGGTATGGAAGTTTTTCGATAGGGGAGGGGAATATATCATGTTTTATGTTTCGTTGGTGTGAGGGAAGCGCATTTGTTAAGTCTGTTGTTACGCTCAAGAGGGCGAGGCCAGCTGGTATAAATTCGGATGGTTTTATTATATTTCCATGGAATTTTATCACTGTATTTTTCCGCTTGAGTTGCAGGAGTACTTGTAATAACCCTAATGCGAGACATGATCCGGAACTATCTCCTGCTATCACGATGTTTTTGGCAGAGATAGCTTCATGTGGTGAGTTTGGAGGAGGAGCGAGGAGAGAAAGATATGCTTGGAATATATCGAGGAAAGCTGCTGGGAAGGGATTCTGTGGTGCTAGACGCTGTTTCACCATTAGGATTTTGCTTCCTGTTGCCCGAGCTAGGTTTCCCATGCGTCTTCGGTAGCTGGATGGGCTGTTCAGTCTGGGGTTTATGTGAGTACATAGAAGTGCATGCTTCAGGAGGAATTAGAAATACTCACACGAATGAACCACCATAGATATAAAAGATGGTTGATGGGCTCGTGGTATTCTGGACTAAGTGTCTAAATTTTTCATTTTCCGAGAGTTTGGGCTCAGGCGCATTAGCATCAACACCCTCGCGGTAACCCGTCCATTGACAAGAAAGTGGTTCTGAGTTCGGACGATCATAATGAACATTATGGGAATTATGCTCATCAATCAAACCCAGCAGTAAATCTCGAGAGTTGTCATCCTGGACAGGAGACGGGATGATGAATTTGCTAACCCATACAGGACCCTTCACGGGAAGATCCTGAGTAGTGGCGGCTTGCTGGACTGAGATGGAAGTGCTGATTGCATCGTTCCAATATTTTTCTCGCATTTGTTTCGTCGCAGCTGTTAAGTGCTTGATATTTTGAAAGTCCATGTTGTTCGGGCTTCTTGGGGAGCTGTGATGTTACGAACGGGGTGCTACGAATAGGATTCTATCGTGCGTGATATGTAGGTTCGTACTGACAATGCTTCTATAAGAAGGTTAGTAAAGTTTTACCGTTGAACAGTACTACTTAGATTTTGAGCGTAGAGAAGGGAAAAGATGTTGAAAACTTGGATGTGGCAATGCTATTCAACTCACTCAAAAAAATGCGGTGAGAAACTTGCAGTTAAATGCCTACCTGCTTACTCACTAAAGCACAATAAGTGAGATATGCTCGGAGGATGATTCTCTATTCTGTAAAGCCTCGGATAAATCCAGCTGAATCAAAATTATAGACTTAAAATAAAGTGATTTTGTTCCTGATTTTGAATCTCAAGGATGTCTATACACCATAAAGTAAAGTCCAGCAACTCTTTGAAGTGAATAGCAAGTGGAGAACACGCCATAGAATAAACAAAACCTGCAGTCCAAGCAGCCTTATTAAGTAATTGCAGGCTCGTCTACCGAGGTGTACAGGGTATTGACGCATCGTCCACCAGTCCACGAGGAGGCACAGCAGTAGCAAGTTACATGAGAACACGCATACCAAGTGAAACATGACAAACATCAAGCTTCTAAACACAATACCGCAACTTTACTCTTTTTATAGACTTTATAAGAGTGGAAGTAAGCTCCTACGTTTTGCGGTAAAAAAAGACATGTACACACAAACATAACTACGTATATTTCCAAACAATTCCATAATCAAACCACCCGAGCCTTTTCATTACGATTCAAACGGAAAATTCAAGCACTACACGACCTTCAACAATTAAACTTTTGATGTCTCGCTTCCACCAATAAAAGCACTAGAACGATTCATATCAACATCCCTCTGAACTAATACACCATCCATAGGTATAACCCGTGCCTCACTACTGCTCCGTATCTGCGTTGAAACCCCTGTGTGATATACCGTATCCCCAGTGCTATCCTCATTGCTATCCCCCATTCTGTAATAAAAAGCAGCAGGATTAGAATTCGCATCGCAGGCAGTCTTATTCGCACTTTCATCGGTGTTTCTGCTTCTGTTATGTCTACTCCAGAGCGAACTACTCCAAAGCGAAGAGCTCATGGTGTAGAATCTGCTGAATAGAGGTTTGTACGTTGGTAGGCAAGCACAGAGGATTGCTACTCCTAAATTGATAACGGACCATAAAGATGCTCGTGCAAGTGATACTATATGCTTTTTAGCTTGGAAGTTGGTAATCAAGATGGCAGAAACTTACATAGTACCTCGCTTGGGTTGTAGAGATATCCAATCCGTATAGCGCTAGTAATAACAACCCTAGATTTATTAATGACTTGCCACTGATGATAGCATAAAGATTACTTACAATGCTCCCAAGAGGAAGATACAAAGTATCCCAATCCTATTCTTCAACGGCAGATGAAGACCAAGAATAATTTTTGTGGGAAGACATAGGATAGCGATATCTAATAACATATCAAAAAGCTCCATGATCAAAAAGTATAAGGCGAAGTTGAAACATGTCCCTTTAACTGCTGGATCCCAGAATGTAGCCATGGGGATGCAGTAAAGTAAATCCCCGATGAGGTTCGCGACATACCAAATACAACATACTACCATGACAATAGTATTGTTTCTAAGGAAGCTTGGGGTCTCGAAAATGCGGCGATAGAAGAATAGAATCGAAAGTTTGACGGTGGTCACATTGGTGGCATAAATTGGCGGGATAGCATACTCGCTCTTGAGATACTGTTGCGACTTCCGGGCGAGGACAACGAGGTCGAGGTATATCTGTCCGCCACCGAGGGTATAAACACCGGCCAGGATATTGGCACAAAAAGCATAGAATAGAAAGACACTGATGAAAAGAAGCCAATCATCAATCCCAAACTTAGCATTCTTGACTATCCTCGTCCAGATACGAAGTGCAGCGGCGATTGTAGATAACAGCATGAAAAAAATGCTGACGACCAAAGTCGCATATCCCACTTGATTAAGTCCAAGCTTGTAGGCATCGGGGACAGTAGAGGCCGCCATGCTGTATTGACAAAATAGAAAGCAGAATCCAAAGGATCGCAATCGTAAATTGAAACGTAAGAAAGCGTTCCGGTAAGGTAGTGCAAGAGAAATGCACCAGGTGAAGAGACACTTACAGTATATGTAAGCTCAATTTGACCATCTTGTATCAGAGTGGGAAGAAAAATCCCCGTTTGACGGCAATGTAGCACGGGAGGCGACGTCGAATATCAAAGCTGTATTGTGCCCCGCCTCAATCAGAAAGTCGTCGTAGAATTAACAGGTGCGCGTATAGAGATTGTGAGCATCCTTGGGGATCCGTGGCACCCATAGAAACACCATTGCAGTCAATACTAATATCAAGGAGCTATCAGCCCTTTCAAAGATTTCTCATGCCAAGTGAAAATTCAGAGAGGGTCTGGTCGTAGAGTATGCTGTCATGGTTACATTTCTTCAAAGGACCCCTAGTAATAGCTCTAAAGCTAATCATGAAGCTTATCCTGTTGACATCACTGGTTGAAGAACTATTTGATGGCTTAAAGTTAGTTTGCTGGTTTTTAAAATGTTAATTGTTTGATATGTATTCAAAGGGTTCTAATTGGTGATACTTTATCATGATTAGGAATTCAATTTTTCTTTGGGGAAGAACTTTAACATCACCGAAAACGGCTCGTCTATTATCCTATGAATTCTCAAATATGCATTGTAGTTGAATTCCTTCTGTTGGAATTTAGTTTGCATGCTGACATGAGATAGAAACTAAAATGTTATTTGTTCGCTTGTAACATCCTAGGCATGTAAACACCCATTTAATGTAAAATTTTCCGACGGCATTTCTACATTAGTGACGGTAGATCGAGATCCCCCCTATTTGTCCAGACAGTCAGCCTCTCACCAGTTTTCGGACTCCGGAGAGTTGATGCGCCACGGGGGGCACTTGGGGATTTGTGTTAAGATAGATGTTGTACAAACATATTGATACGAGCTCAAGATTATATAGCATTACACTGATACTCGTAGCATATCTCAGAAGAGTTGTCATGGCTGGAGGTATAAAGTGCCGAGCTTCAAATCATCAAATAGGAGAGATACCGCTAGATGGGCCTGATTAGTTACTACTAAGTAGATAACGCCCAAGCCTTATTATGCCAGTAGGATTGCGAATGCGCTAATTAATAGTATGTCTTGCTTGCATAATCCCAGGAACTCCGCATTATTACTTTGCCAAGACCACTGCGTTAGGCCGACTAATCATTCCTATTTGCCGAATTTCTAGCCACTCCGCATGTGCCTAGCGTCAGCTGGCAAGCATCTGTGTCAGCCGGTATAAAATGTCCGTATCAAATCATGTATGACTATCACCGGTGAGTGAACGGGATGTTAGTAAGCAACAAAAGCATTGAGAAAAATATGGTTAACCTAGGATCACTGGAGATTGATTTATTGATCAATGTCATTTGGGCTTCCTCAAGAAATTATTCGCCATTCAAAATGCATATGCATGTTAGATGGATTTTATTGTGATGTTTCTTCTAGATTAAAGAAGGCCATAGACTGTACCACGCATCAATCTACTTTTCTCACTTTAACCAATATACCAGGGGTGTCTCTCGCCTGGGCGCCTAAAATGTAGTCTCGGCTAACGTCTATATCCCGCGCTCGAATAACTTGTGAGACATCGAAGTCGAATCGTCTGTAGACAGAGGCTAAGATTAAATAAAGCTCTGCACGAGCAAGATTGATACCTAGACAAGATCTAGTTCCGCGATTAAAGGTGACAAGGTAGTGCTCAAGTCGTTTGCTCTCAGTTTCTAGCCATCTCTCTGGTTTGAAGACCTCGGGTTCAGGGAAGATCTTTTCATTCTGATGGGTGAGTAAGGCTGTCATGTTCATTGTTGTCCCGGCTGGAATTGTTTTACCGTGGCATTCGAAGGTTTTTTCCGGATATTGTCGCCCAATACGATGGGTAACTGGGTCAACAAGGCGAAGGCCCTCCTGGATGACAGCTGTCAAATACGGGAGTTTTTCTAGCTCTGGTAGTGAAAGGGGTTTTGATGGGTCAGTAATGGCTGATTTGAGCTCCTCGTGAAGGAGTTGGGCGATCCTAGGATTGGATGAGATGTGGTATGAGGTGCCTCTTAGGACATATGCTCTGAGGATGTTTAATACTAAATCGTTTGCGGAGCGTAGATTACTCACGTTGTACCGGAGCCCGCTGTGACCAGACTGAAAGCTTCATCACGTAGTCTGTCTCTCTCCAGCTCTTTTGGTGGCAACTTGCTTTCTAGAAGCTCATGAAAGACAGTTTTATCGACACCTTTTCCTATTTGAGATTTTCCATGTTCATCTCGAATGGCTTCCACCTGTCTGGAGAGATCCTGTTCAATGTTAAATGCGACTAATTTGAATAAGGCTTCATTATTTACCTTGCGGAAATCAAGGATATCTGCCATGGCAGGAGCCATAATTTTGTTGATATTATCCTAAAGTCGTTAGCACTTTTGATGTAAACAATCGTTAGGGACAGAGATACCGGAAGTGAATAACTAAATCGCATCAAGTAAGGTACATGAATGTTCTTTCTTGTCAGAATCCGCGTCAATTCATTACGAATTCACATACCAATAGACTAATATTCAAAAACTTATCAACGTCGTCAAACGACTTGCGTCCAAAGTCTGGTCTTAAGACATTGTCCGGTTCTCTCGAAAAGCAGTAGTCATTAATGATATCTAGTGTCACAGCAGCATAGAAATACTTCATGTTAAGTATTTCTCTAGATTTAGTTGCTTTCTCAAGTCGGTCGCAAAGTATGAGAATAGGGCGTTGTATTCTGGAAACAAGGTCATTGATTGATTTCTTGGAGAAGAAGGGGTTGAGAGCGGCTCGTCTCATGCGATGGTGATCATGATCTTGCGTTCCTATAGTCTTTTGAGAATCAGAGCCATAATTCACATGTATATAGCTAGGTGGTATACCGCAGGATATGGACCAAATGCTTCAGCAACGTTAAGGGGTTTCTGTGCTCGGCCATTTGACTGACTGAACATCTCTTCAAAAAAATCGGGATCGTCGATATGGACTTCATTGGGATTAATTCTAATAACAGGGCCTAATGAAGCACATCAGTATTGTCGCAGTAGATACTTATAGTAGTCGCCATAATTATACCATATTGCTTGTGTAGCTTTTTGATTTGAAAAGTATATTGACCGCTGAGATACAAATCATAATACCACTCGTATAGATAGGTTGCAATGGCAAGTGGAGGTCCGGGAATATGTGCGAGTGGGTGGAAAAAGAATCGATAAGTGAGTAGCACAACTCCGTAAGTGATAAACGAGGCTAAAAGTAAGATTTGTATCGCCATGTTGTTTTGCAGTTCAAATCTTACTTACACGTAGAAGATTGGTCAAAGGTCTACTTTCGTATGCTTAAATGAAAAGAGATAAAGTTGTGTCGAAGCAGTTATTCCAGATATTGACTTTACCTCATGTACTCTCATCGTATAGTCCAATTAGCAGCCTTATAACGCCACTTATCATGCGAGCAAGATACCCCGCTATTCTGTGCCGCATTGTATATTGTTGATTTGCGAAAAAAGACTGAAAGGTTTTATATTACGTCTGATTTCCAGGATTTGTGGGATACGGCCAGGCAGGGCCTGTACCAGGAATATCAAAAAAACAATTAATACAAGGGTTTTCTCAAGGAAGGACGCTGATTTTTTGAACCTGTTGGACTCGTCTAATGCAAACGTCATCTCTTCGATTTTTATATTGCTTGAAAATTTCAAATGATAGTTCGACAAGTGTTAGAAATCGGGCTTGGCGTGCTCGCTAATAAGAGGTTGTTTTTGGATGATACCCGCCGAGTAGATTGTAAAGAGCTTGCTTCCAGCCAGCAAATGTGTTACTCTCAAATCAATATCTGACACCGAGAAGCATACGCAGGGATATAGTAATAATTCTGAAACCTCGGTGATAAGGACTGCTGGCTCGATTTGGGAGCCTGTTTTCCTGATGGCAGCCTTTTCCAAAGGTCGGAGGTGTTGGTTTGAACCCTAGAGATGAAAATAATAGCTTTTGAGATGAAGAACCTCCCATTAGCACCGAGAAAGAGATTTTAACTTCGTCTTTGTCTATTCAACCCGTTATCAACCGCGTGCATGGCGTCATCAATCCAAAGTTTTACTCCTGATTCTTACTATCCCATCGTTATTATAGGCGCTGGACCTTCAGGCATTGCCATGGGCTGCCAATTGAAAATGAAGCTCCATTTTGAGCAATTCAAGATATTTGATCGTCAAGGGGGTCTTGGAGGTAAACCTTATTACCTGCCTATCTCCTACAAGACCAAAGTCTGACGAAGAGTAACAATTAGGTACTTGGTGGGCGAACAGATATCCAGGAGTTGTGAGTACCTCCGGTTACCATTTATGTTTACCAAACTGGAACTAATAGGTTGTGAAGGCCTGTGATGTGTAGGTTAACTAATCATAGAAATCGAAACATTTCCTGACTGAGTCGTCTTAGACCAACTCTGTTTTATTCATTTTCTTTCGCCCCAAACTATACCTCATCGACCGTCTTTCCATCAGGTCACGACTATCTGATATATCTCAATCAGGTCGTTGAACGCTTCGGAATCGCAGATAATATTAATTTGAATACGGAGGTCAGGAGGTTGAAATGGAAAGAGCAAGAACAAGAATGGGAGATCGAAATCTGTCATCTTTCTCCAGAGACTAAGCTCCTGCATCCCGCTGGGCTCGAGATAATTCGAGCAAAAGTGGTCGTTTGTGGCGCCGGTATTCTTACCAGTCCCAATGATTGGCCGGAAAATGTCTCTGGTAGAGATACCTTCGAGGGCGAGGTTCTTCACTCTGCTGAATGGTCTCAGAAGATTAATCTCGAAGGAAAAGATGTGGTGCTTGTAGGCTCGGGCTGCACAGCTGCTCAGATTGCCCCCGCAATTCTACAAACCAAGCTGAAGTCCTTGACCCATATAATACGTAGCCCACCGTGGTTTGTCCCTCGTATTGAAGAACCAGGAGGGAGGGAGAGATACGCAAAATTTGCGCCTAAGGTCTATGGTTCCGTTCCGTTCTTAGCGTTTTCCGTTCGAATGATGATTTGCTGGATGTCTGAGCTTCTATGGTACACAACATTCATCCGGAAAAACCTGAAGCTACGCCAAATGTCTGAGAAGACGTCCCTGGACCATATGAGAAAGCTGGCCCCAGAGAAATATCATTCTATGTTGACACCTCAGTATAGTCTTGGCTGTAAGCGCCGAGTGTTCGATAATGATTGGCTCCAGAGCATGAGTGATTCTCGTTATACCCTTACAACACAGCCTTGGCTAAGTGTTGAAGGCAGCAAAGTGACTGTGGGAATTTCTGATGCAAATTCCGACCTCAGTGCACTACCATGCTCTTATCCTGTTGACGTCCTTATTTTAGCAACGGGGTTCAAGGCATCACAGTTCCTACACCCTCTATCCGTCGAGGGACGTCGAGGAGCCTCCCTTCATCGCACTTGGCAGGAGCGTGGTGGTCCCCAAGCATATATGGGGACATGTATCGATCAGTTTCCGAACTTTTTCATGATTATGGGCCCAAACACCTTTGTTGGTCACACTTCGGTCATCATGAGCATTGAAAATAATATCCAGTACATCCTCAAGATGATCGCTCCCATCATCACGGGTAATGTTACTAGCCTGGAGCCAAAACCAGAGGCGGTAGTCAAGTGGACGCAGGACATCAGAAAAGACATGCAGGAAACTGTTTATGAGACCTGTCAAAGCTGGTACAATGATTCTGGCACTTGGAATTCTGTCATATATCCGTAAGCATGCATCGATTTTCCTGAGTCTTCATGTTTCAAAAACGAAAATAAGCGATCATTCAATCCGCTAATTGCTGATCTTTTTCATAGCCGATCTCAGCTTGACTTTTACCTTCGCTGCAAGTACCCCAAGTTCGGTGATTGGAACCAAAACCTTTCTTTACAAGGCCAGCGTCGACGAACGGTCCAGGGAATGTTGTATATATCCGTGGTAATTGTAATAATTGGTACCATTTGCTACGGCGTATACGTATGGGCGGAGGGTTGTGGTTACGAAGGACGGTGGTCAAAACACGGAATGCCACAGTGATGATGATACAGAAAGCTAGACAAAGGTTCTTGTAAGCTCGATTCAATCCACAGAATAGCAGAGAGACTTTTGTCAAAGTCCGATCGTAAGGGTTGGCATACATATGCTTCGTTCCTTCTTTGGAAAAACTGGGTTTCATTATGTTCGCTATTCCAACAGTTTTCACCTTTTTGTAATTCAACTGCAAAGAAATTTAAAGAATATTTTGCGTTTTATAAAACATGATCCGTGAATAAAGATACGACATTGCATCAACGTCGACGAAATGGTATGGCTCTTCCAAGGTCGTTGTCGACGCGGTTGAGAAAAGGTTCACCTAATCTACGTTAGTCCCGAAGGCCCCGCCCTAAGGTTATTGTATTCTTAGGTTAAGCAGGTCTGTGCTGATGAATAAGAAGTGGAAGCTGCACTACGGCATGATTCAAGGGGTTTTAGAAAAGGAAGGTGGATATGTAAACGATATCCCTACATCATACATGACCCCACATCTTGTACATTCCTTATATTACTATTTCGATTATTTCAAAATTCGATATTAATTACCAAGGGCCTACAATAAATAAATTAAAATATTAAATATATATTCAGGTATAAATAGAATATCTATATGATTTTTGATATTAAAAATTATAATATTTCTTTAGAAGATTATTATTATTATTATTATTATTATTATTATTATTATTATTATTATTATTATTATTATTATTATTATTATTATTATTATTATTATTATTATTAATATTTAACTTTATAAAAACTTTTATTTTAAAAAATTTAATTTTTGATTTTCGCCTTTTCACTTAACAGATGCCGTAGTTGCGCGTGAAGGGGACAAAACAACATCAAACTAGCAAAAATTACTCTCGCAATTAATATGCTCGGTTGTTTGCACGAAAAATTACATGATCTGACTGTTCATTTATTCTCCGTAATTTTCCTCCCGGAAGCTGGCCTAGGTCTACTTACAAATCCGATTCCTTCACTTCCATCTCATTGAGTAGCTAACTTTAATCGTACATACTTGAAGCCTTGGTACTTCACAAAAGTCTACGAGGCGTCCTCTCCCACATAAGCCCAATTGCAAAAACTTCAGCAGCACAGAAACCTAATATCATAGCTAGTTGTTTGTGGTACCCATGAGCAAATGCAGATTGAACCACAGCTTGATCATGTGATGAGAGCGAAGACATTGAAGAAAGGTTTTGTAGAAGGTGGCTGACTGTCTCAGCAGGTAAGATATCGGCCAGAGTTGATACAACAGTGTTGTTCAATAGGCTGGTGGCAATTGCAACACCGATAGCCCCTCCAAGGATTCGCATCTGGGTCACACCACCGAGTGCAACAGCTAGAGCATTGTTAGTTTCTGAAAGGAGAATACATCATCGAAGCCTTAGATACCTAGAAGTTGTTTTTCGACAATAAAAGGTGCTATGTTCAATAACGTCGTCAATCCCAAGCCGACACCCATGCCTGCCAGTACCTGATAACCATAGAAGCTTGCTGGGATGTGAGGTGCTACTGGTATCGAGTACAATAGTCCGGTCCCAAGGGTTTGCAATGAGGTAGCCGCGATCAGCACATAAAGTGGAGGTATACGGCCTTTTGCTGTCAAACCACCCGTGATGGCTGAGCCAACAGCAATCGACATTGTGTAGGGTAATACGCGAACGCCTGCAATCAGTGTCGATGTATTACTAATGCTCTGGATTCTCTGAGGAATCTCGATGACTAGAGTTACAAAAGGAACACCTGAGAGAACAGCATATCTATTTTTTTCGTCAGTTACCAATATGATAGCTCACTCAGAGTAGATCTTACATATAGATACCCATGAGAACTCTGTTTTTCAAGAACACCCATGGAATGACGGGTTGTCTCGCAGATTGTCTCAAGAACAGAAGTCTTTGCCATGCGAAGAACAGACAAAGAAGAACGAAAGCAAGTACCAAGAAAGTGATTACCAGGGCCGAATCCCAGGCAAAAGCCACTCCAGCTTCTTCGAAAGCCACGATAAGAAAAACGCAAGCTGTTGGAAGTAATAAAAATCCCACGTAGTCAATCTCTCCTCGCAAATTACTCTTCTTTGGCGAGAATAGGATGGCTTTAGACGGTCTGTTGTCCGGAAAACCTGCAGGCATTGCCAACAGCACGAGAATTAGACCCACCACGCCTATGGGCAAGTTGATCAAAAAGATCCATCTCCATGTTGTGTGCTGAGGAATTGCACCTCCTAGTACTGGGCCAAGTAGGAAGCTGATAGCCAGTGCTAGCGAGACGATGCCGTTGAATTTTCCATATTGCTCCGGGACGACCATCTCTGCCACAATTATCGGTACCATGCTAAATATTCCAGCACCTCCGATGCCTTGGAGGGCTCTGAAAGCGATTCTATTATTTGTGGTTAAAAAGTGGCATTACTGAAGCTTTAGGGTTCCTTACATTTGAGTACTAGTCGCAGCACCCCCGCAGCCACCTGAAAACGCTAAAAATATCACAATGGCGGCGACGAGCATAACCTTACGGCCGACGAGATCACTCATTTTGGCCCATATAATTAAAGCACCTGATATGTAAGAAACTATACAGAATGGCAGTAGATTTAGCTTACTAAAGTATGTTGTCAGATAACTGTTCACTATCCAACTACTCTGATCGAATGCATGTAGATCGTCAGAGATAGTGACAAGAGCAGTGCTAACGATAGTGATATCCAGCGAAGATAGCATGAGACTCAGGCATAGTCTGCTGCAAAATTAGTAGAAGTCCATGCTTATCGACCTTTCTAGCAGACCCGAGAGTGAGCAAACTTAAGCGCCATCCAGAAAGGTACTGCAAATGATTATGAGCACTTCGACCGCTGGTTTCTCTCAGACCTTGCGGTGCGTCTTTCTCAAGCGCTGTAAATTGCGATCTTGTGCCCGAAGGCTGCTCAGTCATGAGAATTTCAAGGCTTGCCATGTTTTTTCAAATGAGGAAAATAGTGTCGAGACTTCGGCGATGAGAAATTTGTTCAACTGTTTTCATTTGAGCTGACCAACTTGTCGCCAAGCCCACATCACTTAATTCTTCTAGATAATTCTATGGTATATATTGTTTCACCCTTGATTATTGTATTGCATTAACTGACATGTGTCGCAGATAACAAGGCTATTTTCTTCATTGAAAAGGCCTGACTAATCGAACTATTTGAATGGTCTGTATGTTGTGATAAGGCACAAATCGTGGCATGTTATTAATCGTGAAACTCGTTTGGCTGACAACCTTACTGAAGTATCGTGGATGTGCCTCAGCCTTACGAAGCATCGCCGTGTTTATCTAGCATTCGCTGCTGTACAGCCCTTGCCCTTTCATCTGCGCCCTTCGAAGGCAATTAATCTCCTACTCGTTTTGACTTTGCTTCCCCGGGGTAGGCTACTACTCACTGCTGCGCAATGCTGTGCCTTAATGTGCCTCTACAACCTTTGCAATATTACGGTCCGATTGAGATGCATTTTTATCAAAGATTACATGTTAACCACACAGTTCACCCATGGATATCATAATTGTTGGGAGTTTAGAAACTAAACTAGTATAGGTACATTATGCATGATAAATGAAACTTTCGTCGCCTACTCAGGGGTATGGTGGTGTGTGATACAGCAGAATAATCATTAGCTTTTAGCAAAGTAATGTGGTACATGTTGATATCGGAGGTTTATAAATACAGTCATCGTATCATCAACCCCGCATTCGGTTCCTACCAGTGCCGGCTTCATCGTGACTTGCAAATGTTTAGTGGAAGTCCGTGTAAGCATCAGCAGAAACCACGGATATTACCCCTAGTGGGAGTTTTCTTGGTGAAAAGGAGCTCCGATTGCTTTAAAAACGGATAGTAGTTAGTAGTGCTTGGCTTTTCAAGGAGCTTGAATTCGGATAGTTGGTCAACTAGGGATGAGCGCCTTTCTCAGTTACACTGGCTGCATAATCAGCCACTACGAAGCACTACGGAGTAAGTCGTCCATTTTTCTTTGGATCCGAAACAGTGGGGGGGGTTTAGATCTTTGTCTATCCATTCCGAGCCTTCAAGGCAGATAGTATTGCTTGAGGCTTGGTAGAATATTGGTTTATTTGAAAAGATGTCAAGGGTTATTCACAAGTAGGATGAATTTGACATAAATTTCTTCGTCGTGTAGAGATTTTTACAGTTGAACTGTAATCAAGCTGAAGAAATTTCACATCCTCGTCTAGTATCTATCTGACCGTCAAGTTGTTCCATGGCAATCTGCCTAGTCTACCAGGCTGGTCGTGTGGTGTCTGGGGGCCATTTAGATTTATATCAGTAAGGATGACTGCTATTCCAAGATATGTAGCTTACAACACTTTTAAATAACTTCCATCATTCGATTATTTTAATAAATATTGGGAAAGCATAACCTTCATAAACTGAAAATCATCGCCAAACCTACACTCACTCCTACTTTTTAACATTTCAAACCCAATTACTGCATCCACTCTAACCACCTTCTCTCAGTGCCAAATCCAACCTTTTCTCTCTTTCATTGATCACTTTGTTCTCTCCTTATGAAAGCAATCTTCATTTGCTGACCTGTACACACTCCAATTCCAATTGGTCATAAATTCAAAGGGGAACATCAAACTCCAAAGCCCACTATAATTCTTGGACCTAGCAAAAACCATTCCAGAAATGGATGAAGAACCCTCCACAAAAATGGAGCCATTGGCCATTATTGGTTTATCGTTCAAGTTTCCTCAAGGAATGGAAACTGCCGACTCTCTCTGGAAGGGACTAGCTACCAGTCAATCAGCCTGGTCGTCATTTCCAGAGACTCGGTTAAACTTCGACGGGGTGTATGATCCAGATACAGGAAGATTGAACAGCGTAAGGAAGCTCTTACTTTGTAAAAGAAATAATTACTGAGACGTGCAGTTTCCTTTGAAAGGTGCCCATTTTGTGAATGGGGATATAAGCGCATTTGATGCTCCATTCTTCACAATCGGGCCAAGCGAAGCAGCGGAGATAGATCCACAGTCACGTATATTGCTCGAGGTAACATATCGAGCGCTGGAGAATGGTATGTTATGTTCAATGTCAACTATGAGACCAAGATTGACCATGATTTAGCTGGAATATCGATGGAGACAGTCGCCAATACAAACACATCGGTATACACAGGGAGCTTTGGAGATGACTACAAATCATTCTCTACCAAAGATCCTCAATTTGGTGGCCAATATTCGGCAAGTTCTGTGTCAGCTAATATGCTAGCTAATCGTATCAGCTGGTACTTTAATTTGCGTGGTGAATCCATCAATATGGATACAGCTTGTTCAAGTACCCTTGTTGCATTCCACACAGCATGCGAGAGGCTACGTAGCAAAGAATCTAACATGGTATGCCGGAATTTAGCCGCAGAAATGAATAATAGTCTAATTGTGGTGATAGGCAATTGTGGCTGGTTCAAACCTGTTCTTAAGTCCAGATATGGCCATGTCATTAAACAACCAAAATTTCCTGTCGCCAGATGGAAGATGCTGGAGCTTTGATGAAAAGGCGAACGGCTATGGCCGTGGTGAAGGATTTGGGGTATTAGTAGTGAAACGATTAAGCGATGCGCTTGAGAACAATGATGCCATACGAGCTGTTATTCTTGCTACGGGAACAAACCAAGATGGACGAACACCAGGCATTGTTCAACCTAGCAGGAGTGCTCAGGCTCAGCTCATCAGAGGTGTTTATCGCAAAGCTGGCTTAGATATGAGCCAGACGCGATATGTAGAGGCACATGGAACGGGAACGGCCGTTGGAGGTGCGTATGAATAAGTCGTTGTGGGACGAGAAATACTAATGGAAACAATAGATCCGATCGAAGCAGGAGCTATTGCCGACGCGTTTAGCCACACCCTATCTGCTGACTCCCCATTGTTTATAGGAAGTATCAAGTCAAACATAGGTCACCTGGAAGGTACTAGTGGCATCGCTGGCCTCGTTAAAAGCGTCCTGATGCTTGAACGTAGAATGATACCAGGAATTGCAGGACTCGAACACGTCAATCACTCTATCGTGGCCGAGCACCCTCACTTAAAGGTACTTCCCTTCTTTGCGACATTGGTGATGCAATACAGACTTACTCTATGATGTTTAGTTTCCAAAAGATCTCACACCATGGCCTTCAGACAGTTTATGCCGTCTTTCTATCAACTCATTTGGCTTCGGAGGCACAAATTCCCACGTGATAATGGAGGACGCAGCTGGTTATCTTGACAGTGAAGAAAAAGACAGTAATCACACACAAGTAAACGGAACAAATCATTCGAATCACGAACAACGGTCCATGACTAATGGTTTCCATCACGTGGAGACTCGAAGGATGTTAGTGTTCTCTTCTCAAGACGAAAATGGCATCAAGCGACTCGAATCAGTATACAATGATCACTGGTCGCAAATGAACAAGGATGATTTTAGTGATTCATACATGAGTAGACTGAGCTACACCTTGAGTAATCGACGAAGCGCTCTATTATGGAGATCATGTGCGACAGTTAGCTCCAATAATGATTTGATAACCAGGATAAAGTTTTCACGTGCAGTACGTGCACTTCCTCGAGCTCGGCTTGCATTCTGCTTTACAGGGCAAGGCGCTCAATGGTATGCCATGGGTCGAGATATCCAGGCTCCTGTTTTTAAGCAAAGTCTTAGAGAAATATCTGAGCTTCTCACAGATATTGGATGCTTGTGGTCACTTCAAGGTATGTTTTCCGAGCAGAAATCTTGTTTACACTAGCTCACCCCTATCTTAGCCGAGCTTTGTCGGGACAAAGAAACTTCCAGAATCAACAGACCAGAATTCAGTCAGACAATTTGTACTGCAATACAGATTGCTTTGATTGATCTCTTAGAGAGTCTCGATATTGAACCTTCCGTCGCATTTGGACATTCATCCGGCGAGGTTGCGACTGCGTAAGTTATTTCCCCTTCACGAGCATCACCACAAGCTAACGAAAGCCTTAGATATTGTGTTGGCGCTCTAGATAAGCGTTCAGCTATGAGTATTGCTTATCACAGAGGATTGCTATCATCGAAAGTGGCTGAAGACAAAACGATTCAAGGCGGAATGCTTTCAGCTGGCTTGTCTGCCAAAGAAGTTCTACCATACCTCGCCCGCGTTGAAGTAGAATTTGGATACTCTGGGATTCTCGTGGGATGCATCAACAGCCCTAGCAATGTTACAATTACAGGTGATATCGAACAAATAAACTACCTCAATGAGATTCTAGAAAAAGAGAGTATCTTCTCCCGGAAATTATTGGTTGATGTCGCATATCACTCCCATCATATGAATGCTATAGCTGCGGAATATTCGGAGAAATTGGGTAATTTGTCTTCACGGAATTCCGCTAAACTTATTCCCATGGTTTCATCTGTTACCGGCGACGTGGTCAGCAGTGATCGACTGTGTCAACCAGGCTACTGGGTAGAAAATATGGTATCTCCAGTGAGATTCCTCGACGCTATTTCTTGTGCTGCATCAATATGCATATCCGAAGATGGCTCGATTTCGTACAATAGTTCAAAGGACTATTTCGATGATGTCCTAGAGATTGGACCTCATTCAGCGTTACAAGGACCTATAAAAGATGCCCTTAAGATATTTGGTAAGACTTCAGCTATAGGATACTACTCTATCCTAATACGCAATGTCAATTCAAACACTTCGATGTTTGGAGCTCTTGGGAATCTTTATTGTCGTGGCCACAGCATGAGTATCCAGGCTTTGAACGAGCAGAGCTCCAGTGGACCACGTCTATTTACTCCGCTAACAAACTTACCGGAATATCCTTTTGATCACTCCAGATCCTACTGGCGTGAATCTCGTCTTAGCAGAGGTCACAGATTTCGCAAAATTCCTCGGAACGACTTTTTAGGAACGCCAGTACCAGATTGGAATCCCCAAGAAGCGAAATGGAGACGTCGAATTAAGATTTCAGAAGACCCTTGGATTGAAGACCACAAAATCGCCAACGCATGCATTCTTCCTGCGTCTGCTATGCTGGTCATGGCAATAGAGGCAGCAAAAATAATGGCCAAGTTAAGGTCCGACAAACACATTTCAGGATTCATTGTCCAAAATGTCGTCGTATCCCGAGCTCTTACCATTCCTTCCGATCCAGATGGAACTGAAATAGAATTTTACCTTCGGCCATGCGGCCTCGCCTCTGACCGAGAGATAACATGGTCCGATTTCCGTATTTATACTCCTGAGAATGACAACTGGGTCGAGGTATGTCGAGGACAAGTCCGAGTAACTCACTTCGAAGTCGGAGATGAGGTAGATAATGGGCTCGAACATTCTTTAAGTGATGAACATTATAGAACGGAACTCTCGCTTATTCGCGCCTCCAGCTGCCAAAAAGTAGATATGGAACGCTTCTACCCAACACTAAAAGAGAACGGAATCGACTTTGGAACTGCTCATCGAACAATCAAGAATGGTTCGTACGGTCAAAACATGGAATGTGTTGGTGATATCACGCTCGATAGTTGGGTGTCTAAAAGAAGAGAATTCCAACAAACAGACTTCACTGTTCATCCGACTTCACTTGACGGGCTCTTCCAATTAGGTCTCGTGGCTTTGGTAGGAGAGACGTCGAAAATAAATCCGAGTGTAATAGTTGGGCTGCGTAAATTATGGGTGGCCGAAGGAAAAATAAACGTTCCTGGATCCTCCATTATGCCTACGTATGCAAAGTCTGCTATGAATGGTACCACGGGAACACGAGTAGACGCAGTAGCGTTTGACAAGCAAGAAATGAATCCCGTCATTATCCTTGATGGGCTCGAAGGTAAATTCTTGGAGCAAACGGAAAAGTCGACGGAAAAACAAAATTGCCATCTTTCCTGGAATTTTGATTACAGGCCGGACATTGAACTACTTTCCAAACAAGAGCTCATCCAATATGTTTCTACGTCCTATGATATTCAGCCTGCTCCTTTCCAACTGGATCACGATGTCAAACTATTGCTATATCTTTGTATTCTGAGAACTTTGGACCAGCTGACAGACTCTGAAGTCGCTGAGCTGAAGCCGCATCACCATAAATTCTTCGAATGGATGCAATACGAACGGAACAAGCTCAATAATTCGAAAATGTGTAACGGTGCAGTGAATGTTAAGGAATACATTAACGACGATGTGTTTTATGACAAGCTGTTGAACCGCCTAGAGCATAGTAACGCGAGAGGGAAGCTCTATGCCGTTCTCTCGAAGGATCTTCGCAATATCCTCACCGGAAAAGCTGACGCTCTTGAACTCATGTTCAAGACACCATTGGTGAAGGACTATTATAGGGAGTTGTACAAGTCTACTAATGGTCTATCCAAAACCCTTGCTTATCTTGACATTCTCACTCACAAGCATCCAAATATGAACATATTAGAGATTGGTGCAGGTACTGGAGGGATGACGAACTACCTCCTGGATGTCCTTGCACAAAATGGTGCTCGTAATCCTCGTGTCGGCACGCCTCGTTTCACGCACTACACATACACAGATATCTCTGCAGGTTTCTTCGAAGGTGCAGCTCCATTGTTCGAGAACTTTTCAGACATGGTAACTTTCAAAGTATTGGATATAGAGAAAGATCCAGCGCGTCAAGGATTCGAGACAGGGAGTTACGATTGCATTATTGCGGACAATGTTCTTCATGCAACTCAGGACCTTGATGTTACGTTGAAAAATGTTAGGAAGTTGCTAAAACCAGGAGGAAAACTTATGCTTTTCGAGTTAACTGTTCCTGAAGTTGTTCGAACGAATTTTGCGTTTGGCTTGCTACCTGGATGGTGGCGGTTTAACGACAAGTATCGTAGTTTCAGTGCTGGCATCTCAGATGGCGTATGGGATAGAGTGTTGAAAAATTCGGGATTCTCCGGTGTTGACTTTAATTTCAAAGACTATGAAGAGGATGAATTTCATGAGCATAGCGCACTAGTATCTACAGCTCGTGGGGACATCTCGAATACAATTCCGTTCCTTTCAACGGTGGTTGTTCTCGATCCTCAATCTGATTTGCAGAGAAAGGTTTACAAACTTCTGCGTGATACACTGCGATCCGCAGGGACAGAAAACATACTCTCCTTGACACTCAAGGAAGCCGCTACTTTTCAGGGTAATAGTGCCTTTGGCATCGTACTTTTAGAGCTCGATAAACCTATGCTTCGGGAAATGACCGAACCCGATTTCAAAGACATCAAAGCAATGTTCCTTGCCTTTGAGAATATTCTCTGGGCTTGCAAAGGAGGGGGAGAAAGACCTGACTTGCCAGAATACGCACTTGTTCAAGGGGCTTTCCGCGCACTGCGAATGGAAAACATTAGACTCAAGTTTATATCTCTCTCATTTGAGGCTTCCTCGACGAACCCTACACACCTCGCAAATAAGGTTTTTGAGGTCTATCAAAAAGTATCCACAACCCCTGTCAAGGACTGTGAGCAAGAATACGTAGAGCGAAACGGTATGATCTGTATTGATCGAATAATTGATGCAGATTACATGAATCAGAAGCTTTCTGATACTACAGAAGAGAAACCACGCAGCGACTATGAGTTTCGCAGTGCACCTCCTGTAACTCTGAGCATTAAAACTCCTGGACTCTTAGACACTCTTGAGTTCGTTGAGGATGGTGCTGCTGGAACGTATCTGGCAAGCGATGAGATCGAAATCAAAGTTGAAGCCAGTGGTGTCAATTTCAGAGACTGCCTTATCGCATTAGGTCGTATGCCTAGCATGAGCTTCGGTTTCGAGTGTTCCGGTACCATCTCCCGCATCGGCTCCCATGCGACTGAATTGAAAGTGGGCGATAGGGTATGCGCAAGCACACTTGGAACTTACCAGACCTATGCTCGCTGCAAGGCGAGTAATGTCATTCCTATCCCCAGCTCTATGAGCTTTACAGAAGCAGCTGCGCTTCCTGTGGTCTTCACTACAGCGTACTATTCACTTATACAAGTAGCTCAATTGAGGAAGGGCGAATCGATTTTGATACACTCTGCAGCAGGTGGAACAGGACAAGCTGCTATTCAAATAGCGAAACTTTTAGGCGCCGAAATTTTTGTGACAGTGGGATCAAAGTCCAAAAAGGATTTACTTATTAGGCTGTATCAAATACCCGCAGATCATATTTTCTATAGTCGCAACGCTTCGTTTGTGAAGGGTATACAACGAATGACTGGTGATCACGGCGGTGTTGACGTTGTTTTAAATTCGCTCAGTGGTGATCTTCTAGTCGATACATGGCAGTGCATTGCACCTTTCGGGCGATTCCTTGAAATCGGCAAGAAAGACATCCTGGCAAATGGCAATCTACCTATGCTTCCATTTTCTCGAAATGCTTCTTTCCATGCCATCGATCTAAACGAGGCTCGAAAATATCGGCCTGGTATTCTCTTGGATCTTAGAAATAGTATAATCACTTTACTTTTCGATAACAAAATCCGTCCACCACAACCTGTCCATGTTTATGGGATTAGTGAGGTTGAGAAAGCCTTCAGATATTTACAGAGTGGAAAGAACTCCGGTAAGACAATCATTGAGTTCAGAGGACCGGATATCATCAAGGTAAGCTTAAGCGTATTCGATTGCAAACGCACCTTTCTGACAAGATTAGGCTTCACTCAAAAGACCACTTTCGTGGACCTTTCCGGAAAATGCAACATATGTGATCGCGGGAGGACTTGGTGGAATCGGACGAAGTACTGCACAATGGATGGCTGATCGTGGAGCTAAGAATCTGGTCTTGCTCTCGCGGTCAGGTCCTACTTCAGAAGAGGCATCGCAGTGCATTTCAAGCTTACAGGTTCAAGGCGTACGAGTTGAGACACCATTATGCGATATTTCTGATTTTAAATCTCTGGAGTCGGTTCTAAAGACTCTTGATAAAAACATGCCACCTATAAAGGGTTGCATCCAATCGGCCATGGTGCTGAGGGTCAGTCTTCATTTGTGCCCCTTTCCTAGCTACATTAGATGCTAACAGAATTTTAGAGTAGTGTCTTTGAGAATATGACCTATGCGGACTGGTTAGGAGCAAACAAATGCAAAGTCTCCGGAACCTGGAACTTGCATACTCTGCTCCCAAAAAGATTGGACCACTTTATTGTATACTCTTCTATTTCTGGTGCCATTGGTGGGACAGCGTCAGTCAATTACAGCGCCGCATGTGCCTACCAAGATGCACTCGTTCATTACCGCAACAAGATTGGCGAGAAAGCCACCACGTTCAATCTAGGTGTCATGGTAGACGATGGCGTCTTGAGAGATAACACCGCGGTAAGAACAGCATTGCTTGGTACTGGATACCTAGTTGGTATCAAGCAACAGGAAATGTTTGCATTACTTGAACATCACTGTGATCCGTCCTTGGATGTACCAGAGACTCCATTAAGATCTCAGATTATTGTTGGCATTGACACTCCCACGTCGATAAAGGCACGGGGCGCCGAGGTGCCAGACATGATGACGCGACCGATGTTCAAAGGAACATGGAATATCAATGAACAAGGAAAGACAGATGCCAAAGAAGGTGTAGCCACTGACGTGACCAGCCAACTACATGGTATAGCTTCAGAGACAGAAGCGGCCAACATTGTTGCCAATGCACTGATGCAGAGGTTAAGCAATGCCCTGGCTGTCCCTATGGAGAATTTAGATTCCTCTCGACCTATGCACATATACGGAGTCGACTCGCTAATTGCTGTTGAGTTGAGAAATTGGTTTAACCAGAAGCTTGACGCCGATGTTGCGGTGTTCGAGATATTAGGAGAGGTGTCATTCCGGGACATCGGGGTCTTGGTTGCTGGTAAAAGTAAACTAGTAGAGGAAATTTTGAAGAAGGCTGTAAGGCATGAGTGATTCCGTGTTATGGCAAGAGCAATTGGAGACAGATATAGAGAATTTGGAGATGCGACTTTCATAACTGTTTGGATCCTGAAATTTGACAATATCCTCTGTTCTGTATCCATCCGTCGCTCTATTACATTATTATGCTACTAGATAAACAAGTAGAATCTCGTGATCGCGTACAAGCTCGCTATGATGTATTCCTAAACAACGAAATCAATTTTCCTTCTTTCTCTCCCCATTCTGTAGAAGAAAAGACACTTGACCTAATCCCGCCTCGATTCCCTCCTACTTTCCTTACTTCTATCCCTTTTCCTCTCTCGGTCTCTGTCTCTGTCGCGATCTCTATCCCTATCTCTCTCCTTCCTATCTCGACTCCTACTCTTTTCCCTCTTCCGATCCCTATCTCTATCCCTACTCCTACTTCTCTCTCTCCTCCTGTCCCGATCCCTACTTCGGCTCCTATACCTCCTAGCATGTCCATCTCTATCCCTATCCCTCCTGTTATCTGGTGAGCGACTCCTCCTCCTCGGTCTATCATCATCCCTAGGTCTCTTCTCCTTTTCCCTATCTCTACTCCTCTCCCTCTTCTTCGGTGAACTCCTCTCTGCTGCACTTTCCCTTCGTTCAGTTGCACCAGGTACATAACGATCGATATTAATCGGACTGGTGCTCCTCTCAATTCGACTACTTCGTCTCGCGGTAGGTGATCTACTTCTCACGCGAGATTCTCTTCTATGGCTTTCCCTGTCTCGAGAAGTTTCTCGTTTTCTAGTCGAAACAGGACTGCTCATTTTGGCATCATCCTTCGCTCTAGGTGTAGAAGCAACAGCCTCTTCCTTCCTTGCTGATAAACTAGGTAACAGTGGTTGATTTTTTCGTTCTTCGTTCCACTTTCGAGCTTCTTCTGCTCTAGCTTGTGCCGCAGCAACTTTGAAAGATTCTGCATCGAGGTTTGATGTGCCCGTTCTGGTTACACTGCTCTCTGCACGTCTCGTATCACGGTCTCGATCACCCAATCGGTCACGACTTCGCGATCTGTAACTTCTTCGTCGGTCACGAGATCTAGATCGAAGACGATCTCTATCTCTTCTATCATCGCGGTCCCTACTTGACCTACGTCTTCGATAGTCACTTCGGTCCCGGTCTCGACTATCTCTCCTATCTCGATCGCGATCACGATCTCTACTATCCCGTCGTTTTCTATCATCCCGATCTCGACTTCCACGACGTGAGCGTTCGTCTTTGTCTTTGCGGTCATCACGATTTGCCCCTGTAGTCTTGGTTTCTTCCTTAACCTTGGTGGCATCCTTAGCCACCTCAGGAGTTTGAGCTCCTTGACTACCTCCTTTGTCGTGACTAGACTCCTTCGCTTTTTCTACCGTTGATTTTCCATCAGCGACTTGAGGTATTTTCGAACCGGATTCCTCCTTGAGCTTGGCAACTGCAGTCTTCTTAAGTTCGGTTGTCCTCGCCGCAGTATCTCGAGATATCGGTTTGATAGCTGATGCGGGCATGGCCTTTCGAGGAGGTGGTGCCAAGGTCTCATCAATCTCCAACTCCAATTGATGTCTAGACCGTTGAGCAACCTTCTTACCTTCCTTCAAAAGATCATCAAGAGCCTCTTGTTCGAGTCGTTCAATTTCCTCCTTGGACAATTCTGGCTTCGAGGCTGGTGTTCGGAGACCGGCAGAATCCCTCCGCCTATCGTCATCATATCTTCTTCTTCGGTCATCTCTATCTCTGTCCGACCTTCTCTGTCTCTAGTTCGGATTTCTTTCCTCCTCTCCTTCTTCTCTCCTGCCTCCTCTTTCCTTTGATTCTTTTCTCTCTTTTCTCTCTTTTAATCCTCAGCATACTGCTCATCTGTTTTACCTCCTTTCAAAACTCCTTTTGCCAATGTCATTTGCGAACCCTTCCTCAATCTCCGGAATATATGCTTGAATTAATTTGTCGATTGTCGCCTCCGCAGATTGATATATACCCGCACGATCTACAGCTCCCTCAATAAGTAACGTAGCCTTACTGCGCTCCAATCTAAGTAATTGTCCAGGGTCTTTCTCTAATTGCTCCTCCGCAACACTCAATAAAGAACTCGTAAACTCATCCTCAAAATCCTATATGACCACTGAATCAGTATCCTAACGATCATTCAAAGGAGTCGACGCCTATTCCCAGCAGCGTGGCGACCCAAATAGGACTTAGAAATATTTTCGAAGTACATACACCTTTCTCCAATTCCTGCCAAATCTTAGTCCTCAATTCATCATAAGTACCCTTTTTCTTATATGTATGAGCCAACCCTTCAATGGCGGCTCTTGTCGCAGATGCAAGTGGTAATTCTGAGGTCTTTACTTTCTTTCGCGGTGGAGGTCCAGAATGTCCACCATCTTTTTTGTACCCAGATGTCATCGTCGACATTCTCTGTTCGTGGTTTCGAATTAAATCTACTAGGGTATTTTCGACCGCTACTTCATATTGAAAAATTAAAAATAACAAGAATTTTTTTACGAAATTGAAAAAGAGATGAACAAACAGGATCGAAACCAAGTACTCAAAGTAAGTTGTCCGCGATGGAATTCAATAAACGCGATCACGTGTTATCGCCGGCCAATCGCGCTAGTGCCAGCTACAAGTGACCTTCAACCACCACCATACAAGTGTATCCTGGAGCGGAAGCCGTAATTGTCACTACACCACCCCTCATACGCATTTGCAGGTCATTAATCCCAACTGCGAAGCATCTGCCAAATTTATATCTGCAACTTTTTACTTTAAAACTCACCTCGCATCACAAATAAAACATGGTTCATAAAGTTCTCTTCTGGACCGGCTTCGGTATCTCCCATTCTTCCCTTCTTTCCTTTGCCCCTCCTTTCACAAGCCATTTTCCCATTCTTTCTTTCCAATTTCACTAACAAGCGTCCCTAGGTATCGCTGTCCGCGCATGGCAACTCGGCCTCGAAATGCGACCTTTCTTTAACCGACAATCCCTCTGGGTCTACCCCGTTTTCGGTGGTGTCGGTGCTTCATTCGGATATTGGATGCAGGGAGTTGAGAATCGACAACAGGCTATTCTTGGAGCAAGACGGACAGCTATTTTGGAAAAGAGGGCGAGGAGGAAGGAAAGAGAGGGGGTCGCTGAGGAGTCGTAGGGTATCCATTGGAAGCATGATGCGGATTTTGAAACGAGACGAATATAGGGTTACGAATTGGAATGGGTGGGCAGCGGAGAATAAGAAATCAAGGTCTGTGAGAAGTGTACAAAGCTTTGCGGGCAATCATCCGATGAGAAAGAAACCACTCATATACATTCAAGATGTAAGATGCACATCGGGGTTGAAGGTCTAAATCTAGCTCATGAAGTCTATACCAAATTGAAGTAAGGAAGCTCTAACATTGCCTTTCATTCTATCCGGCCATTATTCTATCATACATCAGGTGCAATTTTGATATCATCAAGATCCCTTTTTGAACGCCTTCCAACACCTGCTCTACGAAATCATGCTTCTCTTGATACTTTTCAAAATTCCAATATTTTAACGTACTATTGAGCTTCGTTTACTAGTCTATGAAGCACTGGGACCGATGTTGTTGGTATACTTCCTGACTCCGTAACAATCATCTGGATGTACTCAGCCGGCGTGACATCGTACATTGGATTGCAAAGCTGGAGTTTCTTAACATCCATCCAATTCTCCAATGGTCCTCCGGCAATCACGAGCTCATTTGCTGGCGCAATCTCATTAAGAACAATCGAATCCAAAGCTACTCTGTCAGTAAACTTGATGGTCTCGCAAAGAACAATGACCGGTTTGTCAGCGTTGGAAGCTTCCATGGCGACTAAAGCTGTGCCTATCCTCGAGTACAATCTTCCGTTGTTCGTCATCGCGTGAGCGCCTAACAGAACTTTTGTCACATCTTGGATGTTGTGACTTAATCCATGAATCAGACAGTACTTGACTTCGATGCCTAGACTGACAAGTGCTGATGCCAAGTGCTTGCCCTCGTGTAAAGGTCTAGAGTCAACCACAATGACTCTAAATTTCTTACCCATTTCGTGAGCTCTCACTAGCGCTTTTTGCACCAGGCTGCTTTTGGCGTAAGTCAATATAACGTCGCCATCTCTAATCTTCTCAGCAGTAGTATCGGCGATGACTTTATCAGCAAAAGTAATCCTCTCGCGCATAAAGACATCGATGGCATCGCAAACGTTCTCTTTCGCGTCAGCTTCTGACAGGTCTGGGTCGGTTTTTGATATCTCCAGTTTAAGATGGCGAATAGCGTTACCCATAGATACTGAAAGGGGCCGACAAGAAGCTAAGTATTCAATCTGAGGAGAAAGGACATGCGGTATAAAATGACGTGTGAGACTTGCTCCAACAGGGGTTTTATAGGATTCGACAACCTAGGAGAGGGTAAGAAAGTGGTAACAGATTCGTGGCTCCAAAAGAAAATTGATAGACTTAAAAATGCAGAAAATAGATCCTGAAACATAAACTTACCCTTTTGAATGCTTGCAGTGTTGCCACGAGTCTTGCGCAACTACCACATATTATGTAATTGCTCATTTGCAGCCCAAGGGCAAGCACTGCAGGATGAACATCTTTGCCTGCGTCAGCAATTGAAGTTGTCCGAGGTTTGTATAAATGCCTAAATAGATCGACTGTTTTATCTTCAACCTTTGGCACTTCTATAGCTGGAGCAGATTTTGTCGGCCCTCCTCTGACTGGTAAGTTTCGTACTTCTGCACCTTTCTTGGGCTGAGCTTTTCCTCCTTTCGCGGGTTCAGTTTTCTGTCCTGCTGCTGCGGGCGCGGGAGTTGCGTTCTCGCTTCCTGCCTTGTTCTGTACTGCTGCAGCTCTACGTGCGGCTTTCTCTTCCTTTGCCTTTTTCTTCAATTCGGCCGCCGTCAGCTTTCCTCCATCGGGAGTAGGTATCGCAGGTTCCTTCACATTTCCTGATTTCGTACTCGAGGATTGGGCTGGTATAGAAGAACGCGCAGAATCCGTACTTCCTGCCTTTGACTTCACAGTGTTTGCGGGGCTTGTAGCCACTGGTGGTTCTTCGGCAGACATCGGTGTCTTAGATATAAAAAATGTAGCAATTAAGCTTATGGACCAAACGCTAGAATCAAGGCCAACCCGAAACGACGCCGTGATCAAGTTTCAAATTTACCAGTGTTAGGATTTGTCGCGATGAGATTTTGTGGTTTGGAGTACGGTGGGGTTTTGAAGGTTGTCGCAATAGATTCGAAAATGAGTCACTTGCTTGTCAATTTTAATAGCCCATCAAGCTGAAGTGAAATAAGAAGAGAACTGTATGCGAAATATGATTTAAACGTCTCGGCTGAAAATGCGTAGGAAACTTTAGAATATAGATTATTCTGTCGTTCTGTTTGGATATGAAAATGTGTGTCAAATTATTGATAATTTGATATGCGTTCGTACCAGGCTGAAGAATTACACCGTAAAGATATTAGCGTCATTCCATCCCTCCCTGCAACACAATTGTGGGAGTAATAAGCTAAACGCGGGGCAATGACTTTCGGTCTCGCGAAAATCACATCTCGGCTCCAAAACTCAGGGGGTTTTAGGTTTTATGGCTGGATTAGAACGCCTTTTTAAGTGGCTCAAGGGCAATATTGGGTTATTTATTTGTCAATTCCTACATAGACAGGAGGGTGAAAAATCATCTGTGAGAACAAAGCTATTAAAGTAGACATTTCTTTTAGTCGATGTTTTCACCGACAGATAGAACTCTCTAATAGCTTTAGAATGATGAGCTTTATAATTTAGAACAAGAAATTAATGCTAACTCAGCCTTTAATCTCTATCGCTGATAGTATATAACTTGAAGAAATCTATATCATATCCGCACAATATCTACACGAGCTCGCTCAAACAACTTATGACCAATCATAGTTCCTTGTGTTCTTTCTTGCTCCGTCATCGACGCTGGGTATACTGTCAATTTGGCATATGTGCCGGCTGCTTTTCTTTTCGATAAGTATCCTGGGTTGATCACTAACACACTTTCTAGGACCTAAAAATCTCAGGTATCAGCAATTTGATTTCAAGACAAATGCTCGCGACCATTGTAAATGTCCTTATAAATATCACATACCTTAGCGAAGGGTGGTAGTGAACTTGGTACCACCAACATATCCGGCCTCACATTGATCATCTCTCCCAGCTTCAAAAAGCTCGTATCAAGCATCGCTCCCACAGGTATACCGTCCTCCGTTCCAGTTTTCGGTAACTGAGATCTCTGAACCGGTGGAAATAACGGAAAGAAATGTCGTTGCTCGATTAGATATTTGGGTAAACGTGCAAGCAAAGTAGAATCCTGCGGTTTTCCGCCGACAATTTCCTCATGTCGAAGCTCATACAAAATATCTTGGGAGGAGATACCCATCACTATCTCGTTAAGGGCGATAGTCATAGGATTACCAACGACGCGGACAGCTTTAGGAAGGCCAAAGTCTTTTCTGGAAAAGGGTTCCTGAGGCCAGGCGGCATGTCTGTCGATGGCATCTTTGACTGAAGGAATGAGGAGGATAGTTATACTGGGGTGAGTGGAAGTGAGTTGAGTGAAGGCTGGGGTGATGAGAAGTTTAAAGATGGCAGACATAGTAGCGGAATCTGGGTTCGCCAGAACTTCCTCGGGTAGATCGAAGTCTCCGCTTGCAATTAGTGGATGATCGATATCAAGAAATGGCCCGGTGAGAATTAGTACATCTGCGTAGTTATCCGCTGCTTGGGTACAAATGGCATGTAGAGGCTCGAAGTCCAGATTATCATCTGCTGTGAAGGGTCCACTCCCTATGATGATATTAAGCGGTGCTGGGTCAGAATCATCCTCCATTGCATCTGAGCCACCTCGGAGTCTTCGAACATGGTCATCAAGACTGGCAGGCGTTGATGCAGCAACACCGAGTAGGGGAGGTTCAAGAATTTCGCTTACTGTGAAATCCTCACCCGAAGCATTTATCCCCTTTAACGCAACTATTTGCCCGGGGAAGAATTTAAATCCTCTCATCTTATCAATTTTAAGTGGTATTCGCAATCCTGCACCCATCCTTCGTGAGGTCTCAAGTACAATTGAAGAAGGATTAAGCTTTCCTTCAGCAGAGTCGCATGCAATCCTCCCGACAGCTACTATCTCATTTGTACTTTGACTTGCTGCACTGCCAAAATCTGAGTCTTCCAGCTTATGATGTGCCTGTATGAGAAGCATAAATTCGTCTATCCGGTCATCCAATATTTCTGAGGCTTCCGATGATTTCATCGCCATTGTCTTGTAAGATAACTTCTTCATATCTGAATTTGCCGTAAGTTTAATTCTTGATTCCGGGTAAGGAGCGATTGGAGGCTCTGGGACTTCGAGGTGGTCATTCAGAACTTCAACAGTTTGGCCAGCATGCGGTCGATCGTTGAATGAGGTGCTACAGCCTGTCAGTATCTGCCGAATTTAACCGGTAATGACAACATACGGAGCATGCGTAGCGCCAGTGCCAGTATCTTTTAGGTTGCTTGATGTCCTAAAGTCCGAGGGACTACTAGCCGGTTCCGCTTTCATCCTCGATATGGAAGGTGTCTCGAATTTACGTTTCGGCCGTGAACTCATCCCACTTCGGGGAGTATTTGGCGTGATATCTAACCTAGGATGCCATGAGAAGAGATCAATATCAGGTTTTCTTTTTAAGACGGTCTTACATTCCAAAAACATCATTATTACCTCCAACATTTCGAGGTGCAACTCCCATTCTTTTATTTGATATATGAGCCTTAGTTTTCCGATTTTCCTTCTCGAGTCCGTCTTGTACATTTTGCTTGAGAGCTCTAACAGTATCGATATCCAATTTCATATCATCTTGTCCCATCTTAATGCTGTATGATTCCCACTTGTAAAAAAGTTCTTGTGGGGGTATTGAGTGCAGTCGCATAATTGATTGTAACTCTGCGAGTACATCTGCCTCAATAGGGCCACCTGAAGCAGTTGCGGAGGAGAACAAATGATTGAGCTCATTATCGAATTCGTCCATGGTGAGGTTGTTGTGTATAAGAAGCGTTGATACTCTACAATTGAGTTTGGTCAACTTTAACCATTTTAGAAAGATTTGGGAGACGCGTTTTGACGCGGTTCGACGCGCTCCAATAACATAAATTTAAATTGATTTCACGAGTTTGCGCCACAGATAAACCAGCCACACTTTCTCCAAATAACTTCATGGCAGCAAATCCCTTTTCCAGAAGTCAATTTCTTGGATGATTGAAAGCTTCATGAATTTTACATTTTGATATATTCACTAATCACATGTTATATCCCTTTGGCAGATAGCTCACAACATGCAGGAACAATCAATTGAGAAGCGGTACCAACCCAAAATATTCGCCAATCGTAGACCTTAATAAGGCTGAACTAGCACCACATTTTTAGATCGAGAAAGTCGGTGACACAAGTTGTTTTACCATCTATTTCCCAAGTCATCTTTCTTTTCAGTTTTGTGCTTTTTATCTTCGACTGTCATACAAAAGTTATCTTTGAGGTGTATTATTTTGCAACCGGGTATTCAGATATTCAGCTATCCACAGTCAATCATAACATACTTCAAGATGTCCTCTGAGCCAGTAACAGAGAAGTCAATCGAAGTCGCAGGCATCGAGAAGGAAATGGCAGGTGTTAATTTGGGAAGCGTCACCAACGGAACGACATCTCCAAAGTCAATTGAGGAGAGCGGACCAAGCCCTCTGAGAGCGCCGTTCCTAAATCCTCTCGAGTCTTCGAAACCTCCCCCCACCCCAGAACTTACGGAAGAACAACAAAAGAAATACGAGGCGCTGTTAGAAACTGTCAAATCATGGACGGAAATTCCAGCCAAGGATTCTAAAGGTGGCCCTCTCACAGATGAGGAACGGTTATGGTTGACCAGAGAATGTTTGTGCCGTTACTTGCGAGCAACAAAATGGTCTGCTACGGAAGCTCCAAAACGACTTTTAGGGACTTTGACTTGGAGACGGGAGTATGGTGTGAGCGGTCTCACGGGCGATGATCTTTCAATTGAAAATGAAACTGGCAAACAATTTATCTTTGGTTATGACAACGAAGGTCGACCATGTCATTATTTGAACCCTGGAAGACAAAATACCGAACCTAACCCCAAGCAAGTACAGCATTTAGTATTCATGCTTGAGCGATGTATTGATTTAATGATACCGGGTCAATTTACTCTCGCATTGTTAATCAACTTCAAAGCCAGTAAGAGCAGGTCGAACACAGCACCTGGCATTGGGCAGGCTAGAGAAGTCTTGAATATTCTTCAGACTCACTATCCTGAACGACTTGGAAGGGCCTTGATTATCAACAGTAAGTCTCCTACGATGACAAACGCATTCCTCACTAACTCCTTTTAAGTTCCCTGGATGGTTAACGGCTTTTTCAAACTCATCACGCCATTCATCGATCCCCTGACCAAAGAAAAGCTGAAGTTTAATGATGATATGAAGCAACATGTACCTCCTCAGCAACTCTGGGCCGAGTTTGATGGAGAACTTGCATTCGAGTATGATCATGCAACCTACTGGCCGGCGTTAATTCAGACGTGTCAGGAGCGACAAAAGATTGCGTTTGAACGCTGGGTCGAAGCGGGGAAGCATATCGGAGAAAGTGAGGTTTATTTGAAGGGTGCAAATGTTCCTGGTATTGGCGGTGCTGCAGCTGAAGAGTCGTCATCAAATGGCCATGCTGTCGAGCCAAAAACAGACGGAACATCATCCACAAGTGCCTAGATCTTAATATCCGCATTCTATTTTCAGTATCTTCTTTCTTAACAAGCCTAAACTTTAATTGCTTCATAGACATTTTACAATAAAGTCCTTATTTAATCTCCATTGCCAATTCCTAAATTCTACACTCCAGACTACAAAATACAAATTCTGCACCCAACCTGTTTCCATTCATTTTGTCTCTTCTCTTGAAGATATTATGAAAGATAATTTACACAAAATCTGAATAATGATTATATTAAACTTATAATTTGTTGAACTTTTAAAGTAGAAATATTACTATCTATCTATTACTATTTATATTCAGTCATTCTAATGTATTATTCATGTTATTGATATTATTATAATTGTAAAAATCCGGAGATTCATAATTTCAAGCACAAAAATAACTTAGGATAGAGATTGAAGATACATGTTGCAATGCCACTGGAGCGGTCGATCGTTGAAGATGACCCCAGAGGTGCGATAAGCCGCCGGATTTTAACAATACACCAGGCTTCGGTATGGCCTTGAACCATCTTGTCCTTCGCCACGAATAGAAGGAATGGACACTACCAATGTACAAGGTGGTATATTAGCAAAACTTTTAAACAACTTACATTAGCTTATGTTGGACCGTTGATGCCAGACAGAAAAACAATCTTAGAATTTTGAATCTCAAAGAAGTGTTGCGTTAGTATACATACCTGTATGTATCGAGTGAAGATCCTTCATAAGAACAAGAGCTGATAATATTGACTTGGCTATGATCTTAGGGAAAGGGAAGTCCGCTCGAAATGGGGCGGGAGGTACAGATCGCAGATCATTCTTCATCCATTCAAGAATCAGACTGAGGGGTTCGATCTCATCAGGTTCTTCATCTAGTTCTAAGTTATGGTCTTTTTCGCTGATGGCATCAAGCAATGTCCGGATACGTTGACTCGATGCACGACAGGATTTTGGTACGGCTTATGCTCGCGGTTAAGGCGATCTTCTGGTCACCCAATGCGGTTTTCACAACAGCAATGCATACATACGTACGGCGAAAAATCAGTAGGTGGCCATGATTAATAGTTCTTTTGGAGAAGGACAATGTGAAAACCAAATATGTACAATGTGTTGTGAGCTTGTTGGCTGTTTGAACGGAGCGGAAATTGTTATTTGCGGTGCCAGTGTTACGAGTTGCCAGAAGCAGAATCCATAATACTAAAATATCAGGAGTAGGAGTGAAGAGTCCAAAACAATTGTACAAATAATTCGCTTCAATTAGGATAGAGTACACTACGCTTTAATCGATATGACTAGATATAGTTGAGAACTGTGTATAAGCAGCCCACGACTTTGCCGAATGTAAATGATGATATCGATTGAACCCCCTCGCTTGACATCGACCTCACTCTCAATTTCCACAGCCTTGCGACAAACACCACCAAAACATACATCCGACTTCATACAACTCTCAAATCTGCAAACTACTTGTAATACCTTGAGAAATACACTCTTCAAGTACACGCGACCAATAATTGAACAACAAAATGTCCTCTCAGCCGGTAAAACCGCCGTTGCCTGGTCAATCTTCTCATCCTCAACGAGGCTCCCAGTCAGGGCTACGATATCCTTCGACCGGCAAAACCATATACCATAGACCATTGAATCGCAGTAAAACACAGGAGTTAAGCCAGGCTAGCTTTGCATACCTATTTGGGGAGATGGTTAGTTATGCGCAAAGACGAGTTACTGGTATTCAAGATCTTGAGAAGCGGTAAGATCATACATGGCCAGTACCCTAGGATTCTATATATGAGATTCTAAAATGAAACTACAGACTAAACGTCCAAGGTCACCCGATCGGCCTCAAACTCCTTGATCTTCTAATATATCGCGAACCTCCACGTACTCAAACACGCCCCCTAAACATCATTGCCCTTCTCCAATTCATAACCACTGTTCTTTGGCGTCATCTCTTTTCTCGACCAGCAGATGCTCTCGAGAAATCTTCAAATCCAGATACTCCAGAAGAATACATGATATCGGACAATGAACCTCTGGTAAATCAATATATTAGTGTCCCTAAAGAAATGAACCAGTTGAATTGTGCGGCGTTTGTTGCGGGTATTATTGAGGGTGTTTGTGACGGAGCGGGGTTCCCAGCTAGAGTGACGGCGCATAGTGTGGGAAGGGGTGAGGAGGGAGAACTGTGGCCTGGAAAGACTGTGTTCTTGGTCAAGTTCCAGGAGGAAGTGGTGGAAAGAGAGGCATTTTTGGCCAAGAGTTAGAAGGGAGGCAGGTATCATTTGAGCTTTCTATTTCCACGGGTATCCATGATCATATGTTGGGCGCAAAGGGGCATCATTTGCATGGAGTTTTATGGTTGAATTGGGTCTTTCGTCTGTCCCGCGGTCGTTGTATTCGACTAGATACGATATGGAAGTGAACATATGGCTGTCACTATTTACGTAACTTATTTACGTTAAACAATTCTTTCCGAGTCTAGACTCGTTGAGATATTGTGTCACAGGGCTTGCTCCCCTACATTTAGGACTCAAAATGTTGATGGAATCTGGCAAGGTGCTTGTAGAGTATATTCAGCGAAGGATTCCACACTAAACGTCTATAGAAGGCTTTAGAAAGGCTCTTAGGTTAAAACATGGACGTACAGCCACTGACGAGCTTGGGGAAAATAGAGTATTAAAATCGAAGACTGCTTCAAAGAGTCTGTCTTTCATGATCCTCGCCCATATCGTTGTAAGTAGGTTGAAATGAATCTGAGTCACTAGCAACTCAAAGTTCTTCGATACTCCTTTATAAAAGATGAAAGTTGTATCGCACTGTTTTCTCTGTGCTATACATGTGTCCCGCAATATGATGATATCCCTGGCGTTAGAAGATGAATGTGCCTGTAACACCATAAATCCCACATTTCCTAGCCAGTGACATTTTAACTCTCGATCCCGG
Organism: Sclerotinia trifoliorum; assembly: GCA_905066765.1. NCBI lineage: Eukaryota > Fungi > Ascomycota > Leotiomycetes > Helotiales > Sclerotiniaceae > Sclerotinia > Sclerotinia trifoliorum. Next base: position 2,161,358 of record CAJHIA010000011.1, on the reverse strand, counting down.
AATCCCTCAATTAATTGTTGCATGCCAAACTCCTTCAGCATAAGTTCCCAATATACTATACACCATTCAAGTCCAGACTCATGTACGCAACTCTTCACCTCGGAAGACTTCTCATCCCCTTAGAGCTTCCTCCTTCATTCCCAGTCTTCCGACCAGGACCTTTCTTCATCAGTTCCCCCAATCCCAAATCTTTCCAAGCTGGTTCTTTTGTCTTCTGAGTTGCCCTCTGAATACCAAATGCCGCATGTTGATCGGGGACCACGTCGTCTTCATCTTCTGGATTTATAGGTTGATTGTGAGGTGGTACATAAATGTCATCATCGGGAAGTTTATCTTTGCAGAAGTCCTCAAAAAGATCTGCTGTGCGGGAGAGTGTGAAATGTACATAAGTGTGGTTTGAATCTTTAGACTGTATCATTATTAGTAATAGTAATATTATGGATGGAATGAGTGAATTCCTATAGTTTTTTACCATTTTTTACTTTTGTGAAGTGAATTTCAGAAGAACAAACGAAGATTTGATTGTTGAAATTATTTGTTTACTCTTTCTTCACTACAGCAATGCTGTGGTACTCGATGATGAGACAACAAGGCTGTAAGGTGAGGCTAGGATTTCATCTGCAAGGCTACATCTACTTCGAAATGTCCAAGCCTTTCAGGCGGACTTTCATTATTCCGCGTGCATAAAACTTCGCCTCAATTCTCAGGCTTTTAGAAAAAAAACTCCATTTGTGGGAAACTTCGCTTAGATTTCAATAAGCCCTTCCAGTTAATCTGAACCATACGAACTCCACGACAACAACGATCTTCGCAAACTTCAAGAACTCACCACCGCCGACAACAGTCTTCGCCAAAATCAGACAACATGTCTCACGAATCAGTTTGGATGTCCAGACCCCGTACCTACGGAAAGGGAGCCCGCGGATGGTATGTGGAGAATCGATTTCACTACGATTCTATCAAGGATCTCAATTGAAGAATTTCGTTTCTAATAATTATTTACAGCCGCGTTTGCACACACAAGGCCGGTTTGATCCGCAAATACGGTCTCAACATCTGCAGACAATGCTTCAGAGAGAAGGCATCTGATATCGGATTCGTCAAGGTACGCTCACACAATCTAGGCGCCATCTCACTTCACCATCCACACATCTTACGATCGCCAAAATGGAATGGAGCAACCACTAACAAATTTTACAGCACCGTTAAATTTACCACATCTCAGCAAATAGCTCATCGAAAACAGAACGATATGATCGCGATGGGTTTGTGGAGGGAAATAGATTAACATGGCAATGGAGTTCTGGGCTTTTGCACGAAAAAGGGTTACGAACGAGGACATCAATGTTCATACTTTGGAGGACATTTTCAAATGAAGGGAGGAACGCTTATGGACACTTGTGTGCTGAGGCATACTCTGCGATGGATTGTTCTCGAGGTCATGACACCTTTTCAACTGCATTGATCTGGAACGGAGATGGTTCTTTTCCCTGGGGTCAATTGGACTCATGTTCATCTGGCTTCGACTAGGAAGTAGCTTTTTCGGAATATCAGGTCGTTTTTCTTGAGTTTCCATGATTACTCAGAATATACTTTTTGAATGACTGAGTGATTATGTCAAAAATACATGGGAAGGTCGAGGATGGTTAAGCTGGAAGGTCAAGTGGCCTTTTATTAGGGCCAAAATCGGGGAAGACAACTCAATAGGGTATACATGCACGACCCAATTCTGGCCTCTGTGGTCAAGTCCACGATTATTCCTAAATACCTTTTGTAACAGACAAGTCTAACAAATATTTCGCCATTTTCATAGTTTGGGATCCACACCAACTCACAGAATATATATAATGATCTCATTGAAGAACTTGGGTAGGTAGGACTCATCCTAAGTATAACATGAACTTCTGAATATGCGATGTCATGTAAGCCTCGAGTGAGCGATTGCTCGAATATCAACGAGAGCCTTCCCTCCTGCAAGAAAGCTTTGAGTAAAATGTGTCATCTTTTAGTTGGAGGAGTGGTCTATACACGAGCGGTGTTTCTCTTTTGAATACAATGGTATTTTCAGAATCGAGCGAATGATATCAACTCCCCATAGAGTCAAACAATAGTAGTCGCGTTCTATTCACGGGTATTGCAAAATAATTATAGCCATGATGTCCTTTCCCCTCTGTTAAAAAGAAAGTGCCAGATGTGGAATTTGAATCAAGCGACAGATATAAACTGCCCGTAGAACAAAACTTGGCGGTCACGTTTCAACCTTACTGCAAATTCGTCACAAATCCTCCACCTCCAGGACCTACTATATCGGGATAGGTGATAGGAATCTCACGCTCAAGTGGTTATCAAATTTTCCCAGTTGCAATATCACAAGTATCAATCATCACAACCAGCAATTCAGCAAGCTTAGCTTTGAATGGTTGTCAAACTCGCAGTTGCGTTCATCATCAAGATATACTCACAATCTCGGCAGTGATTCAGAAAACTCTTCTTCTGAGAAGACATGACAGGTCCTTTTGCAACATAAAGCATCACTTCATGTCTTGCAGCTCTACTTCAATTTAATATCTATCGACAACTCCCACGGTCAGCGATGCCTTATCAATGCCTGCTCCATCACATGTAATGCAACATTCAGATCTCATCACCACAAGGACAAAGCTACCCTATTTTTCTTTAAGCAAAGACATCACACTGACGGTAATGATTGCACGTCCACATTTTCCAGACCAGAATTGATAAAGATAAAGAGGCATCTTGATTATCTGTTTTCTCACATCTAATACATGCGCTCCACGCTCTCGCTCTAAACCAAACGCACATACTCCTACTCCAGGTCCGGTAAATCTCCTGAGCCGTCGACATATCCAAATGCAGCTAGTAAGAAGTACATTTTGGAACCCACGAATAAAATTGATGTCGCTGAAACGGAAAAGAAAGGAAACTCGGGAACAAGGTTAACAATTCACAAGAAACTCATGGAGTTGGGAGTCAAGACTGGTGGACGTGTTCATTAGGAAACACACCCCACCTTGGATTGTCGGGGTCGTAGTCGGAGTCGATAATAAAGCCGGCGCCTACCCCGGAAACATCAGGGTGGAAAAAATCAAAGTTGTAGGGGCGGGGACGAAGAAAAATGGTCGAGCACAGAACGGACTCCTGCTCTTCATTCCGCATTTGTAATAACGCTCGGTTCAAAAGTGCCATCAACCGTCGCCAGTGAGCTATTTCAATTGAATCTCCTGGCATTTGTATGACGTTGCCCAAGGGGTCATTTTTACACAGAAAGAAAATAACGCGAAGACGATTCCTTTCTCCTTCCGACCACAGCGAAATGCCGAAAAACTCCTCTTCTATTTTTTCAAAGAGATCATAAAGGGCCTTCCTTTGCTCTGCGGGTAAGTTCTCGAAATACTTTGCCGCGATGATCATCTCCATATCATCACGTTCGCAACATCGACGTGGCTCCGGCACGCTTTCTTCCTCGTCACCATCGAACACCAGATCAATAAATAAATCTGAAAGTACGTGGCGACACAAGGGGCAAGTTTCTAGTTGTTCCATCTCTATGGTGGAATTTATCCATTTTCGAAGACATTCATTATGGAAGAGATTCTGGCAGCAGGGTTCCATCTTCGTGAATTCTTCCGACGCATCCATGCGCTCGGTGCAAATGGCGCATAAATCGGTCAACTGCAAATCAACTTCCTCGTTCTTGCTGATTTCTTGTGATGGTTGGACATTTGGCGAGGTCGGGTTTTCCGAAACTAATAGAGTTTCCATCTTTGTCAATGGTGACACGTCATCGTTAGTGTGGTTGTCGGTATTATCTGATAAATTCTGATCCTTCTCGCAGATGGAGCTCATGGCTCCATATTCAAGTGAAGAACTATTTGTCGGTAGTGCAATAAATTGATACGGTATATTCGCACGTTATGTTCTGGTCCGGTATGTAAAAACAAAAGAGCTGTAGCCGATGATATTGGTGTACTGAATGTCGAGTGATGCGATGTGAGGGTTAATACGCTGGGTTTTCGATAAAGTCGATTGAGGATTGAACGATGGAAGTATGTATTACCCAGAAATTTTTATATTCCAATAACCTGAATATAGTTTGGAATTTAAGATTTGATAATGAAGGGGTGTCCCGTTTAAGTGAGATGATCTGGGAAGGAACAACTCTCTACAAACAGAAAACCCCAAGAGTACTTATACTCAATCGAAGAAAAAGAATATGGTTTAATTCTCGACTAATAGTTAGAGTTAGCTCTAAGCAAAGACGGGGAAAGTACTAACCTGCTAAGCGAGATTTAGGGGTTCAGCGCTTGTTGAGTCTGCAGGTTAGCTGGCCATCGATCGAATGAAAAAGTAAACTCTGTTAAGGTTGAGAACTAAGTGTCGAGCTATATGGTTTCCTTTTTTCAAACTGGACGAAAAGAAAATTTGCTTTAGAATGTGTACTATTTTTTATTTGGACTACAGGTGGAAACGCGTGGGTGAGGTTTATATGATTTTTTATGACGGTGTTGGTTGGGATGGAATTTGAACGGCGTTTTTGCTGGGTGGTGGAAGGTGGGTGGTGGAAGGTGGGTGGTGGAAGGTGGAAAGAAGAAGGAGGAGGAAGATGGGAAAAGGGGATTTTTTGCTCTGGAGTATGAAATGGGGGCGACTGAAAGAGGAAAGAGATATTATCTTCGGGAGCTGGCTAAAAGTATACCAACACACTCTAAAGTTTTTTAAAGCGGTAATGCTTCTATTATAATTAATCTATGTTTCTTATAAAAAATTATTAAAAAGATGATTAAAGAATGAAATATATAATTTTATTATATTATATAATATTAATATAAAGATTTAAATATTTCTTAATAAAATTATATAAAATAATTAAATAAATCATTTTGAAAAAAAAATTAAAATTTTAGATCATTGTATAATTTTCTTATTCTGAAATGAATTATATTAATTATAAAATAAATTAATTCATTATTTAATACTTTAACTTATTATTCAATGTACTCGGTTCAGACAAAAATCGAATTATTTACAAATAAATTTAATTAATTCAAAAATATTTTTCGTATCTTATTATATTAATTTAACAAAAAAAAAGATTTATAAAAAATTAAAGTTTATAAAAATTCAAGATCTATAATTTTTAAATTAATTAAATAAAGAAAAAAACTAAAATAAGATTAAAAATTAAAAATTTAAAAAGAAGAGAACGATAATAAGATTAAAAATGAAATTATCAAAAAAGAAGATAAATAATAAAATTATAAATAAAAATGAAAATAAAGTTTATTTATTAATAAATTAATATATTGAATAAATTATTTTTATAAAAACTTGATTCATTTATAAAATACTTTTATTTTTTTAATTTTAATATTAATTAATAAACTCATTTTATAGTTTAATTAATTTCAAAATATCAAAATTATATAATTGTTGGCTTGCCGACTTTATAACTGTAACAATCTAGTCGAGGCAGCGGTGTAACGATCTGGTCGAGGCAGCGGCTGCCTCAGGTTTTCGTATGGTTGGTAGTTGTAGGTTAAGGCTAATAATCACTGGTTATCCACTCGAAGGTGAATACGTTACTAGATCAATTGGAATGTAGGTAAACTAATTGATAACTAAGTTGAGCACGAAGCTCCTAAACTATGAAACTATTCTGACTATATACTAATCCTTTTCGGGAGCCTCGAGGAGCCTACGCTCCTGGAGGCTCCATCACGTGATCTTTTATCCTGGAAGCGATCTTGCCCTATTGGAATTTCTTCAGGATAATCCCCTCTCTAGGATAGTTGATATCTTAGTGTAATTGTCCTAAGATAAATATCCTAGAATAATCATTATCCTAGCCTATTTCGTAAAGTTAGAACACTTGTCCTATTATATTATAGTTACTTAGAACACTTGTTCTATAATCTTAGATATAGGTGATTTGTGACACAGGGGTCCGGGGGCGCAGGCCCCTGGTAATTAACCCGGAATGAATTAAATAAAATTAATAAATCTTATATTAATTATATAATTAAAATAAAAAAAACATTAAAAGAAATATAATTATTACATATATATATATATCCTTTAATACAATTCTTAATCCATTAATAAAAATTTTGATTTTTAATTATATATATAAATTATTCTCTTTAATGATTAATAATTAATATAAAAAATAAAAAATATTATTTAAATATTATTTATAAACTAAATAAATAATTATAAAATAGAATAAAATAAAAATTTATATATATATTCAATTTAATAAACTTATATTTTTTTAAATAATAAATAAACATCTCTTTTTTCTTTTTCTATATATCTTGATAACTTTCCTTATATAATTCTCTCATCTACTCATTCCCATCTCTTTCACTTCCTGAATACACTTCCACTCAACTTGTACATCCTTAATTTAAATCACTCAAATTCACACATCGACATTTCAGAAGCATCATTACAAGACTGAAAAAGGTACCAAGACATAATCTCTTGAATTTCATTCTTAAATACATATCTGGGTATCAATAATCCACCAATTCTTCTTTCCTTTTACATAATCCCTTCATTATTATTCGCCATTCCATAATTTCGTACATCCATCTACATTCTCATTTCAAGCAAGTCTGTAAGCAAATTAACAATCAACAGATTGCAATCCATTCATGAATGCCACACCATCATTAAATCGTACCGGCTCTCTCAATAAGCTTCTCCAAGCTTTCCTTCTGATTCCCTCCACATATCAATGCCCCTTTTCCGTCTCACCTACAAGTCAGACTTAGAAACCTCATTGACTGGTATAGCATCATCATGATGAGCAACACTAGAACCAAGTTTATCCTCCACATCAAATTCTCCTCTTTCTAAGCGTCCTGCACGTTTATCAACACCTGTCTTCCAGGCTGGTGTGCCCAAGAACCTGATACTGCCAGGAGTCGAATAATCAAAGATCGCTTCAACTTCCTCAAGGGGCTTCTGACTAGTTTCTGGGAAAACGAAGTAGACATGGAGGAACATAGCAACACAGAATACCCCAAAGACAATATATACTTGCCATCTGATGTTGGCAAACGCAGGTGGGACAAAGTATGCAAGGGCGAAGTTGAAAGCCCAATTGGCAGAAGTAGCGAGAGCGACAGCCTTTCCACGGACGCGGAGAGGGTAAAGCTCAGGTGGGTAGATCCAGGAAACCGGTCCCCATGTTGGAGCATAGGATGCAACGAAGAGATATGTGCATGCAATGACGGCTTTTGATGGTGCTCCAGTAATAGAGATGGATTCAGCAGCACTAGAGAACTGACCTGGGTATGGAACTGTTCCGTATGTAGCCAAGATACCAGCGTTGATAAAGAGCCAGATCATCATGAAGAAAGCTCCAAACAAAAGAACAGGACGACGACCCAATTTATCGACCCAGATCAATCCAGGAACAGTCATAACGACATTGATAATGAATTGAATCGAGGAAGGCAAAAGAACATTGCTACCCAAACCAGCCATAGTGAAGATGTAAGTAATGTAGTACATCATGACGTTCATACCAGTAAGTTGAGACCAAATTTGTGTGAAGATACCAATGTGTGTTCGGTTAATCATGTTGGGCTTGAACAACTCCATGTAGGTAACATCAGCGTTAGCTCTCTCAAATTCAACAACTTCCCTGATCTCTGCCAATTCTTTAGCGACGAATGGGGAGTTGCTGTCACCGTGACCATGAACAAGGGACAAGACTTGATGAGCCTCTTCCCAACGGTCTTTTCTAGCGAGCCAACGTGGAGATTCAGGCAAGAAAAAAAGAGCGAAGAAAAGGAAGACGGCGGGAAGCATTTGCAAGCCCCATGGAATGCGGAAAGCAGAGGTTCCTTTGATGAACGAGCATCCGTAACAAATATAGAACATGATGAGAATACCCCAGGTGATAGCCCATTGTTGGCAACCGACGAGTCTTCCACGCTTGGATGGTGGTGCGATCTCTGTGATATAGACTGGAACTTGAGCAGAGCAAATTCCAACCGAGAGACCGTTGATAATACGTCCGACAATAAGCATAGGGATGTTTTGGGAAGCGCAGACGATAATTGAACCGATGATCCTATACAGGCTTGATTAGGCCAGCTCTTGATGCAAAATATGAAAGCGGGAAATGTTTACCAGATGACAGAACCGATTTGAATGGCCCTCTTTCTACCGAGAATATCAGAGATATAACCAGAGATCAGAGCTCCAAGCCAACTTCCAGCAGGCATAGAAGCGGTGATACCACCTGTATACGGTTAGCCTTTGATAAACTTCAATTAAGAGTGAAAATGATTCCATACCTTGAACATTTGGAGTTGGACCCGTGCATTTACCATCAACCATTCCTCCTTGATCGAAATAACACAAATATGCATCTGTGGAGATGATAGCGGACATAGATGAGATATCAAAACCGAAAAGAGCACCACCCACCACGGACACGGCCGCAATGAAGTAGACGTTACCGATCATCATTTTGTGTGCTGGATCAGGTAACTAGACCTTTTCTTATGCTGACAGGATGTAGGTGTTGTACACAGTAAAATAGAAGTCGACCTTCTTTCAAAGCAGGACGGACTGATAGGAAAGAAAGGAATTATGAGATTCTTCGTGGTGATCGACACAAAGACTTATATAGAGAAAAGGCTTGAAGTGCTAGGGTAATAATGGAGCACGAGAAGAGTTGGAATAATGAAATCTAGAGAGACAGCAAGTGGAGAGAAAAAGAAGGGCCGAATCTTACCTATGGATCCTCCCAAGTTTTTTACCTTTAGGTGTCAAGCAGCATGGGGATTGTCCTTGCCATGTGGGTTTTGATGGATTTGGAAACACTTTTTGGGGACGTTCCTTCCCCGCCAATCCACGGTTCGTCGGCACCACCCTTCCTACAAGTATTTCAACCCTCGATTACATAGGATTGATATGATTCGAAGAGTGAAGCTTTTCACCTGGAAGATTGATGACATAGATACCTTCGTGTATCATCAAATTAGATGCAGGCATAACGCTTTCCGGCAATCCATCCAACTGTATCACGCGAGGTATGCAGTATAGACGACGATCTATGTAGTATCAACATGGGTGCGTATACGGAGTCGATGTTGTACACCTAGGGTGGACGTTGATCGGCGCCTGTCAGGGCATCTCATTTGCGCGCCAACTTACTGAGTGGCTTTGTTGTTTGAAAACTGGGTAGAAAAAAAGGATGTTGGTGGATCCTTCCATTTCTTTGGAGATTTTTTGTGGAGAGCTGGGGATTTGGGGAAGGCTAACTTTTTTTTATAGACAATTGTTTACCCAGACTCAAAGCTAGTTTAACCGAACACACATGGCCCGAAACACTACTTCGTGTCTTCCTTTCCCGAGCAGTAGCAAGATTTCTGTTACAATAATCAGTAAACAACCTCTAGGCGATTGGCTATATATTTCCAGGAAGTCAAAATAAGACATGAAGATCATGATTACTAGAATCCCAAGGATGGAATTCAATGACACTAGATGACGGTAGTGGCTCATTAATCCTGGCGTTTGACTCGAAAGTTTGCAAGCCTCAATAAGCCATATCCGGGCGCCTAGAAAATTGTCCAGAAAAAAAGTCTAACAATTCAATCCCAGGTCGGTCAGCAAGGAACAAGGCTTATGTCATTGATTACAGTCTCCAGAATTCTAAGAGTTCCTGGAGAGAGTTTTTCCGTCGAATGAAGAGATTTTGGGATCCTGGTACTCTGATTCGCTAAAGTGTCTAGATTCATATCCAATATTAAGAATGGGAAGGAAATAGCGAATCATGTATAAGATGATGAAAGATGGAAGATGGGATAATCCAAAATTTCGAGGGAAAGCCGAGGTAAGAACGTGAAAGGACAAACTTACGATCATACGGGTTTGAAGAAGTCTCGACTCTCAAGCTGTGAAAAGTTCGGAGATGATCCAGGGGAGTGGATCGAGTTTCCATGAGATTGTATTCCCTCTTTCCTTGTACACAGGAAATTGTTCGGCTTGTAACGGTAACACAACAGCGGCACAGCAATAACAGACTCGATGTTATAAACCGTGGCTCCAAGCTCGTACTTTTCCTCCCGAGATCGTGAGTTGTTTGTTGGAAGGACCACCGCGTTGATCAGTACCGCTTAGCCGAGGAAGTACATGATACTCGTATACGTAGCTGATGATGAATTGTTCTTCTCGATAATGCAAACAAGTCGGCCAGCTATCTCGTGAGTCGTAACGTTACAAATTAATGAGTCAAGGTGAAAAGCTCTAGAGATCGGAAGAATTTCCTTCTTGGAACATGAGAGCGAGAGGAAATTATCACCAAGTTTCTCTCTAGTGAGTCTCTCTAGTTTGTCTCCATATCTCCATAATAACCTGCAAGCTGAGAAAAGTTCGTGTCCTATGGGGACTCCACCTGGGGATTAAGGTGGATAGAGTGTACTGTATGACCTCGCGAGTGAAAATGATAAAGAGTATAATAAGACTTTAAATTATAGTTTTGCCTCGGGTTAAGCCGCTCTCTTGTTCTCTTTTTAAAGTTTAGAGTTCTAAAGTATTTTAGTCTGTAAGTCTTCTACTAGCTGTAGCTATAGCTGGCTGTATTGAAAGTTTCCATCCGATCCGGAAAAGAGCTTTTCCGAAACTAAAATCCAAACCGAGGCCCAACAACAAATCCATCCCCCGAAGCAATACAATACTGAGAACTTTGTAAATAACCAAAAAACAACATAACAAAACAAATCCTCTTAAGAATCAAACAGCGTAAGTATATCATATTCTCTAACTCCTGCATCATCTCAGTACAGTAAGTTAAAATTCTCTTCAAAAAATCATGTCTCGGTATAATCTCGTCAGCAAAGGAGATCTAGCTTTAGCTTTTGAAACAACACGCGTTACGAACACAATCAATCAGCTTAATCGACCTCGAAATGTCAACCCCAACCGCATCTCAACCGCAACACAACCCATCTGAGCTTCAATACAGCTTAGAAAGATCCAGAACGATTTGCTAAACGAACTCAATATAATACAATTCGATAGTGGCATGATGTCTTGTAAGTGTCATTTTCCCCCTCTGCCATAAGCCTCCTATCAATCCATAACACATCCATCATGCTAACATCACCCCCAAAACAGTCCTCACCACAACCCACGAAACTCTCACTCTCACCCCTATTCCTCCTCACATCCCCATCACCCAAGTGCTCACGCTACTACACGACCACGAGAAAATGATAACCATGAACCCCCTCGTAACAGTACACACCCTCCTCCCACCTACGCACATTCTCGCCAAAGATTTCTTCAAATTCGAGCCTATAGAGCTCCAACCTAGCACGCGATGTCCCTGCGAAATATGGGAAATAACCGACGACTTATCCGCCAACACAGAAGGAGAGACGGGATCCGGATGGCGGGGCGGCTGGTCGAAACGATTTATCCCAGATCAAATTACTTACACGAGTAGTCTCCAAGATCGCGAGGATGGATTGGTTAGTATTACGCATGCGCCGATGGGGGTTCATAGTGTAACGACGTGGATAGTGAGGGAAGCGGGGCCCGGGGAAAGTTCGTTGATGCTTGGGGATGGGAGATTAGTTTTGGAGGAGAAGGGGGTGGTGAGGGCGAGTAGGATGTTGATGGGGTTTATCAAGACGACATTACAGGAAAGTCATGAGAAGTTGGTTAAAGATTTTATGGGTGTTTTGGAGGGGAAGGGGAGGAATGGACAAGAGGTGGGGAATGAGCTGAAGGGGGAATTGTAGGTTAGTGGTTGGGGATCGGTCGAATGGGTACAAGGAGAGAATATGTTGAAATCTCAGGTAGGACATGGGATTTGATTCAATATATAGACGAGGTAAGGAAAGATCTGATAAGGTTAAGTTAGACGATAAATAGCGAGATGTATAGTGGAACCTTTAAAATCGATGTCCACCTTATTTATCACCAATTTCTATTTCATTTAATCACTATATTGACAAACCCCGGGGTGTGTTATTTTCCAACAACTCCGTTTCTTCATTGATTCATCAATTTCACACCTATTCTTAAACAAGTCTCGAAGTTTCTGGATCTTATCATTGATACATCTGATGGGATATAAAGCTGGATATTTAAGCTAGGTGAGATAAAATAAATCGAGTACCCTCTTTTTCAGCCACTTTTAATTTCAGTCATCTATCCCCATCAAAAATAACAAAAATCAATTTTTATTAACTTTTTAATTTATAAATATAATTTTTTAGAAATTTTAGATATAAAATTCTTTATGTAAATATTGATAAATTTTTTAAATTTTAGATTTTTAATAATTTTATTAATTAGGATATAAATAATAGAATTTTTAATTTTTAATTCATATAAAATTTATATACAAATCTTAAAAATTTTGATAATTTTTATTGAAAAGTTATTCAAGATTTTTAAATTTTTAACATTTATATATAAATTTTATATAAATTAAAATTTGAAATTTCAACGTTAATATCTTGATGTCACGATTCACAGTTTTCATTATAGTAGTATTATTGATGTCGATGATTTACATACCGACTATAAAGGAAGTGTGATTTAACTGTTACTTTCAGAGGGCCTAATCATCTACAAAAAGGATTCTGGGATTCCTAGAATAAGTATTCTAGGCAATTATATTAAAATAGAATAAGTGTTCTAGTTAATCGATTGTAATAACACAATCACCCTAAAGAATATCGTATCCTAGAATTGTAGTTCTTAAAGGAAAGCTCTTGGAATAAGTGTTTTAGGAAAGGAGAGACCTCAAGATCAATCATATAATAAGAAACCCTAGGAGCTTGAAGAGCTCCTAAAGCTCTAAAAACTTTTTGGAGTTTTTGAACTTTATAAAGCTCCTTTTCATTCATTAATATATAGTCAGAATAGTTTCATAATTTAGAAGCTTCGTGTTCAACTTAATTATCAATAAGTTTATCTATATTCCAATTGATCTAATAACGAATTCACTTTTAAATGAATAACTAATGATTAATAGCCTTAATCTACAACTACCAATCATACGAAACCTCAGGCAGCCGCTGCCTCGACCAGATCATTACAATAAATATATATACAAAAAGCTAACGATAAATCAAGATTCTATTAAGATTTCAAATATAAAGTTTTTATGATTTTATACAATAATATTACATCTTTTCATTCGTAAATTAAAGTTCTAGTTTTATATCTTATAAAATCGAATTATTATTAAATTTTGAAATGATCGTAATTATGAATGAGGAATGTACAAGATGTGGGGTCGTGCAAGATGTAGGGATGTCGGTTATACTACGGCAAGGATGAATGATGTAACACAAGGCGGATGAAATGCTCTATGAGTATCAGAAAGAACGCTGATCTTCCAACTTTCATGGAAACCGAGATCATAGTAAGTACCACAAGAATGAAAAAAGACCTCGAAAACAACGACAGTCTTATAAAGACCCAATACAATTGGATACAACATTTAAGAACAAACTACCCAAAAAAGAAATAGAACAAAAACACAAGGACAAGCTCTGCTTCGAATACAGCAAGGCAAGCCATCGAGCCAGAAACTGCCAAAGCAAGAAATCATCAGGAGAAGGTCACCACAAGAAGTTCGGCAAGGTCAACTTAATGCTACCTTTACCCCTCAATTATGCGCAGTCAGCGCTACCGAACTTGCTACAGAGCAACCACCGATCTATACCGAAGGAGAACCGGAAGAAGGAAGCCTATAGTGGCTTAATAGGAACCCTAGCTTAGGAGAGCTATGGACTATCCGCGAGATAGGCGCTGAACTGATTTCATACAAATCTATGGCCAGGTATCTTACTTCTGGAGTATAAAGCAATCAGCATATAAATGCTGAAAAGTGTAATGAACATTATGTGCAGCGTAAGATAAATTTTATACATAGCAAAAATATTTATCTCTTTCTTAACCATTTGTTTTCTATGGATCTGTTAAGACTATCAAAGGCACATGTTTTTGAGTTTTAATGATCTTCGGTCACGGACCGTCAGACTGGGAATAAGCTGGGAATATGATGGGGAGAAAACTATACTTTGGGTCCACAAGACTGAATTGAGAATGGACTACTGTTTATTGGGATTGTAAGAGAAAGGATGGATTGCATTAATCCTAATATCACTATAAAACTATATCCCAATTCTCTATTAAAACAAGCTTGCTCACAGCAAAATCTCTATCTCCTGGTTGCTTTGTATTTCGATTGAATTTGGTACTAAGATATGCCTGTCGATTGGCTGACATAATCACTGTTGCGGTCGTAAAAACCAGCAATCGTCATCTATTCAATTCGAAACGTATCGTTATCATGCCAACGTTCCACTAGAGATTGTGCAACGTTATCGATACTAAAGCACTAAGGAAGAATGGTTTGTGGAATATCTTATATGCTTCTATGGTTTCGGAACATTGATCGAGATAATAGGGCGCATCGATAGATATACACGACATAGGGCTCTCTGTGCTTCACGAGCCTAGTGACTCTATCGCAGAGTAATAAGTCTTTCCAAAAACCTGCATAACATCAGCTAATATTAGCTTACCATAGTATTGTCTTTGTCCATGGCTTACAAGGCCATCCTCGAAGAACTTGGACAACAAAAGAAATACGTGCGCAAAACCATCAGAGCAAAGACGTACCAAATACTGCCTCTCCCTCACAAGCCACGACTACAGACGAATCTCGCCGAAGCCTCAGAAATATATTTTCTAGAGGCAAAACCAAAGCTAAAGTTTCTCAGACAAGACCAACTGAACAAGAGGTATACTGGCCTTTGGACCTTTTGCCAAATGATTGCAATAACACGAGGATATTCACTTGGGGTTATGATTCTGTCGTTGCCAAGTTCTTTAGAGGTCCGACAAACAAGAACAACATATTCGCATATGCAAAGGATCTTCTTTACTTGCTAAGCAACAAGCGTCTGGATTGCGTACGTTTCCTTCATCTTTGAATCATCGTGTTACTAAACAAAACTGCTTTAGAAAGGACGTCCCCTTGTCTTTATTGCACATTCTATGGGTGGTGAGTGGATTTTCCGATTGCATGACGATAAATTTGCTGACGATGACTAGGAATTATCGTGAAAGATGTAAGCCAATTCCTGTTACGTCGCCGCTCATGATAAGCCATCATAATCGAGGCTATTGACCGTCCCTCTAGGTGATACGGCGCGCTGCGATTGAACCTGATAAGAATCTGAATGATATCTATCTTTCTACGATAGCAATTTTTTTTCTTGGTACCCCTCATCGCGGTAGTCAGATGGGTGAACTGGGTGAGGTTGTGCGCAGAATCGTGTCCGCTGTGGGCTTTAGTACGAACGATCAAAGCATCCGGAACCTTCAAATTAACAGTTCGGACCTCGAAATCATCCATGAAGGGTTCATTTCTTTATATGAGAGGCCGGATCGACATTTTGAGGTTTGCACATTTCAAGAAGCACAGGGAATGACAGGACTGAGTTACGGGACACTTGATCATAAAGTCAGTTCTAATCCGCCCTTCCTTGCATTTTCACTAATCATCTCCATTCCATAGGTCGTTGAGAATGTCTCTTCAATTCTTACGGGAACTGAGCGAATTCAGACTATCAATGCGAATCATATGTCCATGTGCAGATTTGCTGACAGGACCGAGGATGGTTACCAGAAAGTGGTGGGTGAACTGCAACGATGCTTATCACTCATAAAGGTAAAACCACTTGTAAGAAGTACGGACAATGAAAATACTGGATTACCATCGAAGGAGTCACCCAGTCAAAAGACTTTTGCATCCTCGGCCTATTGTACGTGCTGCAATTCTAGATTTACAGAGAAAAGACTTGAGCTAAGAGAACCAAGCACTGAACGAGACTGAACTTCTTTGTATATCTTTATTCAATAAGCCAGATATATTGGAGTATCAGTCTACTTTACCTAGCCGCATCGAGGGCACTTGTGAATGGGTGCTCTCTAATCCACAATATGTTCGTTGGTTATCAGAAAAAGAGGCCTGTCTTTTGTGGGTTAGTGGGCATTCTGGCAGTGGTAAGACTATCTTGTCAGCATTTCTACTCGAATATCTTGGATCTAGCATCTCTTCAACGAGTACCAAGTTGATTGTTTGCTGCTTTTTCTGTGATGAAAAAATCGAAGCGCAGAGAGATGCGAAAGCCATTATTCGTAGTCTCATCTATCAGATTATTGTACGACGACGTGTCTTGATAAAACATGTGAAGGCGGCTTATGATATGCAAGGAGCTCATTTGACAGATAACTTCAATGAACTCTGGAGAATATTTACGGCTATAACAAATGATCGAAAAGCCGGCCATATAAACGTCATTGTTGATGCTATCGATGAATGCGAAGAGAATACGAGAGATCGCTTGTTGAGAGCAATTGCATCATTTGTGGGCCAAAAAAGTTCTTCTGGTACACATGCTATAAAATTTCTAATCACCAGCCGACCTCTATTGTGGCGTCAATATGCATTGGCGCGCGAACGCACCGGGCATACTCTATCAATTGAGAACCTCGACTCGAACAACGAAAGCGATCTTCATTTAGTCATACGGACAAGAATTGATGCCATAGTAAGAAGGACGCAGTGCCGCCCTGAAACAAGGGAGTTTTTGGAACATGCTTTATATTCACGAGCCGACCAAACGTTCCTCTGGGTGACTGTAATTCTCCATATCCTAGAGAGAACATACCTTGCCTCCCAACATGACTTTCAGCGAATCATTAATAAACTCCCAAAGGGCTTAACAGCTACTTACGAGCGCTTTCTACTGAGCATTCCCTCGGATTATCAGGACATAGCAAATAAGCTGCTGCATTTTATTGTTGGCAGCATGCGCTCACTCTCACTAGACGAACTTCGAATCTTACTGGCTATCCAGCCACACCATCGAAATTTGGAGCAAGTCGAGGAGGAGTGCCAGCCTAATATTAGCGAAACTATCCAGGGCATACTAGGTCCATTGGTACGAATATCTGATAACAAAATATCACTTGTGCACCAGTCTGCCAAGGAATTCTTGCAAAACCTTTGGACTAGGAAGGACAATCCTTTATCTCAAGTGTTCGGCGTTGAAATCGAGAAAGCCAACTTTCTATTGACTGAGGCAACGATGTCATATCTTCTATTGGAGGATTTTGCGGTCGATAAGTTCGCGTATGCGACTGATATTGACCCGCCTGGGAGTGTACAACCTGAGAACAAGGATACTGTCTGGGACGCATTCGAACTCGAGGAAGATATTACTCTCCAAGAAATTGAATATACAAGCTACCACACATACCAAGATATCGCTGATGCTCATACTCTTTTCGATTACTCTGCTCGATATTGGTCAGAGCACTATTCGAGATCAGGATCAGCAAAGATAAGTGCTTTCAAGTCTGCCTTCAGTCTACTGAACATGAGTCAGAATTGTTCTAAGAATTGGTTTCGTTACTTTTGGTTCTTTACAGAACCAGAGTGGTTATACCCATCTAACTTTGATACATTGATTGCCGCATGCTACTTTGGTTTTGTCGAAATACTGGATGCGTCATTAGCGAGAGATTATAAGCACGATCAGACCATCACAGAGACGGCTATGTATTGGGCATCTAGAAAGGGCAACATGGAAATTATTGATGTTCTAAGAACTCGGATCTGGCACGGCATAAATGTCTCAATAGCACTACACCCTCTGATCGTTGCAGCTCAATTTGGATGTCTGGAAGTTGCAAAACTGCTTCTCAATCTTGATAAGATAGATCCAAATGCACAAGGCATTGGGGGCCGAGATTCATTGTCACTTGCGGCTAGCAATGGTCATATTGATATCGTCAAAACATTGCTTGAAGATTCTCGCGTAAAATTGGACGTTCAAGATGTGAACAAATGGACACCGTTCTTTTGGGCCGTTGGCGGCAAGCACTTAGATATCGTGCAGTTGTTCTCACGAAACCCCGGCACAAACATCAATCATGTTGACAAAAGAGGGCGGCACGTACTATCTTGGGCGGCTGAAAGTGGTGAAACCCAAATTGTTAAACATTTATTGACGATAGATCGACTGCATTGTCAGAACCAGGATCTCTCTGGACGAGATGCCTTATCGTGGGCTGCTGCTGCTGGGCATCTAGAGGTAATTAAACTGTTACTCGAGAGTAGAAAACTAAAAGTGTCTGGTAAGGATAAAGATCAGAGGAATGCGATATCATGGGCTGCAGGCGGTGGGCACTATGAGGTCGTCGATTACCTCATCAAATGTAACGGCACTGGAGCTGATGCAGAAGATGTTGACGGGTGGACACCATTGGCATGGGCGCTGGAAAAGTCCGATCCAAGGACCGTTCAAGTGCTCTTGTCATCAGGGAAAGTAGATGCAAATCGAAAGGACAAAAGTGGACGCACTCCACTCTCGTGGGCGGCAGCATTAGGTCTCGAGGATATTGTACGCGTTATTGTCGACGTTGAGGGGATTGATATATATGCGCGAGATATAGACGACCAAACACCAATATCAAGAGCAGAAGCATTTGGGTACGTAAATATTGTAGATATTCTGAAGAATACACGCAAAGACGGAATATAGGCAAGATAATAAATTCGAAGATAATGATATTATGTCCATGAAATTCCTGATTCCAAAGCTTAGGCCAGAACAGAAGTCAGAGCATCCAAGACTGTAGCGCTTGGCTTAGAATTCTCGACATACCAAGAACTCTTCAACGATGTCCCGATATAGTTATCTCCGCTGGTAGAAGAGACAGGAACAATGAAAACCCTAGCAGTATATAAGAAATTGTTTGTTCCAGAGATGATAGCGAATTCCTTACCGAGTAATGTCTTTCCCCAAGGAAATGAGATAGTCTAAGATTTCCTTCTTACTCTTTCGAAACTGTGCTTCAGACCAATCATATATATCCCTGATTTCGCATATAAGAATAAATCAATAGAATAATTAATAAAAAAATAAAAAATAGATAAATACTAACATTTTGTTCAATAATATAATGATCCTATCACTTTCTTGGATTGCCATCATGGATTTCACATCACAGTTCACATTCTCCAATAACTTATCAGGTGATATAACAAGAATAGTGCAATCTGCTTTTTTGTCACTGCTCGAATCTATTATTTGTCAATCATACAAGCTTCCTGATAGATATTCGATTTATATTAATGAATACGTACCAAGAATACTAATATGATACTTTGGGATATCAAAAGTTGGCACAACTTTAAGAGTGGCAAGCTTGGCAGGGACTTGGTCATATTTTGTGATCCCATCTCGCTGAAATACTTCTATAACGTCCATAGGTATGCCACCATACTTGAGATATCAGTCAGTACGTGATAGTCTAGATGTCATTTATCGATTCGAATGGAGGATGAGAGTGTTGTTGCAAACCTTGAAGAGCATGCAGCCTATCGAAGTAGCTTTGCCAACTCCAGCAGGACCAACGACTTTAATCGACCGTGCGAATGACCTGTAACTATATCAGTCACTGGCGGAAAGCGATGCGACCAGATACTCAAGGTTGATCTCACATCTTCGTTATTTAGAAATATGTATAGATTCGAAAGAAGGGCTTCGAAATATAATTTAATACGAAGTTTTCCAAGGTCCTATATAGCCCCATAGCCGAGGTGCTTCAACTGCGCTAATGGTGGTAGCACGTGCACTAGCGCAGACCTTCACCTTCCAAACATCGATGGCCCTAGGCGTCAAGCAGGGACTTAAGTAACAACAGTGAATGATTGCAATTCGTAACTAATAGTAGATTTATACTAAATGATTGATCTTGAGCATGAAGCTCTTACAAAGTAAATCCATCCTGATTATATAGACCCTCGTGTTCATGGCTAGCTAGGATAGCTGAGCGGTCCTCAGCGGGCGTTAACGTGATTGGTAATTAATTACGTTACCCTAAGTTAATTATGTGACGCGGTGATCAGCGATGATTGTTGTAACAGGTATATGTATAAGTATATGGGTCTTCAAATGCAATCGGTTTATAATCAGAGCAAATACAAAACAAGGTAGTTTTTAATATTAATTATATAAACAATGTTTTATTTTGATTATATATAATAATATAATTAATGGTATAGATTTTTGAATAAGATTTCGTTAAATTAGAAAATAAAAATTGATTGATTTTATTATCGGCTTGTGTCACGATTCACGGTTTTGATTATAGTAGTATTATTGATGTCGGTGATTTATATGCCGATTATAAGGGGGGTGTGATTTAATTGTTGCTTTCGGGGGTCCTGATTACCTAAGCCTAGGACCCCAGGATTCCTAGGATAAGTATCCTAGGCAACCATAGTAGAATAGGACAAGTATTCTATCTAATTGGTTGTAATAGGACTATCACCCTAGAGGATATCGTATCCTAGGGTTATAGTTCCTAGAGGAAAAGCTCCTGGGACAAGTGTTCCAGGAAAGGAAAGGCCTTAAGATAGAAGAGGCCTCAGAATCATTCACGTGATGTGCTAGCTCTACTAGCCAGTTAGCAAAGCTAGCATACAAGAAGGGAGATTAGTATATAATCAGAATAGTTTCATAGTTTAAAAGCTTCATACTTAACTTAGTTATTAATTAGTTTACCTATATTCCGATTGATTTAGTAATATATTCATCTTCGAATAGATAACCAGTGATTATTAGCCTTAACCTACAATTACCAACCATACAAAACCTCAGGCAGCCGCTGCCTCGACCAGATCGTTATACTAAGATTATAAAGTTTGCTTATATCAAGTTTTTTATTAGATTTATTTACCGGGGTATTTATCGGGGTATTTTAGACCAATTAGATTATCAGGATCGCGACTTATTTAAATAAGTTTCTTATTTTTCATTATTCACTAAATAAACCTCATATATAATAAGATTATAATATTAATAAATTAATAATAATTATTATTATTCTCTTTATTATTATAAGATTATTTATATAGAATTGAGTAATGTATACTAATACTATATTATTCCTACAAATAAATCATATATATATATATATTATAAAAGTGATAGGTCGAGATATGTGCGTCCTGATAGCATGCTATGAGGAAGGAATTGAAAGAGAAAGCTGAATTAGATTATATTGTAATACATTACTTATGGAGAAAACAAGGTTTATAATGATTTTGGGGTTGATGTTATGTGGGTTCAAATGTATATATATAGAAGGTTGATTATTCTCAAAAGAAAAGACAAAAGCTTTCCTTTTATATTTAACTACAAAAGGTTATGTGATTGATTAGTTAAAAACCTCTATGTATTTGGTCTATAATTCCAACTTTCTCACAATATATAAATCTTGTTAAAATAAATAATCTTAAGCTTGATCCTATGATCTAGCACTAGTCATACTAATAATTCAAATAATCATACTCTTCCTTGAGTTTTCCAAAACCAACCCTAGGCTTATAAGTCTCGACCGATTTACCCCCAAACTCAAAAATCGAATAAAATCTCCTCAAGAACGAAGCTCCAACCAGCGCGAAATCATCACTGCCACTGTCTCCGAAAGGAGGCATGCACTGTTCCAAGGGCGCCCAGATCTCATCACCTCTAATCGAAAAAGTCACATCATTACTCTCGTCCTCGTCCTCCCCAAACGTAAACGAGAGCGCCCACGTCGAATTGAAATCTTCGCATCCGAACTGCTCCTCGCCACTGTACAGTTTTGAGAGATTCCACCCGAGATTAAAGTATACGGGTTCGAGGAGTTGACTGGGGAGCGAGATCATTCCCGCGCCGGTGTCGAAGACTGCAAATCCCGTGCCGTATAATGGCCATGTGGTGTTGGCTTTGGGCCATGTGCCTGCTGTAGCGTTGGTGGTGGGTGCTTTTCCATTGTGTGTGCTGACGATGGCGCCGTCTTGAGCGAATAATACGTTGATGGAGCGGAGAGGAGCGCGCCAGACTTCATATGGATCTTCAAGGCGCAGAGGCACGTAGGTTACTTCTCCGTCAACATATGTATCCTCATGACTACCTCCGATAGTGAGAACACCGTCTTGAGCACCGGTATCGTTCAAATTTGTGCCGTAGAAGACGGCAAATCGAGGATCATCCAATTTATCGTCCCAAATGAGTGTTTCGACTAAAGTCGTTGTATTCTCCACCCCAATGGATGAAAAGGCTAAGCCGAGAAGGCCGTCGGCGGCCAGAAAAGCCTCGTCCGTTACATCTACTGCGGCGAGGAAAGTTTGCTTCCAAGCTATTGTTCCATTCTCATCGGAGAACACATCTTGGAATACAAGCCCATTAACACCATTCCCGTCAATATACCCAACGTTGCCAGAGGAGTCTAAAGCGAACGAAGAAGATGAGTCTGCATCATTGTATGGAGTGCGGACAAAACCGCTGCGGTTAGGACATGTACTGTCGGTACAATTGCGCCCTGTAAGCCATGAAGTTGAGGATCCGGTATCAAACGACAGTCTGTATGGTTTTGCCGGAGTGCCAATGTCAAACACCACAGAGGCCTAAAGGTAGGTCCGGGGTTAGTTCCCATCAACTTATTATCAGATGCTAGGAGTGACGTACGTATGTATTTTGGATTACGACTGGTAGCTCCAGGACAGCTGCTGAAGCTGCCGCCGCCAAGCCGATCAGAGCATAGGTACTCATATTATAAAACTGTCTGAATGGATCTGATAAAGCGAGTAAATATTCGATATCGAAGTATCTGCATCATGAATTCTGGACGAATACTGCTGTTTTTATCTTGTACTCAATACGTCAAGGTCAATATGGGGCGTCGATAGTTGCCGAGAGACGTGGGTCAAATACGATGTTATCAGAAAACTACGAAGTGCTGGCAAACATGAGACCCCTATTACCAACTTTCTAGAGACTCGTAAAAATTCTAAATGCTACTTAGATCACTTGAAAAACGAATTGGGATAGTGTATTTTTGGAAAATCATA
This sequence comes from Sclerotinia trifoliorum, assembly GCA_905066765.1. Taxonomy (NCBI): domain Eukaryota; kingdom Fungi; phylum Ascomycota; class Leotiomycetes; order Helotiales; family Sclerotiniaceae; genus Sclerotinia; species Sclerotinia trifoliorum. The sequence goes on along the minus strand of CAJHIA010000011.1, from coordinate 2,138,368 downwards.
TTTACGAACAACAAGATCGGAGCCAAGCAAGAAACCCCATAAAAACAATTGAGACTCAGCCACTCACAAACTCCATACAGAACTTAAATAAGGTTATAAAAGACCTCAGATCCTCTTATGAGTCTCAACTGTATCGACAAGTGGACCTTCTCTGTATCCTTAAAAGGAGACGGAAACTTATTTCTCGCGTGTTATTGCATATCATCGTGATGTGCGCATTAATGCTTGCGAGAGATAGATACTTTCATACTCCGAAAAGGAGACCCGCCAGGCCAATTGTAGTAGAAATGTAGAAAATAGACTTAAGGTTATTCCAACGCAAGGCCAGACAACCACGACTCCGAAGCTGTGCTTCAAAGTTCAAACACTGGTTTAAGACCCTTTGAAATCATGACTGGTAAGATTACATACAGTAGAACTTTGTTATACCGCAGTACGACAATACCAGAGACCTAGTTGTACCGTAAAATTCTCTTCATCTGTTCAAATTTTGTATCCACCGAATTTTATGGTGGATATCGGAATGTCGGCCGACTTTTACTAAAATTCGGTATAATGCTGATGCCGATATAGACCTATCATGTGACAACTTCAAGAAATTCAGAGGTTCAACAATAAAATCCAAGTACCGGTGTCAATCTGCAAAAATCATATATAAGACTTTATATATGTTCTCTAATACCAGTAACCTCTTCGTACCAGATTTCATTGGTCTAATTTTTCCATCTGATATAATCAAGCTTTATTATATTTTTGTATAAGGTTATATATCCCGGAGATCCCGGTATTTTACTTAAACTGGCTAAATTTCCACAATTCCAGTATAAAACTTGCACGAAAAGGACTCGTGCGCCCTCGTCACTGATTTATTGCATGATCAAATTATGAAATTCCAAGGGGTTTGGGACTGAAATTGAGACTAACAATCGAGCCCATTGTTCTCTCTATACCGGGGTAGGCATAATTTGTGTCCGGTACAGAGGCGTCCTACTGTGTGGACTGTGGATTGGCCTATCTGTTTAAGGAGAATTTGCGCTGAGGGTCAGTGTCAAAGATAATGTCTTTAGCTGGTGGAAAATTCTACCCTACATTACCGTTGTCACTGACCGCTGCAATTGTGACTAGTTGTGCATTCCCGTTATATCCTCTCATAACCCACTTCTCCCTATCCCTCTTTGTTTCTCCGCGCAATATCCACCGCCCTTTCTCTCCCACCTTTTCCCATCCTAAAATGAGACCCTTCAACGGTCACCTCCTCATGAAGACCACTCCTTATACCCCTTCTGTCTCTGTCTCGTATTCCAGCCCAACTTTCCACTAATACTATTAACCCAATCCTCACTCCTCCTACCCTGGGGCATCACATTAGCAAATGGATAGCGGCTCGCACTGATCGTCACATAATCCCCAGGAGCCAATTCCACCCTCTCTCTCCCATCAAAGCTTGCCCAACTGCTCGTTCTCGCATCGTACGGAACGCCGAGACGGAGTACAATAGTATCTGGAAGGATAATGGGACGGAAAGATAGAGTATGTGCGCAAATAGCTGACACGAGGATGACGGGATTTTCGGGGTGGCAAAGAGAGCCACCTGCGGCGAGATTGTAAGCTGTGGAGCCAGTGGGTGTGGCGACACATACGCCATCAGCTTGGACGGAGGTGAAATGCTCATCATCGCCGAAGATCTCGATTGAAGACATGGCTGTTGCGTGTAAGTCACATGCTGATGAAAAATGGATATGGATGAGGCGAGATGGTATTTACTTACTGGGGTTTGGTCCTCGATCAACCACAATATCATTAAGAATCTCATATGTGCCGTCTGGTCGATGAGTTCTCTCTTCACCCATTTCCTCACCTACCAACTCCTCCACTAGATCTCTTCTGGGGGCTGAGTTTTCATCACCATTCTCGCCATTTTCAACCGCCTTAGTTCTTCTCGACTGGCTCCTCATTACTGTACCCTCGAATCTCAACCTAAGACTAATAGTAACTCCATCTCTGAATGCAGTGGTTAACTGTTTCTCGAAATCTCCAAAATCAAACTTGGTAAGAAACCCCAGACTTCCCAACGCAAAACTTAGAACCGGTGGTACTATCCTTTGGAACAGCCAGCTTGCATAGAGAACTGTTCCATCACCCCCTAAAGTAACGATGAAATCGAACGTATGCGGCCTTGTCCTGCACATATTTGATGACCAGTACCTCAACCTCTTATGCTTATCTCCATTGACCTGCCCCTCCTCAGCCTTCTCCAACTCATCTAGTAATCCCTTTGCATCGAATTTCTTACTATCCCGCAGATTTTCTTCCACATAAACCGTGTATCTGACCTGTCTTTCCGGGCTCAAAAGCCATCTAGTAACCTCTCTTGTATTCGCAATCAAGCTCTCATCATGCGCCTTTGTAAGAATAAAAACCGTCCTGACCTTCAGCTTTAATCTAATACTCCCCAGCCTCTTACTCAATTCCCTCACTCCCCATGCCATATCAGAAAGTTGTTTCTTCGTAAGAAGGCGACTATGTGTCGCACCCGCATCGATACCATCAGCTTGGAATTCCACCTTCCCACTTGCATCATCTTCAACCGCTTGTGCCGCATCTTTCGCTTTGATAGTATCTCTCCAAGAAGTCTCATCGACCTGTCCGCAATCCTCCTCTTCCGTGACGTGGTTGTGTATTTTTGGGTCTGGCGATTTGTCCTCTCCTTCACGAACTCCATCCGAATCACTTGCAATCCTGCGGGGAGCCAAAGTCTCCGCTATGCCTTCCAATCCACTACTCGATGCCCTACCAGCTTTACGCTGGCTCTCCAACAGCGCATGCACATAGCATTCTGTGTTTTTTCTTCGCTGAAAGGTCGCTAGGGGTGTATCAGCTGTTACGAGGGATGATTTCCTACGATGCGCATTTTGAGCATCGAAGACTACCTGTAGGAAGAAGGTATTTCGTAAGCTTCAATGCATCTGCACACCTCCGAGAAGGGGAGATAGATGAACTTACCTCCAGCGCATGCTGATACTCTGAATCACTTGCGCTTGAATGTCCCTGCCAGTGTAAGTCAGTTAGTGTGAAATGAATCTGGAACTCGCAAGCTCCAAATCAAGGTGGCATACTTCATCGTGAGTGTCAAATTGGTCCCTACTGGGAAGAGATATATTTGGTGGTGCGGAGTGAGCCATTTTGATTGATGTTTATTATTTCTGTCTACTGTATTGTGTTGTCTTTGGTCCATTCTCATGCACAATACAAATCAGTAGCTGTATTCTACCCCTCCTTTCACAAGTCACTGAGGAATGCACGAATTCAGACAGATATTCTATTGCTTGAGGCCCATATGAAATTCATGTAGTTCTAGCAAAAGTCTCAATAGCTTCCTATTCTAACCACCACTCCCTTTTACTATTCCTGAATACTTTTTTATCGATGGGTATTCATGAAATTCAACATATGAGATTAGCAAATCCTATCCTAAGAAGTCACACTAAGCCTCTTTTGAATCGAATCGGCAGGGGTCCTAGGATTCCGGTGCATTTTCAACCTCACGTCGGAATATCTAAAATTCCGACACCAGTTGTCCTATGAGATCCTCGGACCTCAGATTACAGATCAATCCTGAGGCTTTCAGGCACTTCTTCAACCTTCTTCCAAAAGAGGTTACTTTTAGTCTCAATCCATTGACACCTTGTTGCCTTATTATCCAATCGCAGGGCAGGTTACCCCTCCGACCAGTATTAACGATAACGAACCTTGAAATGCCATATGCCATCTGCCATTCAATAGATACCTCCATACACCAACAAATTGGCAACAATATACTATGCCCTATCAATACATGAATGCAGGTGAAGGAAAACAGTATGTGGAGGCTATCTATTCGATCGATACATACTTTAGAGTCTGAAGCATACACTTACATTTCATATATTGGCATTCATGCGTACTACATAGCCCGCTTTATTTTCACATCAGGGTATCATCCGTCTATCCCACCCCTCCCTTCACAGTGTACGCCTTCATCACCAATCCCGTAACCCAGTACTGTACTGTACCTACTTCCAATGCAACAGACAATGCAAAGGATGCGAAACGATGCAGCATGGCAGCAATGCAGTACGTAGATAGATGACTGTGTCATCTATTTATCACCCCGCGTACAATGAATATGGAAGGAGATCCCAGAACCGATGCTTTGGAGGATGGTGATGATCAAATGGATTGACTTAGCACCTTCTCCGTTCGGAAGTAATTGCTTCCGTACATATCGGCTTCATTCGCATCCCAGCGTCAAATCTTGTGTATAACCGTCTAAATATGCGTACTCCGTATGTCTTGTCTATGTGTGTGGAGTCGGACCTTGCATTTACGATATTTGGATCTGGGTGTTTTCATAAACTGTTATTAGCAAACAAGCATGGTTGAAGGCATGTAGGCTCCATTTCTCTTCCCACACAACCCACATCCAGTCTACCGTACGAAGAGAGGATCTCATGATCTCGTGCCTTGCTAGTTTTTCCCCTGGATCTCCTCAACCTGTCAACCAACCTTAATCTTTGATGCCTACACCGATGATAGCCAAATGACGCTCACACATGAATGTTAGGATGGGATGCGTTGTACAGGTCCAGTCAGTCCATCCTTCGTACGCTCTTACCAACCGACCTCACCAACCGAATGAATAGAGAGAGGGTGGAAAATTGCTCACCTTAGTGGTAAGCCAACCAACCCACTTACGACTCTATGAGACAGAATGAACTCCTGCCTTCCTGGGTCGTGCAGATAATGTATCTCCGTACGAGATCAATAACATAATATTGGAGACCATGCCTACTTACTCAACTGGAAACAGCCTTTGTCGTGTTATCCCATCCATACTATGCTATCACTATCCGCCATACCCTTTCTTCCTTTCCGTGAGACCTACTAACCGCACTGTAACTTGCTATTGATTGAGATGATCAACCTCGCTCGGTGAAAATGGAACTGCTAGCCAAAATTGTCCACTCGCCAGTCTTATTAACCATACATCGTACGAAAGGTGTAAGGATGGCGCTTGTACACATCGTAACATTCACTTCAGCGTTCAATTCAGCCATTCATCCCGGAATCATCAGCATTTCCGAACGTGCATTTCTCACATTTTTCGTAACTAAAGGACGCATCATATTTTACAAGGCGATATCCTTACACACAGGCACTCAATCAAAAATCACAAACAGCCTTCCACGCAAGCAATAAAGGCTGTACAAGCTGCAGAACCCGTATGCTAGAAGTAAGAACCAAGCCATGGCAGAGCATGTCCGCGGCCGTTCATCCGATATCTAATATCGCATATCGCATATCATATCCACCCGCCCATACATTATTTACCAAGAAAACAACGAACCTTCGTGAGTCAAGACTCAAAGCGTACAGTTGCGTATGTGTATGGTGGCTGAGTGCTTGGGATCTCGTGGGTGGTGTGCTCCAATCTAAATGTAATGGTACTTGCCATGCCTTGAGTTGCCCGTTGCCGTCATGATATGATATGATAGTACAGAAATCCCCAGTCCCTGTCAGGCCGAAAACCCCTTCAGCGGACATAATGCGAATTACGAACCGCAACCTCCAACCAAGAAGCAAACGAGCTTGTGATGGAGCAGGTCCACTTCCACGTATCGTCGTAGATTGTGCTCAGCAATTCGTACATCATACCTACATTCGTATTCGAGTATCATTGATTTCATTGATTTCATTGATTCCATTGATTCATCAACCCCGTAGTCCCATCAAAGTTCGAGACCTTGAGACTTGGCACACCCTATTGCGCTGTAAGTTTGTAGCTTGTTAATTAGCATTGAGTTGTGTTTCTACCCAAGGTTTTCAAAAACGAATAAAAATGTGCATTAGTGACCCAACAGAAATAAGCTATGTCTGTAAGTGAGGCTCAATACAGACAGACGCTTGGATATACTCCATAAGGTTTCTAAAAAAAATTCTAAAGTTTCTTGGGTTTCCAATTACCGGAGATGATATCGAAACTGGTAAAGATCTGATTCATTTATTCATTCATTTTCGATAAAATGAGGAGCTGTGCTATGCCCCTCCTTGCAGGCTTCGATACTTTCTCATCCAAGTTCCCACCTCCTTATTTCATAGCGGGGATTGTATATTTCTGACTTTTATAGATTTTCGGTTTGGGTTTGGGGGCCTAGGTAATAGAATAGTGTTCACAAGGCTCACCGGATTCCTCTAGGTTTCACGCGGGCCTAGAATTTGATTCCTTGGGTTTGGTAGTAAGCCTTGTTGATGAAATAAGAGTTTTAGACAATGGGGATGATGATGTAGGTGCTGGACCAATAACAAATGCTCATGAGCACTTGGAGGGGCCATTCTTGAGCAAAGGGCTCAGCGAACAATATCATACATACATCATCCTTCATTGCAGATCCACGAAACCCTAGACAATGCTCCTGGTGAATCTCCGATGTGTGCAGACCAGCATGATTCGTTCATCGTAAGTTGTAACCCATTGGTAAATAAGCCATTAAACCATTCGGTTCCGCTTTTCCACACACGGTAAAGTATCTCGGAGAGTGATTGCGGAACAGAGCGTAGGATGTTAAAACAGGGGTTCATCGTTCGACACTGCTTTTTATCCTTATCCATGATTCTAGATTGGAGAGACATACATACATGCCAGTGTATGGGTTAGAACCAGGTACACATCTCGTCTCCGATCAATGCTAATGTGCTGCATCCGACCGTTGCTTGCATTTTGCATTTTGCATTTTGCATTTTGCATTTTGCATTTTGCATACCCATTTATCTCCAGCTGAAAATGTCTTGAATTCGTACGCTGCTGAGCGGATTACGCGCCAGAAACAGACTACGCACAAAATTATAAGAACCCTGAGCCTTTAGGAGTTTCTTCTTCCTTTCACATGATGATGGGGCTAGTGTCATGGTGTGTACAAGGCTTGGGTTTAAGACGGCTCAGTTGTTTGGAAATGTGGATGAATGATGATGGATAGATGTCACATCAATCAAAATCTGCAGTGAAAACTTCGGTGATGATAGATGATTCTCGTGATGCCTGTAAATACTTGACCAAAATCGTATTTTGTCCGTTAACACTAGACGCCTACTCCGGAGGATAATTAATCTAGGAGAGAAGAATATCGACTATCAAAATCTAACTGTTAGATTTCAGTCAATCCGGATAGGGAATACGAAAGAGAACACGAAAAGCCAACACAAAGTTTGAACACATATACAAATCACCACTGTGTTTCTCTCTTTGACCACCTATTTTCATCTGTATGTATTGAGCCGTCAATCAGCCATACGTTCCACAAGCTCTGCTCCAAATTTTAGGGTAATTTCATCGCGCCGGCCACCCTGTATTAGATTGCCTATCAGGTGGGCACAACACAAGTAAATTTAATGCAACACGATGGGTCGCTCCCAAATAAAGCCAGTCATAAATTGGCTGGCCTTGCCTTGTTTTGATGATCTTAGTTACTGTACTTTTGCAGGTATGCTTCGCCCTGGTCCAGAGGAAGCAGTTTGGGCCGGAATAGGATGCAAGCGTCTGCAACGGTGCGAAAGCCGAGACCAAAGATGATTGAAAGGGTGTTGCAATAATAAAAGATCGCCTGGCACCATTTCCGACGGCGAACGATGATTGGAAGGTTTCAAAAAATGCTCGCATGAGGGTATGATGACTAGAGTGTGGATTGATGCAACTACTCTGTTAACACGATAGGCGGGAGCAAAAATATAGATGGCTGATTGGCATGACATGATACTTAAATAATGCTCGTTCAATAGCTTTAGGTAAATTTAGAGTATCCGTCTTACCAATTTGATATGATTGAATGAACCCATCCGTTGGGCACAATAACAAGATTCAATATAGTGTCCAATTATCAGTCCTGATCGTGAGAATGGTACCGACCGAAACGCTGTGCTTAATTTTGGTCATCCAAGGAGGATCACTGGCTTGAAGCTTATGTGGAGAGTTAGAACTTAGCAGCGCTACTGTGAAGACGGGTCGGCCATTCAGTTCAGCGATCAAAATCCGTGCCTCATTTTGCAGGGTACCACTTCCTTTTCAGCAATTCGAGCTTGTACCCTCCAGGAAAGTGTGGTGTCACTGAAGGTGTAGTCCCCTGTAAATGAAAAAAAACCGAAAAGGAAGGACGGTCCCAGCCTTGTCAACTGGGATGAAAATTGTGCTCATCAGATATCTTCTTTTTTCTACTGAATCGCTGATTTAGATTCGGTTAGATGCGAAGCGAGGGATGTGCACTGTGCTATGATGTCTCGAGCGTTTAAGATCCAAAAAAGAAGTTTGGTAAAAGTAACCGGACCCTTGCTTGCGTAAGGATCTGATGGTGGTGCTCTCATGAATGGGTCTAAAAATTCTAGATCCTAGATTCTGACATCTCCATCTTCATCCTTGATATAAATTCGTGGCACGGGTAAGCGAAACACGATCTACAATTGACCAGGGCAGAAATCTAAAAGAGGAGAAAAGCAAGGGGAAGCTGTGGGTGGGAAAAAGGAAAGAAAAAAAAGATATACAAGGATAAGATCTACTTTAGCGACTAGTGATTAGCTCTTGATATTTCTAACCAATAGTATGATTCAGATTGTCTAAAGAAACTGCTGTTTTACGCGTCATTAGGCTTAGCATCTAGTAGATGCTGCAGTCGATACTCATACCATACTAGCTTTTTCTTGCAATATAAGTTTCCAAGGGGCCGGCTCATCTGCTGGTGGACTGGAATTATTGCGGGGTGATCACACAAAAAAAGAATCTCCGGCTGTGGCCCCTTTTGGATTAGAGCTCAAAGAACTCAACGGAAAAACTCATCTAATTGTTGATTTGAGTCCACACGGTATGAACGCAGGTCATAACAGGTGCTATATTCTGGCCGCCATTTCCGTGCATGTTGTCTAACAGGTCATCGATGCGGCAAAAGCAAAATTTAAGTTACTGGCTATTCCATGTACCCTATTAAGTCCGAATCTGTTTCAGCGCCCGACCGACATATAGATGTTGACTATGTTTTTGTGCTTTGCTTTTCCAACATCATGCTCAACCCCTTGCGAAACATCTTTCGGTCTTCATGAGCTCCTTGACAGTAGGAAAAGTATAACTTCGGAAGTGGAGGGGAGCTTGACCGTATTGCTATGCTTTACCAGTTAAAACAGGGATAGTTGAAGACAACCTTGGAATTCAATGCGCCCTTCTTAGGGGTTCTTCGACTCTTCGATGACCAAAACAACGCCTCAATCTTGAATCGAAACTGAACTCAGGGCCTCCCTACCATGCATGCTAAGATAGTTTTTTTTGCTCATTTATCGTTTCCTTCAAAGTTTCCACCGAAATGTAGAAATTCTTGGAAAGTAGAAAATATCATGGATCACCGTCATGGCTTCATGATCTGCTTACTATATGCCGGTCTTAGTCATTATTGCGCATGCATGCAATTTGTACTTGTGCTTTGCATACTTCGCCGCGGGTTCATGCTCAATCAATGAAAAGTTACTGAATCTGTTCAATAATGATTGCTTTGCCTTTTGGCTGCTGATTAGGCCTCGATATGCATGATGTATGTGATAGCCATGAGTCCCCCATGGGCCATGGATAATGGATAATGGAAATTTGATATCTGAGAAAATCTGCCACTATGATTAGCATACCATGATACGGGTTTGACTGGTCTAATGTTTTCCCCATAATTTTGGCGCCTTGGTCTTAAACTTAGAAAACGTTTACCAAGAGTGACAATGACATTATTGTAAGATCATCCTGGTGGTGACGATGGGATAAAATGAAAGCTTACCTCAGTTGGGTATGAGCGGCGGGCGAAACGATTTAACCATTTGACGCATCTTTAATATTATAATTTCATTCCTTAAGTGGCTCCCTCCCTCCGAGTCCTTCTTGGTTATGGGAACTTGTGGCTCGTAGTTTCACAAAGAGGCCTTTTCAATGTTGTCACCTGTGGTTGCATATGATTGGGTGTTTCGTGATAGAGAGCTCTTAGCCCTTTTTTTAAAGGTGGCTGGTCCCTGGGGGTCGTTCGCAATCCCTTAGCATAAGATCCATCAATCCATCAACATCCCACTAACTCATTCCGCATCCTTACCTAGCGAGCCTACTCCATAGTGTACTCTGTACTACTGCACCCACCTACTGCGCTGGTGGATACCAAGGATGTTGAACGGTCGGTGATTTATTTTTGCATTATTCCATTTCTAAACTATGACTTGTACTCAAACTGAGATTAGCTCCTTTTACTGCAGCTACTCGCGTACCGCTGCCCCATACCATACCATCTGCCTTCAAAGTCTCGCCTTCTTTCCCGATTTCATAGCTAGGATAGCGTTGTAACTTACAACAAGGCAAAGAATAAAATATACTTTGCCCCATATGCATTTCATCAGAATTTTAATATATGGAGTATCTGATAGAATATCTGGAAATTTCCTCAATCGTTGGTTGCTCATGGCATACCATACATACTTTTGCCAATCATCCTGCAGTCTCCTGGGAAAATCATATTAGCCAAGAATATTAATCGTGGGTGTGTGCTATACACGGTACGGTACATGTCGCCAAATGTAGAACGAGTCGTGCTTGCCACTTAGATGCTTCATGATACCTAAGTATGATTGATGGTCATGCCAGTCTAGATACATTGCAGTTGGTCGGTAGCACCGCATTTCATTGCTCTCCTTCATTTGGCGGAACTGTATGGTTCTACCTAATCATATTGGCCTACGGTACGCACTCTTTATTAGGCTACTGTATATTATTACTTGAGCCGTCTTAAATAATTGGTCCGCACGAAATTAGCACCAGTGAACCTTCTAGGCTTTTCAAGGAAATAGGTCTTCTCTATAGGACGATACGACCGAGGGATTTTCGATGTTCAGAGTTTAGGTATGGAACCATTGGAATGCTTACCCACGTTTTGTGATCGATGGGGCCGAGAATTTGACTAAATTCCACAATTTAACATGTGCACTACAACGAAACTAACGATCCAAAGTATCGAAACATCCACATCTCAAACTTCCAGAGGCGCTGCGTCAGTACGGGAAGGCCACATTTCTGGCTTAGATTAATATACTAATTATGCTAGATGTTCATAGTTATCCACATTACTACCACACCCGGATAATGCCACAAACTTACACTCCACCGCATCAGCAAGAGCATTCTTGGACCCCGTCGGCTACTTGATATATATACACCCTGGAAAAATCAAAATCTATCCCACCCTCGCGCTGCTACAACCTGACCGCCCTTTCTCGCCGTCCTTCCTTGCAAAGCAAATCCTCCTCTTTAGGAAGTTGATTCATCAGTTGACACCTTCCACCTTGATTCCCGCACACCCTGGGGCGAAGGAGCCTCGTACGCGACATGTATCCAGCCGCGGGATGTAGCTTATCCCCCTTGTCTTCCTTTGTACCGCTGACTTTTTCGAATCTGCGTATGTTGCAAGCCAGGGGCTTTGACTTTTGACCGCCAACAAAGCCCTGTCTAGTATCCCCCAGAAGAAGCTCAGACCCGGCAAACTCCCTATGATATAATCCTTGCCCATTCGTGGGATCGATTTGGATCCATCATCAGCCAGATGACACAGACGACATACCTTACGGTAAGTCACTTGCATGGTGGTCTTTATATTTTTGTACTGCCGATATTTAGTCCTCACATGGAAGATTGGGTAGATCCCTTTCTTATAATTTAAGTCCAGCATTCTCTAGATTAAATCATATCAAGGCTATGATATCTCGACTACTAGCGTCCACTTGACGTTAGTGCCTATACTTCATATATCTCTGGAACACTTCATCTTTGAATTTATCTCTCCGACTCTCTAGCTCGACTTACCTACCTTCACTCTTGTACGATATCACAAAATGGATTCAACTTATGCTACAGCAGTATATGGAACGAACATGATGGGGTGTGATGACAATATTCAGATGTTTCTGGAAAATGCTTCGAGACAAATGACTCAACCCTCACAGTCTCGAACTCGATTATCAATGTCCAATGGCCAAAGGAACATGGCACCGATGCGCGTTACCAAACCAAACAGTGCAAGCAATAGCCCAAGAGGTTCCGTGAAACAGAATCGACGGAAGACCCTCATGTCGGATGGCTCATACCAACGTCAGATGGCCATGCTCAACCAACAACAAATGATGGGCTCTAATGAATGGGGATCGAACAATGGACTTCCAACTCAGATGCCAATAAGATCAAACCGTCCCGTCAGCTGGCACCCATCCTCACAACAACAAATATACCAGCCAGTGCAATCTACAAGTGGATACCCGTTCCCCCAGGAGTATTACAACTATGATGTCCCGACGCCAGCTGTTTACTCAGGATATGCATCACCAGACTCCAGCTTTTCTCCTGTGTCGATGCCTTTCAGTGAGGATCATCACAACTCATATCCTTTTGCCACGGCGCCTACTTCATATCCACTCGATCAATTCTACACCCCGGATCATACACCATTAGAAAACCCCATGATGGCTGTTCAAGCTCCATACACAAACAATAATCAAGATTCAACAATGTATTCACATTTTGATTGGAACAACTTTGCAACAAGTGGATCCGAGTATGGTAACGCTCCACCCACACCAGATAACTTCCTTCCCATTCAACATCCCGACCCCACATTTACTCCAGAAGAATCGATACCTTATCATCCACTTTCTGATGATGAGCTAGAAGGAGAGGAGTTAATTGGTATGGGACTGTATGACACTCCGGACAATAGCAAAATATCATTGTCGGATCCTCAACTCGATAATTATCGAATGATGTCGTCACAGCTGTTAGGCAACAGCTATCGTCGACTTGAACCAGTTGGAAAGTGTTTGAAATTAGAGGAGACTTGGCAACCACCATTCGAAAATGATGACGACAAAGATGACGAGGAGGATGGTGAAGGAGAAAACGAAGAGGAGGAGGACGAAGAGGAAGAAGAGGAAGATGAGAAAGATGATGTGTCAGGAAGACCTGCTGAAGTGATTAACACCACTGCTTATGTGATGGGCACTACACAAAACTTTCCCAACTTCAACGCAAGTTACGCAACGAATCATGGCAGTACAGGCTGGATCTGATTTTATGGAGCATGGGTCTCCGGATGGGAAAATTTATGACTTTGACTTTAGCGATGGAGTAGGGTATGTTAAAATATTGGGAACAGGACAGGTATTTGGAGTATTGGAAGCTATAGGATCATGTCAGCAATGACGGGCGGGATAAATTAGATTATCATTTAGACACTTCCATCAAATGTTTGGTTGAAGTTGTCTTCCCAAATCATACACATACATATATGTATATAGGTTCACACAAATATCAATACCTGAGTGAAAATTCGGATTAACAGACAAACAAGATGAAGATTATTCTTTATCCCTTATGAATAGTGAATATGTTTAACCACCCTTCAATGACTGGGAGTAATAACCAAATCCTCCGTTGATCGTTCATTGTTCATCGTTATCACCAATTATGTTTTATAAAGACTCTTTATATTCTAAGCTTATCTAATGATTTTCTTTAGCTTCTACAATATGAGCGCTAGCCAGGAAACTTTATCGCTTGGCATCAGTATCAAAACACTTACAACTAACTAACTTCAAGTTAATGGCAACTCAACACTTCTGCTATAATTTCTATACATCATCTTCATTGTCTTCATTATCTTGATCATCTTTCAATCCTAACTTATCCTTCCAATTAATTATGGTTCAATATGTAATTACGCCTTGGCGTACCCGTCGTGAGCTTATCCAGGTGCGCGAAAAACTTTATCAAAATACTGAGACTGGCCCTCCAAATGATACTCATCGTCGACAAGCTGTATGCCTCATCTCTGTGTGGATGCAGCGTGGAAATTGTCCCCATCTCGTCGAATCTTCTGCCATTATTACTTCAGCCATTTTAAATGATGTTCCCGGAAATTCATCCTATTGTGTGAGAGCTGCTTATTCTGCTGCTTTTTGTCGGTATGATTGAGGTTTGCTCATTGTCTATTTTCTTCCAATGACTGACTTATGCTTTCTATTTTATCATTAGATTTGTCACAGGTCTTCTCGATAGTCATCAAGATAAGCGTCGCAAATTAAGTATGTACTCGATCGCGAAAACTATAGGCTTACCAGCCACGTACGTTGAACTTCGACATCAAGCTACCCATGAGGAACTCCCATCACTTCCTAAACTTCGAATAGCTGCGCGCAAAGCACTAAAATGGATTTGGGATTTTTACTGGGTAGATTTATCTGTTGGTGAAGAGGATGACGATTGCAAGACATTCGTGCGGGGAGTTCTAGCGCAGAAGGATCAAGGAATTAATTTAAATATGATAAAGGATCGACTTGAGATCTTTGGAAGAGACGACCTTCTTCGCACGTTAGATGAACTGGAGGAATCTTCTGAGGATCCCATGACACTGTTACAAGCGCTCAAATTCCGACAGAAGATATCCGACTGGGAAGGATCGAAATCCTCGAAAAGCAATGCCTCATCCATCCCCGGTACAGCCGGCCAAGATCTTGATGATTTTCGAGCGGAAATTATAAGAATGGATCATGATTTAGATGGTAACAATGCCTCTCTCCAAGTAGATACGGGTCATAAATCTTCCACGAATAAAACGGAAAAGGGCTGGACACGTTGGGAGGGACCATGGATACCAAAACCAATAGGAATATTGTGAAACGAAGAATTGGATTGATACCAAAAATATTACTTACTACCTGCCCCATTATGCATATTCTATCTGGTACGGCACTTCACAAACACAACCACACCTTAAGAAATACCTTTCATCAAGGCTTTCATCTATACTCAAAGTCTAGAGCGCCAAATATGGCGGAATGAGCGGCATCTTCTTCAATAGTGGGGCTATCCTGTACGTTAATTATCTCATGCAGCATCATATCGAATGATATTGGGGTTATACGCATGAAGGACATTCCGACGCATTTCTTCTTTTCTCCATCTGGATTTGTATGCATATAACGCATGGATATCAGAAAGTATTGAGTCATGGGAATTTCTCAATAAGTATGAGATATTTTGGTAAGGACGAGTCGTGCATGTAAGCCATTTTGGTATTCTTAATCTATGTTAAGCTATATATTCTTTTTAAGG
This sequence comes from Sclerotinia trifoliorum, assembly GCA_905066765.1. Classification (NCBI taxonomy): domain Eukaryota; kingdom Fungi; phylum Ascomycota; class Leotiomycetes; order Helotiales; family Sclerotiniaceae; genus Sclerotinia; species Sclerotinia trifoliorum. The sequence continues at coordinate 2,123,172 of CAJHIA010000011.1, read as the reverse complement.
ATACGTACTAATGGACTTTTTCCTAACAGTGTAGGAATCGTCACTTTACATACTACCCACATACATCAGCTAGGCTTTGCATATTCAACATTTTGGAGCTGGATGAATAAATTTCATGCACGTTTCTTCTTGGTCCTGGAAATGCTTGAGATCGGGGTATCAGATTTATCAAAATCCTACCTATCTTTAGTCCTCATTTGTTACAGGTCAATTTAGATTTCAGTCTGGGTTTCTTTAGACTATTGTATAAGTATTCAATAACTATACTGATTTATATATAACATGGAATAATTAAAGACCTAATATAGAAATTAAAATAGTAATAAAATATTATTAAAAGAAAATATTAAAGATTAAAATAGTTTTTTTTTTAAATTATTAAAATTATTAATTAAAAATAAATAATCTAAAAAAATATATAATAAATAATATATTAAAATTTAAATAGATATATATATAATTTTTAAAAAAATTCATTTATAGTTAATTATTATATTTTAAATTTTTAAAATCTTTTATTTTATTAAAGATTATATAAAAACAAATTTTTTTATATTATAATCATTCTTTCATTTTAATTATTTTTTATATTCTAATCATTCTTTCATTTTTAATTATTTTTTGTATCAAAAATTATAATTTATGTATATTAATAATTTTACCAGGGGCCTGCGCCCCCGGACCCCTTTTTCGAGACAGTCTAATGAAAATTTAAGGTTTAAAAGTTTATAATAAATTAAATATTAAATATATATCAGGGTGTAGGTAAAATATTGATTTGTTTTTAATAATTGAAAATTAAATTATTTTATTTAAAAATAATAATTATAATATGATTTAATACTATTATTTATAATAATACTATTTAATATTATTATATTGTTATTTATGATATTTAAAATAATAATAATATTTTATATTATTATAATTATTATTTTTATTTTAAATATTATAATTATTAAGTAAAAAATTTCAAATTTCAATTATCAAAAACAAATCAATATTCTATCCGCACTCTAATATATATTTAATATTTAAATTTATTATAAACTTTTTAAATCTTAAATTTTCATTAGACTATCTCAAAAAAACTAAAAGTCCGAGGGGCACAGGCCATTGATAATTTATATTGAAAATTAATTTAAGATTTTTATATTTTTAAAATTTATATATAAATTTCATATAAATTAAAAATTATAATATCAATTTTTAATATCTCAATTAATAAAATTATCAAAAATTTATTATTATATAATTTAATAATTTATATTTTTAATTTCAAGAAATTATATTTATAAATAAAAAGTTGTAAATATTGATTTTGTTATTTTTAAAAAAATGATTGAAATATAAAATAAAGAATTTAAAATATATATAAAATTGAAAATTATTTATAAATAAATAATAAATATAAGATTTTATAAAATTTTAAAAAAATTATAAATATTTTTAATTTTATTTATATATTTTAAAATTTTCACTGAGTAGTATAAATATATAAAAAATAAATAATATTAAATGATTTCAATATTAATTTTATTTCTTTAATTTATCTCTTTAATTTTATCTCTTTAACTTCATCTCTTTATTTCATTTCTTGTTATTTAATTCATTAAATTTTCACATTTGATTTTCTCGTTAATGCCCCCTTTATCTACTTCACTTAAATTAAATAAAATAAAAAGGGTAGATAGGTAGGTACCTAGGTACATTTGATACCGCCAAATCACCATCCGATAACCTAACCCCCATTCCATCCCGTTCCAATATCAATGCTGTCAGTTCAATTCCTTGCCGTTCCTTCAGATCAGTTCAGTTCAATTCAATATCATATTCCTGTTCAACCCGTCCTATCCTTTTTTCATTCGAAAACTTGTGATATATCCATTCGTGAATATTTCACCTCTGCCTCTCTACCTTGTCTCTCTCCATATTTTTCTCCTCATCAACCCAATCCATCTTCCATCAATATTATCACTCATGCTCCATCAGAAAATATCGCCTTCATCCCGAAACTAGACTTAATGTCTCAAGATGTATCATGAATTGAAGGAAAGAAAAAATTAACATCCTCTCATTCTCATCATCATCATTCAGGCATTTCATCATTCAACAACATTGCATTAAACAAACGCAGTTTCGATCAACAATCCATCCATAAACACCCAAACCCCATACCCAACCAGCTAAAACCATCCCGCCAAAAAAATGCAATCAAATATGAAAGAAACCGTATAGCCGTACGAAGACGTGCTGTCGAGTCGAAAAGAACCAAAGCATGGTATTATCAAGCATGCGCGAGAAACACAATACGTAAAGGGAATATGTGTTTTGAATTAAAAATCAAATCGTTTCGTAAAAATTATCCTATGAAGGCTTGAGCGGACGAAGACAAGCCGTCATTTTTCGGTTGAATGTATGTCAAAGAGGCAACCTACCACCCATATGTACCGCGAAATCAAGACAACAAGACATGACCAAGTCTTATTGTCCAATTTGTTTTTTACAAAAAGATCAAAGGGGTAATATTAGGAAATTGCTTTTTTTGTATAAGCGTAATCGAACCTCATTTTTTATTATTTTCCGTATCACAAAAAATGGTCTTTTGGTTGACTAGAGCGTTCTGCTCGCGTTTGCACATGAATAGCTTGTGTCTCTAAAGCTCGTGCCATAAGATGTGTTACTGTGGCTAGAGTTAGCATTTAAGGTATGAAACAAGTATAGAGAAGAATTACCTTGCCAAACGGCAGCTCTATCAAGCTGGAAAGCAGTCACTCTTAAGATCCTGCTTCCAAACCCACAATTATCCAACGCCGGGAACCTCTGAACACCATTCATGTGAGCATTTGTTTGTTCAAGTTGCATCTTCATTTCAGCGCTGTGGACGACCTCTTTAATCTTTTCCAAAAGTTTGACATCTTCTTCTTCCAGATACATGATAGCAGGCACGCTGCTAAAATCAACGTCGCTATGACCTAGAATTCCAATGTAACGTCCGAGGCGTTCCTGCACCAGAGTTACCCATTCAGCTACTACTTGCGCACAATCGAATGCGCACATGGCAGCCTGTAAAGGGAGTTCCCGGGATGTGAAGTCGGCAAAAGTAATACCAAATTTACTTGACATTGAAAGAAAATCAGCGGCATAATAAGCTGCTTTTCTGAAATGGCGTTCACGCTTGGAAGGCCCCTCTGATTTTTGTGGGGGGTACTGAAAAGCTCTGGAAGATTGAAAGTCAGAAGGAGAATTTGATGTTGTAGGAGAATCGACGAACACAGAGCTTGCAGTTGACCCGCTTGAAAATTCCGTGGAATCGGCATTGGAGTTAGGAGATCGTTCTGCATGATGCATCATCTCCTTTCCATGGGCAAGTTCATTTGCCATGTCATCGAAATTACGTTTCCAGAACATTTCCTTTGAAGTTGACATGTCTACAAACAAGCGAACATATGCTAAGTCAAGGAGAGGAACACTGTCGGCTGATAAAGGTCCTAGCCCAAATGGGTTTGGACGTTTCACACTGTGCCCAGGAGTGCGTTGCCATGCTGATTGCCATGCTTTCAAGGCAGGTTCAATGTGACGATACATTCTTTCGGTCTCCTCATTCGTCCACTCCTGTTCGGCGTGCCTCTGTCGGGTCTCCCACTATCCTCGAGTCAGTATTTCCTACTACTAAAGATAAAGAAGAAAAGCTATCAAAACATGGGAAACCTGGCGCGAGAGCTTAGATAGACTTACAATGTAGTTATGCAGTGCATTGATCAGAACCAAGCATCCAAAAGTGCTTGGCAGCAAATCACTCTGGGGAAAATCCTGGGCATTGTGCCCATTCCCAAAATGTTGAGCTTGCGCCTGCTGGTATTGTTGTTTATCGCCGGCCTGCAGGAGCTCGCTTAAAGCAGCCTTGAACGTCGTCTGGTTATGATTCGCCATTTTCACGCCACCCATAGCATAGAAGCTAGTAGCAGACTCGGCTGACCAGAATTCTTCGTCACATGGTAGACCCGATTCAATCTCAGAATTAGTCAAGAACGGTACATGATTGATGGCGGACACAAGCATGCTGGATAGTATGAAGATTGCGTATAAAGTCCGTTTCCTCTCCTCCGCAGTTTTCCAATGAAGCCACTCCTGTTGATCGTCCGGAGTCTCGGTTTTGATGAAGCCATTCATCGCATCATCATCAGTCATCCGTACATCCTGCTGTGATGATCCATTATCAGGAGGCGGCGGCTTGATGACCGCATTAGCAAGGCTGACCAAAGTCGCACAGTGAATCAGGGCATTTTCGCCTGCTACCTTATCCCCGGAATTGAAACCGTAGATAATGTTCAACAGCATAGCCTGTGCAAGAAATACTGGTGTGTGAGTAGAAGCCTCTGAAGCTCTCGAACGGTGGTCCGCTCGGCGGACATCGGCTTTACGACGGATTTCTATATAGAGTTGTAGCATTTTCTTGGCAGATTCAAATAGCGCTTTCGATTGTAGATGATCTCCTACATATAGTGCACCAATAGCAGCCATTGAAAGTGTGAGACATCCAGGCCCTTCGACGGAGGTACCAGCGCCTCGTCCATCGTTTGTACAATTCGAGAAATCGAAGTTAAGAGTGGGAATATGCAAAAATGGTAAGTGTGGATGAAAGTACTGTATATAAGCGCCGATATATTTTCTGAGATCGGATGTGCTAGGAAGAAATCTAACGCCTTCGCTAACACTACATGCTCGAATTGGTGGCCGAGGAGACTGGGAGGATGGTGAGTGTGCAGAAGGGAAGGAATATTTTCGTCCGCCAAAGGCTGTGTTGTGGGACAGGGCATTCGCTAGAGCCGAACGGGTTGAGTCCGTAACTGTAGACAAAGGTAAGCTTCCGTGAATACTGTCGGTCGTGGAATTTGGGGTCTCAGGGCCAAGAGTCATGGGGGGTTGGAAACCTTGTGTGTTGTTCATCCCGGGCATTGCAGAATGGTCCATAGAACTTAGGGGTGGCGGAGTGCGGAAATATGGTAGATGATTCTGCGGTAGAGTGTGTGGTGATATAGGATTTCCATTCGAAAAATTCGCATGGTTTTGTGGTAGAGTGTGTGGTGACATAGGGTTTCCGTTGGAGAAATTTGCGAAATTCTGATTGCCGGGGTCCAAAAAGTTTGGAGTCATTAGAGGTGCTTCCGTGACGGGATGCCACATAGGAGCAGAGCTCACAGCCGTATTATTGGATCCATCCAGCATGACTCCATCACTGATTCCACTTTGGCTGGCAGTGCTAATGGCAGATGGAGAAGAGCCGTCCATTATGACATTCTCATCAAAAGTCATGGTTTGGTTAAAGGGGTTCATCGTTCCATTCCAGCCAAAAGGGTCATCCATAACCGAGTTGCCGGAGTAAGTTGGAAAATCGAAATTGGATGTATCATTTGGCCCAATGCTCATGGATTGCGGTGAGTGATTGAACAAGGCACTAGGATCTATCGTCGGGCTAGGAGTATTTCCATTTTGAAATGAAAAACCGGGAGAAAAATGATTGAATTCGTAATTTGGAAAATTTCCAGCGACCGGCGCAGTTCGCAAGCCATTAGAAACCACGTGTTGCGTTTCGATTTTGGGCAATCCATGAGGCATATTGCGCTGATCCATCACGGCGGACATCCCACTCATCGGACCCATCCCGCCGCGCATTCCACCAAATTCCGAGTTGTGCATTGGCAGGCCCACGAGACTGGCGTGACGACTATGGCCATGATTTGGATGAATTGTATGGTTCTGATCCCTGGCCGGGTGAGGTTCACTTAGCATTTGATGCATTGCCATTTGCACATAGGGGCTTTCAGAATTGGGAATTGTGTTTGCTCTTGGTCTCGGCCCTGACGGATTGGCGATGGAGTGTTTTCGTACCCTGTTTGGGTTCGGTCCAACAGCTACGGATGCATTACTCATACTACTGTTTCGACGATTTCTTGGCTTCGCAGAAGGGGTTAGATTGGAGTGCAGCTTCTGCTGGTGTCTTAACAAAAGATCCCGCCGCGCAAAGCATCTCTTGCATTCGGAGCATTCGAATGGCTTCTCTTTGGTGTGTGATCTTTCGTGCCGTTTCAAATGCTCCAGACGTGCAAAATGTCTTCCACACGTAGTGCAACCATGAGGTTTAGGTTTGTCGGTTTTGAGTGGAAAAGCGTCGGGAGGTGTGGTAGCAGTCGGTGTTGCTGATGTCGTCGATGCTGTGACTAATGTAAAAGTCAGATACAAGTTTCTCTAGTCCCAGACGGTAACCATATCATCGATTGAACAGGAGCTTTATGTCCGAATTGTATTTGATATTGTGATTTTTACTTACCCGTCTCCCCACCATTCATGCCACCATTTGACTCAGCGCTATTAGATGACGTCGGCGCAGACATGTTAGGCGATTGCTCCTGCTTGATTGTTGATTTGTCCCGCATGATTAAAGAAGAACGAGGCTGAAATATTTGAGAATAACTTCCTACGAAGGATTGTACATGCTAGAAATGGTTCAATAATCCATTCGTTCCCGGTTTGAAGAGTGATTTGTTCGTGGCAAAGGTACGATGGGTATATGTTTTCGACTTACGGGCTTTCCAATGAATCAAAGGCTGGCGGATCCTTTACTGGGGGACTTGCAGTTCTTGATGCAGCGATGCAACGATAAATCCACCCAAGCCTTTTTCAGTCGTTACAACCTTCGGCCGTTGAAGCTTTAGCCGACCCGATCCTTTACGGTTTCTCGTTTCTGCAGACCAATAAATGAAAGATGGTGTAGGGACTTATTCCTTTTTGGCCAGTAAATGATTGATTATTTGCAGGCCTCCCGGTTGTATGTACCGTTGGGTGAATTTGGAATTTGGAATTGGATGGAGGAATGGGACGTATGGAGGTATTGAAAAAGATGGTATTCAGGAAAGAAGAGAATAGTGTAAATATTGAAAAGGCCAATGATAATGGAAAATGGTATCTGTCGTTAAAATAAAGTCTGTGATTCGGTACAAACGATAAGTAAATGAAAAAGATTGTGATTGTGGTGGTCGTTGGATTGCGTTGTGTTGTAGTACTTGTTGTAGGATTTGTTGTAGCTGTAGTTGAAATGGGATGTAGTTTTAAATCTGGGGGTGGCTGTGAGGTAGGTATATCCTCTGTGCGTAACTCTGTGCGTAAATGAGCCGATTCCACTAAGCTCCTTCGTGTAAACTTAAAAAGAAATCCCCAATGAATATGTTGTCTACCAATAAGGAACATGAATGAGGATAATGGTTTGCTCACAATGCGTACCTCTGGATAGTAAGTAGTAACTTGAGGTTCTCTTTTTGCACGCCGCAGATAGAATCCCTTCATAAACGGCGCGATGTTCTAGATATCGGTAGCCGTGTAGTGCTAGGCCGTCTTGTCTATTTCCTGCGCATCGAGACAGGGAAGGTAAGAGAGAGGATGAGAGAGAGCTGTGGTGGAGACGACCGATGGAACTAGGAACAGGATGACCTCTTTCAATAGCCAGTAATGAAGCTGTATGGGGCAGTGAAGATGTATGAAGCTGTATGAACATGTAGGAATCTGGATGAATATGCGACTTTCAGGGTAGTTTTAAGGGAGTCTAGGGTAGTCATTGGTCACATCCATAATTATGAGATGGCTTTTTGCTGTTTGGGCTGTATGATGGAGGAGGGGTGGATCTCTTTTAGTGGATTCGGACACGCACGGGGGACTTTTAACCCTAATCCTAACTGACTAATAAGTGACTAGGGAGGGAGGTACCTCATACTTCAGAGCCTATGGATTTCTCGACGATGTCTTGCCGTTTTAAGAGAGTGTTGGTGAGCAGGTGAGCAGGCGAGCAGGCGAGCAGGTGGTGGTTGATATTTTGAATTTCGGAATACTAGAACCACCTCGTAAAGTCCGAAACGTTAATCAATAACAGATGATCAAGTTCAAGCATTTAGATCAAGAATCGTCTAGAGTAAACGGCCAAGGTCAATGGCTAACGATATCAGTTGATTGGGGAATATCGAAGAACATTCATCAGTAGGGACCGATAATAGTTCAGATAACTGCCGGCCGGTAGAAAGTAACTGAACCTCCTACATTGAGAGAAGAAGCCTATCCCACGGTATCCCAGAGTAGGATTGATCTCCGTAACCACTCACTTTTCTTTATTCCTCGAGGATTGGATCAAATGATTGGCTGATTCACACGGCAATAAGAGCCAAGAGGAATGAATAATGTGATGAATTCGTACTATTTTCGACTCTCCAAGTTCTTCGTGCATGGATGGGATGAAAGGACTAGATGGTGGGTGGTGGGTGGTGGATATTCGGATATTTCACTCAAAATACATCATAGATGGCGTTTTCTCTACAGAAAGTTGAAGCTTCACGAAGGAATGGAAGCTTTCCATATCAATTAATCAAAAAGCCATCACATTGAATGATAACATTAACCAACAAATCAACTTTATCAACTTTATCAACTTCATCAACTTCATCAACTTCATCAACTTCATCAAGCTAAACTCAATCAGAGCTTCTTCGCCATATAGGCACACAGCTACATAGGTAGCTACCGCATATGCTGCAACGCACCCACTGACAAGTCTACCAATTAAGTGATTGATTCGTTACACCGTACACAAAGGAATCCTTCTCTTACTCGCCATTCAAATCTCTAAGCATTTCTCGAGGATCCACAACATTTCATCACAGTCATCGTCTTAAGCATCCCAAGCCCATACAAAGAAAAGGATGGGAAAGAGTAAACGAAATGAGTAATCTGATCGAGACATCAGGATGAAAACGTTCAATAGTTTTTCCAATCATTATCAAGATTCAACGGATTTAGGGCTGGAACATTTCGCCTCTTGATAGATAATGCGATATGAGGTATGTAAGTCTTACTATGCGGTATGTTCTGCTCTCATTCATTTATCAAATATGTGAATCGGATAACACACTCCGGGACTCCGACCACAAATAGCACATGAGCTGGATCACGATGAACGGCCTCGATTTTGTTCTCTGATCATTACTAACCCTTCTACATCTGTGGTCTACTACCCCGTACTGGTGATGTGAATTAATTCTCGGCTCCCATTCCCATCCACCCTTCGATCAAAAATCCAAGCTTCCTACATGTAACACTACAGCTACGGCATAGCTAGCTACAGCCCCAGCTAGCTACCTAGCTAGAGCACATAATCATCAAACCCTATCCACAGTAGTCCATCTCATCTCATCTCATCTCATCCACAGTCCTCTATGGTTTCATCGTATCTCCTCCCATTGTACATGCCCACCGGAAGGATCTCCGATATCAAAGGTCCAGAATGTTTCGGAATACCTAGATAGTATGTACCGTCACATCTCCATCTACAAATAATCTCATCACTCACTGATCCGACCGTTAGACTGGCTATGAGCGATACTCCTGTACGATTCTCCTGCATGGTACGACCGAAACAGAAACCGAAACAGAAACAGTCTTTGAAAGAAATGGAATCCTGATCCAGAACATTTCGACCCATATTTTTTATCATTATTGATTATTAATTTATACTAGGTAGGTAGGTACGGTATTCATCCATTGATTAACCTTACAGATCTAGTACTAAGGAGGTTACTTTTCCTTACCTACTTACTGTGCAGGCTACATAATATTTTGAGTTCTTAGGCCCCACATCCATCATCCATCATTTCACATCGCCGCTCTTATCCGAAGAATCCGCCCGCTTCTATCCTTACCCACCACGGATATGAAAAAACCACCCCTGTACACCGATTGATGATGCAGATAGATAGAAAAAATGCCTCGTACAAACCTATTTCCGTTCTTTGCTTGTAATTTACCATTCTACTTTTAGTTTTGTTTTTCCCGGTAAAGGATTATTTCTTTGAATAATATAATTTGGCTATTCTATTCTATTCTATTCTATTCTATTCTATTCTATTTCATTCATTCATTCATTCATTCATTCATTCATTTCTCATACATTTCAATACGTAGGTAGGTATCAATTAGTAATACTATCAATTCATCTATCTCTTCATCAATCCATCTATTCACTGACTTAACGCTACAATGTAGTGCAGCACAAAGTACTCACCTCGTACAAATAATAAACTTCACTCTACACTGCAAATGATTCGTCGTCTCCACAATCATCCAGGATATCCCTTACAAAACTCGTGTCTTCTCCAGACCAACCCCGGACGGGTACATATCAGAAAATCTACATACACAATATACAGATCAAGAAGTGATCCAAGCTTGTTGTAGAACGATAAAAGAAGTTATATATCCTCCTTATATAGCCAGTCCATAAATATATTACAAATATTAAACATTACACCAAAAAGATAGAAGAACTAGATACATGAGAAGGAATTCACATATATACATCGCATCTATCATCTAACCGCTTGGGAATATGCAAACATAGCTCCCTGAGTCCCTCTGTACCTTGCGTATACACCCGTAGTGTATGTAGTAACAATAACAATTTTGGAGTCTAAGCTAAAGTGAATTTATTCTCTCTTATTCGTTGTTCTATCGATCATGTTATATGTTTTCTGTTTTCTGTTTTCTGCTTTCTGCTTTCTGCTTTATACATCACATCGCATCACATCACATCACCTCAAATCTCGGACTCAAAAACTCACAGCACGGCAAAATTAAAATTATCTGCACACAAACAAAAGAAACGAGAGAAATACCCCTACTAGTCCTTTCCTTTCTTTTTCTTTTCCTTTTCCTTTTCCTTTTCTCTTTTCATTGCCACTCGTCGATTTTCATCCCCTACTCAATACTCACTTGATATTCGTTTAGATGTATGTGATATATATCATGTATATGAAATGATATGATATTCCCAACCCTAAGACTCTAAGAGAGAGAATTACAGTAGTTCGATATCCACTCGGAAGCCGGCAAAGTATTATAATAAGTCTAAGTCTCTCACTCATAGCTTACCATACCTACCATACCTATATGCTATGCCATGCCATGCCATGCCATGCAATGCAATGCACAAGAAGATTGAAAGACGTTAGAACTTTTGATACTTAGGCTAGGTGACCTATATACTATATATACTGACTGTACTATATATGATATATATGATGGGTATACAGAGTTATAGAAATATATATACAGATATGCCCACTCACTTTTAAAAACAAAAAGCCTTGTCTTTTCCTTTTCTAGATATCTAGCTAGGTATTGAATAATAGAACTAACTTTCATAGATATCTAGATATTAAACGATGTCGAGAGTAAAAAGGTCCAGCCAGATTCAACATACGGTGTAATGTGTGAAAACCCCGGTTTCCTTTGTTTTCCCCAGCTTTTCTTTTTTGAGGGGGGATTCTGTTCTGTTCTGTTCTTTTGGATTGATGGTTATGAGTGGATGTGTTGATATACCAATCAACATGTACATCTCAACTAGATAATATTAATCGATTATTATTCAAACTTATTATTGTATATATATACAGATGCACATACACATAAATAGTATATACATTATATATATATTATATATATATATACATAAATACAAATATATAAAGATATATCAAATATAATATAAAATAAATAAAGATAAAATTATATATATATATATATATAACTAATACCAAACTTATCATTTGAATCTAATCTATTTATCAATTGATACTTATATCTTCAAATCTGAATCTTATATTATATAGAATATTTTGAATACTCTGCCTGGATTGTCACGATTTACGATTAAAATAAGGATATATTGAGGGGCAGCAGTCAACGTGTCCATATGAGCTTAGGCCTTATCGAAAAGCAAGGCGATTCGTATACAAATTTGTATGATAATTATTTTATATAATCTCTCCATCTTTAACAAGCTCAGATATATAGTCTGATTTTAATCATATGATAAAAAGCCCTAAAAGCTTCAAAAGCTCCTAAAGCTTCAAAAACTTTTTGGAGCTTTATGTAACGATCTGGTTGAAGCAGCGGCTGCCTCAGGTTTTCGTATGGTTGGTAGTTGTAGGTTAAGGCTAATAATCACTGATTATCCACTCGAAGGTGAATACGTTACTAGATCAATTGAAATGTAGGTAAACTAATTGATAACTAAGTTGAGCACGAAGCTCTTAAACTATGAAACTATTCTGACTATATACTAATGAATGTAAAGGAGCTTTGTGGAGCTCTAAAACTCCAAAAAGCTCTTGGAGCTCTAAGAGCTTTCGAAGCTCCCAGGGCTCCTTATCACATGATTAAAATCAGACTATATATCCAAGCTTACTAAAAGTGAGGAGACTACATAAAGCGATTATTATACAAATTTGTATACGAATCGCCTTGCTTTTCGATAAGGCCTAAGCTCATATGGACACGTTGACTGCTGCCCCTCAACATATCCTTATTTTAATCGTAAATCGTGACACTTTAAAGCTCTACAAAGCTCCTTTATATTCATTAATATATAATCAAAATAGTTTTATAATTTAAGAACTTTATATTCAATTTAGTTATCAATTAGTTTACCTATATTCTAATTGATCTAGTAATATATTCATCTTCGAATGAATAATCAATGATTATTAGCCTTAACCTACAACTATCAATTATACAAAAACCTGAGGCAGCTGTTGCTTCAACCAGATCGTTACACGGATATACTTTATATTTTATTCTGCAGTGTTGAGATTTTTGAAATGAGTAGATAAATAATCTTAATAATAAAAGAAATTATAAATTTTGATATAAAAAAGTAATTTAAAAAAGAAATAATTTGCAAATAAAATATTAAACCTATTAATTTTATTAATTTTATTTTAATTTGTTTATTATTATATAAAAAAAACTTAAATAAATAATAAACTATTTTTAAATCAGGATTGAATATAAAAACTTATTATACTTTATAAATTTCAAAAATAAATAATATAAATAAATGAATCAATACCTTAATCAAAATTACTTATTTGTAAACTTTCATCATCCAAATAACTCCTCAAAAACTATCTATATCTTAAATACCAAAACAGCCTGCAGGACAAAAATAACTAACTTCTAAGGTATTTGAGCACAGCATATAAATATATCGACTATACAGAATAAAAAAGTCCTCGCCAAATCCACCCGTTCATGCTGTTTCCCTAACTGTGCAGAAAATCATCCATCACATCAAGATCTGCTCACAAATTCGCAAACATACACGACAAGACGAACTATCCTACTGCATGTCTAACTACCGACCTACCTATCTATCTATTAGATGCATAATTCCAAGCTAAGATCATCGTTTACAAACGAAATCTAAATCTGCAAAGGAAGTTCGCGCAGAATCGGTCTATATCGGAATCGGGGGTTTGGGGCGAGAGACTAGCGGGGTGGGTGGCGTGTATAAAATCTACATCATGGCTTTCTTGTTATAAAATCGTTTATTTAAATAGTGTTGATTGGAGAAAGATATCTAAGATAAATGTAATATCCATCGCTAGTATATATATAGATATATCTATCTTTCATATCATATTATCCACTTCTCGTTAAACAGATAATCTAATTCAAACATCAATCCTTCCGCATCTCTTCATCTCCTCACCCACCCATCCATCTGATCCACACTCCAAAATCTGGATAGTTCTACAGCATAGCTAGCACCATCCGAAACCCATCTTTCAGCTAGCAGATTTCTTGCATCTTAGATTCTATCTATTATCGGCATGCCGCTTGCTTGATTACTTGCTTGCTAGCCTGCTTGCGTACTTGCGTACTTACTAGCTAGCTAGCTTAGGGTTACTGCACGAAAAATCCAGGGGCCTTCCGCTCTCTTCCGAGATACGGTTCTTCTAGGAGTAATTCCGAGCGAGGTAAACCAGGTACAAGCATTCTTGCATAAGGGTTTGGGTATCTGCAATTTTTTATGTATGTATGGTGAGGTGATCGGCGTTGATGTGGGTGGATTCTTACAGGAGGAGGGGTATGAAGGAAGGGGTGTGGAGGGAGTTGTTGTTCGGTTAGGGTTGTATGGTTTTATTTCTAGGGTTTTCGGTTTTTTTTCGTGGTGGAACGTTGTTGTTATGTTGTCTGTTATATGCTGCTGTTTGTTATGTGCTGCTCTCTGTTACTATGCTGCTGCTGTTGCCTGTGCAAGAGAAGTCTACTTGTAGGATAGATGCGTAGACTCGACAGCTATGATATGGGGAATGTGAAAACAGCGGACATTGATCGCACTATTTCTCTGTGGTCAATTGACAAAATCATGTCTAGTATTCATACCATCATCATACCTATCGTGATATAACCTTTCGTCCTGGGAAATTTTTGCTACTATACCTTGTTGCTGAGTAAAATTTCGAAAGAGGGTGTATATAGCACAGCTTGCTACTTTGGAATCTATATAAAAGCATCATTACCTTGTCGCGTCTTTCTACTGGGCGAGGTTGATTCTGTCTGTATTGATGGTACTCTCAAGAAAGAAGACATCTATACCAATCATCTCAATGCGCATTACTCCTATACTTTACGTACTCTATTGCTTGAATTTGTCTGCCTATTACTTACTCACTTAATCACTTACATATATATATATAAATTATCTCCTCCTTTCTTTCCTACACATACATCTCAACTCACAACTTTTCAAAGTCGAAATTCTCAAGTCGTCAAGTGAAAGACAAGTCCTTACTTTTAACTCATCTTGCCATTTGTGTCAAAGAACTTCAAACAATCTTAGCACTTCACAAATATAATATAGCACTCTCAGACATTTCACCTCGAAGTATTTACCGTCCGTTCGGGCCGTACCCTTTCATACTTATTATTTCCTATTCCGCTTTCCAACTGTCAAGCTTTTGGTAATTTATTACTCACTCACTCACTCACCACTTTCTTCAAATTTACATACAGATCTTATATTTTAAAGCCCAGATATAATTATATGCAGCTATATTTGGATCCACGAGTCAGAGATCAAAATTCTCATCTCAAACCAACATCCAAATCTGCGTCTTCCTGACAGTTGTCATTATCAACGTATTAGACTTGATATATCGCATGGTCATTTACCGGTTGGTCTTGATAGAGATGATAGATATATATCGATGAGATCAGATAGGATGGCACGAGAGGAAATGGGATATAAATGAGGAGGGAATTAGAAAAAAAAACATGAGAATGGGATAGGGAGTTTTAATATTCATCATTGAAATACTATAAATGTCATTCCATTTCGGACCTTAGTAGTATCTTAATATTCACATCTCCTATTATTCACCACCATCCCTCACCACTCATTCATTCTATTCCTCCACTTTACTTCGCTCTACTACCGTTCACTTCATTCTATTCCTGATATCACCACCATTCTCTTCTACCATCCTATGACTCCTATCAATATTCACACTTCCTAATATCCACACCTCTCTATTCCATCTTCCCTCCTACTCTCAACCTCCTCCCCGTGATTCCAATCCCAACAACTTCACCAACTATTTCACTATTTCACTATAAATATTATTATCCATTCTTACCACAACCAACACTCTCGCTTCCCCTTTTCCGTTTATTTTGTCCAATTCCTACATTCCTTACTTATACCTCATGATCATTAACTACTTCTTGCCGGACCCATTATTTACACCAGTAGGAGAAATATGAAAATAAGATAATAATCTCATTCTGTCCTAGAGCAGCTGATTAGCTTAGCTATTTATTTGTGTATGTATTTATGATTACTAAAGATAAGATGGGTGGAATGGGGAATTGGGGCTTAGAGTTAGAGGTTGGACGCTTGGAGTGGGATAGAGGGGGATGAAGCGAAGGGTGAAAGTGAGGATGATGAATAGATGATAGGGAATGAATGGCTTTTAGATTCAGAGGGTTAGAGGGTTAGATTGGAGGTGGAGGGAAGATATTGATTGATATAAATCTATTATCATTATAAATCTTTTATATTTTCCTTCTCCTTCTCCTTCTCCTTCCATCATCAACTATCAACTTCTATCAACTTCTACCACCTCCACCCCAAAAAAATCACTTATATTCAAATCCAAATTCAAATTATTTTACTCTCAACTAGTATTTATATTGTCACGGACGCTCCCAGGGTATAGGTTGAAAACCTGTAACCATTACAGACAATGGCCTTATATTCATAATATCAATATACAGTTGACGAAACATCGAGTTATTAATTTGTAAGATTTTGCAAAAACCTTTTATTAATGTTAATATATCAAAATGTATTCGATCCGAAATTACCTTTTTGATTATTTATAAAAAGAACGGTTTATTTAATTTAAAAAAAACATTAAAAAGTTTTGATGTTATTTTTAAGACTAATTGATTTTTTATTGTATATGACTCTTATATATATTAAATCAAAAACTTATACACAAGAACTTAAATTTAAGGTTTTAATATAAATATTTATTAATATATTATATAATAAAATAAATATTTATTAATTCTTTATTAAAAGTCTTTAAAAATATAAAATTGAATTTTTATATAAATTTTTAAAAATTATATACTAGTTTTATATATATATATATATTTTTTATTCTTTTAATAAAGATTAAAAAAATAAAATATCAAAATAAAAATATTAAAATAAAAATATTACTAAAAAAAATAAAAAAAATAATAAAATAAAAGATTAAAGTAAACAAAAAATTCTAAAAGAAGTATTAAATCACATCAAAAATGAATTTAAATTAAATTATACATTTTATAATCCAATCAAATAGATAGATATTTATTAAAAAGACAAGACTACTACTAGATATTCTTTTAAAATTTATTCTCTCCTCATTGTATTCTTCTTCCTCTTTTCTTCCTCCGGGTATCAAGATCTCAATCTGAAAGATGACGTAAACGTATACTCACACATAATCTCGGTCACCATAAAGCTATTGCTGCAATTACTTCATTTTGTTATTATACTTCTCTAATATACATACACCTCTGCCCATTATGTCCAGAATGGAAATAATGTGATACATATGAATATATCGCCCTTGGAATGTCAGAGAATTTTCTCCATTCACTTGCTCTTGTTCTCTATTGATTCCAGACCTTACCCAGAGAATTCCTTTCCATTGTTCTCCATACTTATTGACACATGTTCCCGGCCCATGAACTTGATCTATTCCTCCATTCTCACCCATCATTAACGCCCCAGTATAGAGCACATAATGATATAAGCCAAGTCCAAGCCCGCCTTATGGAAATCAAGTGAAATCGCCCCAACCAGTCGATACTCCTGTAATTGATGCCAATGTTGAAACTCCATGACAGTGATGTCCCTAATATGATAATTCATGAAATGTTATCCTGTCGATATTGACAAAAAAAAATAAAAAAATTGAAATTGCTTAACCATCTTGGCATCGTAAGGGCCGAGATCTTGATGTTATAGGAATATGCCCACCCATTTATCCTTATTTTTGACGACCGATTCACAGTCCTCAACTGAACAGAGCATGTTCTTGCTTCCACGAAAGGAGGATATTTTTTCATTCGAGCGATGTTGATAGCATTTATTGCAGAACACCTAGTTTATATTAGTGATGTTTGATTGAGATGAAGTAAGTAAAGCTTACATGACCACAATCCTTGACAACCCAGAAAGGATGTTCTTCTCTGTCTTTTCTACTAGGTGCCCCGCGAGACTTCTTTGCCAAAGGCTCATCACCATCCTTTTTATGAATTAATTCTTCTTCACAGCTTGGGCAAATCGCAGTATCATTCTCTGTAGGTGACCTTGTAAATCCATATCCCACTGGCGGAGGTGGAACATGTTCAGGCTTATTTTCTTGCAACGCCACTCTTCCATAATCCATACCATTCGGCATAGCTGGGTAGCCACCCAAGAAAGGAAGTCCCACAAGTTCATCACGATTAAGACCCATAAGATTGTGAATGTCCATGATGATGTCAGCGCCATTTTCGTAAAGAGCTCTCATACCACCAATGGCACGCTCACCAATAGGGAGGTGGCGTTCTGGCGGCGGTCTTGCTGGTCCCATCTGATTTCCAATAAGAAAACTGCCGCGGATCGTATGAAGTCTTGTCCCCTGTCCAAATGAAGGAGTTATTGATGGTGGTTGTGGTAGTCGGCTACGGGGAGGAAGGGGTATAGAACGTTCTCGAGAATGGGTTATAATGATAGTATCATCCTCATCATCATCATCATCATCGTCCGCTGTAAGATCCACAACCTGCTCTAATCTTGCTTCACTCCTCCCTAAAGTCGGTGATGGTCTCGGAGAAGGGGCATGAATAGGAGCTGCGCGACGATTCAGGGCTGGAGGTGAAGGATTATCGTCTTGGTCTGATGTTAAATCGATGATGATTCCGGAGCTAACTATTGACCGGGGTCGAGGAGGTGGTGTTGAATTTGCTTCCATTTCTCTCGAAACCCTAAATGATCGTGAATGGCGACTTGATTGATCCGAAGGATTATGAGAAATTGGTGTTCGTCCTCGCTCTGTTCGGAATCGTCGTTCTCGAGAAGAAGAGGAGGCAGTAGGAATATTTGCCAATGGTGCAAGTATTGGAGGAGAGTTATCGAAGTTCGAGGGTCTTTCCCGAAATAGTACAGGTGATGATGAAAGTCTTAAATGCGACTGGGACATCTCCAGATGAGAACGCTTTAAAAGAATGAAAAATGTTAGTAAAGAAAAAACTAGATATTCTTTCTATCCACAAAAGTAAAAAAAAGTGAACATTGGCTCCTACCTTACGACTCTCCCGGGTTCCTGTTGATTCATTCTCCATGACCAAATGAAATTCACCAGTTGCGGCAAAATATCCTGTATCCTGTACTTTCGATTGCTTTTGTGGATAAAAAGGAAAGTAAGAACTTTTGACAAGATCAGGATATTGACTAGATCCTTTTGTTTGATGGATCAATGGTATAGAATCGAATTTATTCCCTTTGTAGTGGGGTGTTTTGTGTTGTTGCAATAAGATGATGTTCGATCGGAGCCCAATTTGATATGAATGATATTGACTTAGATATGAGTAAGCGATCTTAGTTCATTTCTTTATCGGTACCTAGGCCATGTATTATCAATTTTTTTTTATACGGTATATATATTTATTCTTATTCGACCGGTATGGAATTTGTTATATAAAATTTAGTGAAATTAATATTGTAATCTTTTTATATACTTGAATTTTATTATACATAAGTATTTATAGTATATATAAATTATATTTAGTGTAATAAATATTAGATAATATATTAATTTATATTCTTATCAACCCTTGAACCTTGGATATACCTAGGTACATAGGTAGGCATATTATAATCTCCTAACTTTCATCATTCATGACTCGCAAATTAATATTCTAACTCCAAGTGCAGGTCGGCATGTGCCACTAATATTGTTCATTTTGGGCACTGCAAATATGCTTCTGTCCTAATATTACAGTCTGTGAAACAAATACTCCAAATTTCTTTTTCACATCTTCAAACGACCCAACTCCCATGATATTCCCACCCCATCTCGATGTTTTGAAAACTCCATCACTCAGGAGCTACACCAAGAACCGTCACAACTCCCTCATTATCAACAGTGATTAAACTCTTCGCCTCCCCACCCCACTGCACTGCAGTTGCTGGCAAAGCTAAGCTCGTAGCATCCGACCAGGATTTTGTAGATTTGGTGTATTGAGAGATAGTAAGCCCTCTTGGTCCCGAGGCTGCCAAAAATTGGCCCGTGTAATCCCACTGAATAGCGTCAACTGGTCCACCAATCTCTAAAACCTTTGCCTCTGCAGCCTTTCCTTCTTTTCTGATGTCAAAAATCACAACACTAGTAGATCCTTTGGCAACAGCTGCAAACCATATACCATTCTCAGAGAAGGCGACGTCCTGGACAGGCCCATCTATTTCGAAATTTACACCTGCACTCTCTCCCGTCTTAACATGGAATAATTTAATTTGGCCATCAACGCCGCCGGCCGCAAAAAGATGGCCATCTGGATGGAAAGCCGCTGTTTTAAGTTCTATCAAATGTTAACAAGGGGCACTAGATAAAATTTCCAAAGTCGACATACCTGAATCTGTATAAATTTGAGTGATTGCCTTCTTCTCAGCCAAATCATAAAATACGAAGCTCTTGTCGACACCAACAGATGCTAGAATTTCGCCGCTTGGATGTAATGCTAGAGCATTAACTGCGCCAGCATGCGATGTAAATGTATGTTCTTCATCCCCCGACAACTTTACAACTCCCTTTGCAGTAGACACAATAGGCATGCTGCCAGAGAAAACAGCTCCTGTGACTGGACCTCCGGCCTCAAACGACTTTATGATCTTTTGTTCCGTCAATGAGTAGATACCTACCTCTTTCGATCCACCAACGATTAACTTGTCTTCACTTTGAGCGAGTGAAGTGCACCCAGGGTATAAAGGTTCCGAAGTAGAGGTGATCTTAAATTGGCCAATATCCTCTGCTGTAGCCCATCCTTTTGGAACAGGTCGCTTTCGACGGCTTTTGGAAAGTCTATAATCTGATTAGCAATTGATCTCATAACCCTTTCGTCAAAACTCGTACTCGGCTTGTGTAGCATCGACTAAGTTTGCCAAGTTTTCTGGAAGACCTTGAGTATCAACCTGCATAGCATCACCATTTCCAGAATTTCCAGCTCCAATTGAGACCTTGCTTAATGCATCTCTAGCCTCATCTCTCTCCTTCGTCAGCCGCGCAATAACCCTCACGGCTGCATCATGTTGATATAATGCTGTTGACAACTCTTGTCGAGTCTGATGTAATTGTTGTCGTATAGTGAAGCTTTCTAGCGCTAATGCATCCCATTCATTTTGGAAAGTAGAAAGGAGAGAAGGAATCGATGTGAGAGTCGGAGGTCGAGGAGTAACGATTTTGGCGGATTTGAGGTCGATTAGATCTGCAATTTCGAGGTCTTCTCCAGTAACTGGATCTTTATGATTTTCAGCAATATATGATTCAATAAGTCGTTTTTCGAAAATGTTGCCTGAAATCTGTTATTTTTAAATTCATTGAGAGATAGATAACTTATTTCCCAACTTACCTGATTTCGATGAAGCAACAGGTTCCAGTGGAGCTTCTCCAGATACTGTAAAAAGTCAGTCGCAAGTCATAAATCAGTTCTAGGAGCACTTTAAACTTACTTGAGCACAACATGTTGATTCGCGTTGGTATGGAGTTTAAAGCTAGAAGCTCACGGCGCGACCCGACAAAAAGATATTTTGAGGTCGCGACCAACTGCAGTTGAGCTAAGCTATTTTTGGATTAGTTTGTAGCTCGAAAGCTCCCGGCGCCGGCCTTGTGGGGAATTCAGATTCATTTGTGACTTCATGATATATATATGTTTTGATATATAAAATTCACCTGCAGCTAGCTCACATATTTTCTTGAACATACAAAAACAATTCGTTTCCCAAATCTTATCCTCAATTCCTCATCATACGTTTTTCCGTCTCTACCAATATATCCGGCACAATGAATTCCCTACCTCCCATCGCTGGACTTCCCTCCCTGTCTACTATTGAACGATCCAGTGTCCTCGACACCTTATTCGAGCCATGTATTGCTCTTCATACACTCTCTGTAGATCTACTTCGTACCACGACATTTGAAACTTACAATGATCTTATCGCAAGTGTCGGTATTCAACTTATTGAATTATCAGAAAGTACATTACCAAGTGATAAAGAGTGGCTAGACAAGATTCTTGGTTCTCATCCTAGACTAGGCGAGAAGAAAGTAGATAGTCTACAATCAAAGGCTGAACAAGCTCAATTGAACACTGGACCTACTGAAGAAGCTGAGAAGTTAAAGGGTCTTAATGAGGAATATGAGAGCACTTTTCCAGGCTTAAGATATGTGTATGGATGTACCCATTTGCCTAACGGTAGACAAGCAAGTGCTAATCATGATGTTAGTGTTTTCGTGAATGGGAGATCGAGACCTGCGATCTTTGAAGATATGAGGAGAAGAATATCTAGGGGCGATATTGGACTTGAGAGAAAGGAGGCTATTCAGGTAAGACGTGTGTGAGACTAAAAATGATTTTGTAGCTAATTCAATGAATATAGGCGATGTGTGATATTGCAGCAGATCGCGCCTCAAAACTCTAGATTTGAAAAACAATATGAAAAGGCTTTGAATCCAAGAGATCTGGCTGCCTATGCTTATCCTTTTTTTTTGTCATTCTGATCACCATGCGCACGCCCACGCCATGACTTCGCCATTTCCCAAGTATTCAAGATAGCCTCCATTCAAGGTCATTATACATCCTTCGAAAAGCAACTTCGCTCTGCGGAAATGGATAGTTCCGAAGTTCCCCCTTCTTTTCACATGCTGTCATAGCCCCTGAAAAATACCTCCCAGCCCTCTCCATTTTTCTCTTCATTGCATGTCGTAACCACCAGCAATCTCATTCACGAACTCTCAAGACATAGAAAATAGCTGTCATGCAATCTCTGCTCCTTAAAAATCTCCATAACCTTCTCTCCCTCCGGCGGACTCGGCGGCTGCTCCTGCATATCCTCCGGTGAAAGACCATCAAGTGTATCCATATACTCATAATCATCTCCCTCGCCGGTGGGACGCATGACATTGAAATCACTATAGATTTCCTTCTCACATCCATCCTCCAATTCATCCATAAACATATCATCTTCAGAGTCTAGAACATCGTAGTTCGATCTTCCAAGCGGACTCGGCGGCAACACAAATTCATTCCACCTTTTGTTTTGTTTCTCTGTCACCTTCACGATCTCTTTCAAATGTATGCCCACATCCAATCCTAATCTCTCCTCCTTCCGCTTACTCTCACTTCCACTCCGACTCCAGCGACAAACACATAGAACTTCCTCTGCGCCATGTAACTGCATCTGCATCTGCATTTGCATTTGCAACCTAACCCGATTCAATATTGCAATTTTCCTCAACATATTCTTTCCACTCCCAATCCCAAACTCTTTCTTCCCTCCATGTTCACCGAATTTCCTTTTCCCTCCTAACACAAAATTCTTTGCACAACCACCTCGATATGCAATATTTATGTTAGTAGCAGGCACAGAAAAAGGCCGACTTAATCGCGATGTAATAAGATGAAGACGCAACCTTCTTTTCTTCCGACCTTCCTCAACGGAATTCCCCTTACCATCGACGTCTGAGAGGGGTCGCGCACGTTTGTAGCGGTAGGGAAGTGATGCAGGTGCGAAAAAGGGAAAGGAGGATTCGTTAGGGGGATTGGCGATGATTTGGAATTGAAATGGTTCTTGGATTTTGGGGTGGAGTGAGATGGCCATAGAGTGGTGAAGTGGTACCATATCCACATTCATTTGTATGATTTCTGATTTGTAGAATAGATTGGAGGAGAGATCCAATCAAAAGGACATCTTCTTCATTTACTCAAGGAAGAAGACTAGGAATCCGACTTAGATCAGTCATTTGGTATATGTTCTGCTGGTTGGTAACAAGAACCAACTTCACATCTTCTGTATGGTTTCGTTTAGTCCCGAATATCAATCAAGTAAAAGTAAAATAAATGGTATGAAAAATTGATCTCAAGATTCAAGAATCATCACATCACATCTCAAACAAAAAATAAAAACAAAATCACAAACCACAAAAACACAGAAAAGATGAGCCGCCAGTTATCAGCCCATCCACCTCACCTCACCTCACCTCACCTCTCGTACAACCTCTCCTCTCTCCGAATAAAACCAACCCATCCTGATGCATCCATCCATCCATCCATCCATCCATCCATCCATCCATCCATCCATTAATTCTCCCGTTCCACAACCTCTCCACATTCGCATACATGCATACATGCATACATCTATACATATAATATTTGCGGGGAAAGGTCATCCATCCCCAGCTGAGCACCAGTACTTTCTTCTATAAACTTCAAGCCTCTTAAGCCCTAGCTAAAGCCCAGCTAAAGCCTAGCTAAAGAGGCTTGTAGAACCCTGTTGCTGATGCGATTAGGGGATCACGAGGCCGTTTTTATATTTTTGTTTGTATGCATGGTTGGATGGATGGATGGGATAGGATGGTATGGGGTTATGGGTTAGGGATGTGGTTTTATTGTATTGTAGGTTTTGGGTGGTTTTATTAGTTGGTTGGTTAGTTAGCTAGTTAGCTGGGGAGCTGGAAAGGAAGAAGATATATTCTGTAATAATGAAAGAGAATAAATATTAAGTAGATAACCTTAATTTGATGAAATTCCGATGTAGGTTTATATCAATTGATGTTCATGCATGTATTTACATATATGTTACAAAAAATCAATAGCTACCTCACAGATAGTAAGATTACATTACCCTCATCTCTTTCATCTATCCATGTCTACCTTTGAGAATAAAAACAATAACTCCCGACCGGATATCCAAGTTCCCTAATCCTCGTTCTATTTCTATGTCTCATTCTAGAAACCCCAAAACCCATATTGCGATTAGAGCGCTTATCCATTAGGTAGTTTAATTTATCTGACCTACCATCTATAGCTAAGCTATCAACCCA
This sequence comes from Sclerotinia trifoliorum, assembly GCA_905066765.1. NCBI lineage: Eukaryota > Fungi > Ascomycota > Leotiomycetes > Helotiales > Sclerotiniaceae > Sclerotinia > Sclerotinia trifoliorum. The sequence goes on along the minus strand of CAJHIA010000011.1, from coordinate 2,098,648 downwards.
TCGATCTAGCTCACCCAATTCAGCTTCATAACCACCCGCCCATCCATCCATCCATCCATCCATCCATCCATCCATCCATCCATCCATCCCAATTCATATTCATTCCCTAATAACTTACCATTATCCATTATCCATCAGCATCTGCATACACATCTCCAGGAGTTATAGCGTGGAAAGTAACCTTACACGACCATTTCCCCTTCCCCAAAGAAAACAGACGAGTGAACATTGAGTACCTACCGGGTATCGAGCATTAAATACTGGAATGTTGAAATATTGAAACGGGAAGGGCCAGCCGGGGGTTTTTATTTTTTCGCATCTATTACTTAATATATCTACATATACCTACTCCCTAGATCTAAGATCATACAAATACTACAGGATATCATAACTCCTCCAACTCCAACTCCAACTCCAACCCCCTCTCATAAAATCACCTCACCACATAACCACATCACCACACTAACATAACCGCACCTTACCACAGAGTACTCGAGTATATCCGATCATGTATCCGATCGTAAATCCCAAAAAGGCAATGAATGCATTATGCAATCCATGACCAAACCATATAACCCTAACCATGACCATAACGATACCCATCGCAAAAATTCGTTATTTTTACCAGCTGATCAAGGAAGAATGAGAATGTACTGGGAAATTTCCGGTGCTAGGCTAGGTACCCTTATTGTGGTCGATGGATGGATAGATAAGGTTACTAGGTAGATGAATAGAGGGGATATCTAGACCTGGGGTGTTTATTGGTGCTTACTGTGACCGGCTGCATACCATTTACACCAGGAACGGTCTATCCGAGATGCCGAAGAGAAATACAATAGATAATGTTAAACTTTTTTTCATTATCATCTCTTAGTTCTATTTTTCGTTTTTCTTCAACGTCAGTTCTAAACACTAATCGTCTTGAAAACATTAAAGTTCTCCCCCGTTCCCACTAATGCTCCGGGAATCTGTGGATGCCAATGTGCTTCCTTAACCTTAGCCATATAATGCACAAACAAAAGTTGTGGCGGTACATCATTGACACCACCTGTATCTTTACTTTCCTCATCATCCAATTCTACAGCCAAATCCCAAAGCGTCAAAGTATCATCACCAGCAGCTACAGCCACGATACTATCATCCGTAGGATGCCATTCTACACTTGTAATTTGTTCTTTGTGGAAATTGAAACTCGCGACTGGGGTAGGTTTAGAGGGTAGAGAGTTATTTGTAGGTTTCCAGTTTCGGAGATCCCAGACTGCCCATACTCCATCGTCGGCTCCAGAAGCGAGTAGATGAGATGTTTGACGTGACCAGGACATGACGTTAACGTCTGTCTCGCTTACTTGGACTGTAAGAGCTGCAGTTCGACTTTTACTTCGTACATCCCATACTTTGATTGTACCATCGCTAGATGCGGATGCGAAGACGTTTTTCTCAGAAGGACTCCATTGTAATTCTTCGACACTTCCAGTATGGCCTGTAAATGGACGCGAGTCGACTGCCCAACCTTCTCCAGCAGTTCTTGTAGTGACATAAATTTTACCATCATTATCTCCTGTTACTAACTTTCCAGTAGATATGAGAGGTGACCAATCAACTGCATAACCTTCAGATTTGTGCATTCGAAGAGTAGATAGAGGTTTATTTTGTTGTGGAGTGATAACAGTGCCGGGGTATCAAAGAGGATAAATGAGGAGTAACATCGTGAATGAGAACCTGACCAGATTCACTCATTGAAGCAGTCAGAGTCGTAGGAGGCCGCGACGAGTCAGACGCAGGTGTCTGGTGTGAACGTATTCTGTTTGTTGTAGCAGTGAGGGGTATCGAAGCCGATTCGAGGATAGGATCCGAGTCTTCATCTTCATCTTCATCCGAGTCTTCCTCGCCCTGTTCCCTTTCCATTCTGCTCAATCCACTGAACTTCATAACCATCAATTGATTTTCTTTTTCCCGTTTACTTTCTGCCTGTGTTCCTGCGACTGCATACATAGTAGCCGGGTATGTTTTCCTGTTGTCGCCCAAACCATCCTTAAGTATATCGAAAGACAGACAAGGCCAAGGAGTACTCAGAGCGTGAAGCATTTCGTACGTGGAAAGATCAGGGGATAATGTCTGCCCTGGTTCTAATTTATTCCTACCAACTATGAAAGTTTGTTGATCGACTTCCATGGCCTCTATAAGCATATTAGCGAAATTTCCAGACATGCGCACTTGAAATTGCTTCATAACTGTTTCTACGAACCTGCTTCTTCAGCCTCCCTCTCAGCATCAGGCCTTCCATCTACACCTGCTTCCAAAATCTCATCTTCACTCTCGTACTCGTCCTCGAATTCGTCCTCAAATTCTCCCACTCCATCATCTAACTCTGGTTTTTCTGGCCTCTCCCCTGCCTTCAAAGACAGGTCCATGTTCTCATCTTCCGCTGGGCGTTTCGACATTTTGCATATATGTTGTTGTAGATAATTTTTGTCTATTTTCGTTGTAGCTAATTTGCGACGCCTCAAAAAAATTATTGAATAGATTGTGGGGTTTTCTTATCGACAATCACAATCGCAATATTTTTTTATTCATAAAGTTAGCGTCGGCGAATCTAAATTCCGGTTGATTTGAACAATCTTGAAGTCGAGACTCATCAGTATCAAAATTCGAATGTAGCCACCAAGATGTTGTATGAGCTCGTCGCAATTGTAAGTTTTTTGCTTGAAGATAGAATGCATTAAAGAGTATATAATTAACAAGTCTCCAGGTCCGACCCGGCAACCTCGTCGAGGTCAAAGAGTAAACTACCTCTTCCCTTTCTCCTCCTACCCACCTCAAACATCGAGGCTAATTCCTCCCTCTTCAACTGCAGAATTGCCCGCACAGCTGGATCTCTCGTCCTCAGATCCGGTGGTACCATACGCGGTATACGTAACTGGGGAATATCTAGTTTACCCAGACGAACTCGCAAGCATCAAGCACAATATCATGAAGGACATTACTTTGTCATGAGATATGACGCCTCCAGCAAGACACAGGATGATGTACGGACGACTCTTGGATTAGATCCACGGATGATCAAGTTTAGTTCGGTGAAATTGGGAGATGGTACATTGGAGAGTTTGAGTAAAATTGGTTCGACAATTCCTTGGACAATGAAAGAACATTTGAAAGAGAATTAAATGGATGGTATGATATAATTTATACTGTATGTGTAGGCGTCAGAAGGGAAATCCAGTCAATATTTGCATGCCGCTAGGTTATGGAGGTTAAATTTATATTAAGGGATCGAGGTCTTGGTATTCCTCCTCACTTGCTTGTGTGGTGTCTGAACGCCAGTCTTGCTACCTAGAACGCCATCGTGCAAATCAGGAATATGCTTCGCTGCAAACGAAATAAATAAAAAGTGTGGTTCTAAAGCTTCATCATGCCTTCTCAATCAGTCTCCATTGTCTCTCCAGCTTCCGGATCGCCCCTGTTCTTCTTCACCCATGCTACGAATTCATCTATGACGCTTGGCCATGCTCCATCTTCGTTCCAGAAACTCAGACTCTCATCCTCCATTGTCTTTGCATGGAATTGGTATGTTTGGTTCCATAGATCTTTATTCACACTCTTCTTCCAGTTCTGTCCGAGAAATTCCAACCATAATGCGATCCAATTCGTCGAATTAGTCTTCCATTGCCTTCCTGGTGCATTGAACAAGAGTTCCCAATATACACTGGCAAGCTCTAATGAGAGGGCTTTCTGCCCCTTTTCACGAGCACATACAAAAGTGTGTTTGTATACTCTCTTGAATAGCTCTGAATCAGTCGACAATGATGCTACGGCCTTCGAAATGTGTGACTTTTGCTTCGGTATCGTGTCAAGGCTTTTGATTAAATGTCAGCAGCCGAGTGTAAACAAGTGTGGGCGGGGGTTATTACCCAAGCTTCTTCCATCCTTCAACAAAGCCCTCTTTAGACATCTCTCCTATTGATGGCACTTGAATGATTTCACAAGGGATAAGAAATTCAACACCTTCGAGGTTGACGCCCAAATCATCCCCGAAATACTTCATAGTGCCATCGACACCAACCATATCAACATCATCACTGAATGCTAAATTGCCAAATCAGCTTCTTTCCTATTAAAGTAATTTTGGGGAGAATGTGCAAAGTACATACTGCGGTAACTCTCGAAAAGCTTCGTTAAAGTCTCCTTTTCCTTTGCTTGAGCAGAGGGAACGGCATTATGATTTGCTTGGAAGAAACTATTATGGTTGAAATGTCAGGATAGATCAAATATTTAAGCTGTAATATGAGCTGCAAGAGCTTCGACCATGAAATTGAACCGTCGACACAAGCACTGATGATAAAGACGAGACCAGAGGTTTTCGATCAGAAGTGACGTCTGCGGTTGGAGTAAATCCGAAAAGAATCTGGGTTATTCAGATCATAGAAGGCATAGTGAAGTGGCGTATCGATGGATGCAAGTTGAAGAAAGTCCTCTGGCCCGTTAATCCTCCAACACATCGGTGTTTTGATGAACGGAGTAGCGGATAGAAGCATGCACCCCGAAGTATTTCCTATCCTTGTCCTCGTATGTATATCCGCTCATTAAACTCCATGTACAGTGACACATTTTACCAGCCGTAAATGCCCCCAAGTGATTCCCAAAGATGCCATCGAAGGTCCATATTCATATCGGAAACCGAGAGGAACGTTGATCGTTAATCGAGTGTTGTCCATAAGACGGTATTCGTCCTGCGCAGCTGCTACTAGCTATATGAAGTGAAATGTTCGCTCACCTATCGCATGCTGCCTCTAATCTCCAGCCTGCTCCTTTGAGGATCTGCAAGACCAATGTGTATCAGCCTGTGGTTCTTTTGTTTACATGTAGGAGGAGCTTGAGGCAGCAATCACTCACTTTTGTGCCATTCCTTTCTGAGATGCCAGTAATTTGCATGAACTCATTAAGCATGGAACGCTGCGAGCCAGTTAGAGGCATGTTGAGAGAGTTGGCAACTCTGACCTCTAAATTTTTGGTTTATTGAATTGTCTAGAAGGAGATGGCGGGGTTATAATGTTAAGAGTACCTGCAACAATTGCTGTATGGACTTTTGGTCCGGTCTTATTACTCCCGCAGCCTAGCGCAATAAATAAAGTTTATGAATAGAACTTCATGTCAAGATAAGAGAGTTATCATAAGCGATATTTGTTCCATGTTTTGATTTTTGACAAAAGGGGGAGAATGTTCACTACCAGTAGTAATTTATAGTATTTTCACGACGGACTTATAAACTTTATTCTGAATTTCTTTAAAGACATTCTTCTTTCAATCGAGAATTTTGGCTCTCAATTTGTACAGTTAGTTAGTTGTCTGATATACTTGTGAATGATTCTGTTTAACTCTGAAGAGGTTGTTCACTTTAATCGCTATTGGTATTATTATTTTAAAGCATCATTACTGGCCCTCCATGGACTTCACCACACACACACCACATGCACCCTCCCATGCCAACATTCCAAACAAGATTTATGTATACAAGTATAATTGACGCTTTGAATAAATGACACCCCCCAAGATGAATGCTGCTAATGGTATCAAAGTAAAGTTTTCAAAAGGACGCAATGAAAAGCAACCGCTATGCATTCCCTCCTAATCCGCCCCAATCTGCACACCATCTAGCTCCTCTTCCAATTGTCTCCAGTTATGCGCTTGAAGCTCCGAGTACTTTACACGTTCTTGTGCCCAGTCTTGATTCAGTCGAATGATATTGTACTGTGTTGACTGAAAGTAGATGAGCTCATCTCTGATGCACTCTTTAATAAATATCCCTCGTGCATGCTGAGCTACAATGGATTCCTTGTCCTACAAATCATTAATTCTTGTGAGCTTGAATGAATCTGTGAGAAGCTTACCTTGATAATGGCTTCCGTGACCTTCTCAATTTCTCCTGGCTTAACCATGTTTTCCGGCTTTGATCGTATTGTGACTAGTTTATTCTCGTTGTTCTCAATCCTACGTTCTAAATATGGTATGTTGTCCTTGTCATAACGATCCCGGCGGTCGAATAAATCTCTCATGCTGACAAGCGAATCTCGTTGCTTCTTTAGATCTTCTAAAGCACCTTGGTCCCAGGCTTTAGCCTCATCTTCAAGAATACTTTGGCTATTGGAAAGATGCTTCGCGGTAGAGTGAAGACACTCGTTCAATAGTGGTACATCATTAGTGTCGATTGCGTAGGTGTCTTGAGAGACATCACTGAGTGATTGCAAACACAGCGCCATACGTAAATGATCCGCAGCAAGTCCTTCGTTGCGTTTGGCGAGACGGTCCATGAGATTACACATGTTAACATAGGCATCTGCAGACCTTCGAATGCCAGTCCTAGTCTGGGCGAAGAGATCGTTTAAAGTGGGTGGCAGGGAATCTTCTAGTCCTGGAGGTAGTGGTCGCCCAACAAATTCCTCCTGAACAGATATAGTAGCCTGCTTTCGCCACACAGCAAGCTCCTGATGCTAATTAGCCTGTACTTAGCAACGATATATGAAACTTAAAAGAAGTAGATGCTTACGGTTGGGACAGTCAAAAACATTATGACCAGCTGCTCTTGACTAAGAACTGGGTGCCTGACAAGTGCATTGGAAAATCGTGCTAGTCCCCTCCTCCGTTTCTCCATAAACGAGCTTTCCGCAGCCAAATGGTTTCCATTCACTAAAGAAAACCTCTTGTTAGCAATGAAAACTTCCTTTGGTTGTTCAGCATACCTGCGACTCTCTTTGGCGGCAAAAGTGGTAATTGTCTGAAAGGATATCGCTTTTGTAAGCAATCTAACAGCCAGACAAAATCGCTGTATCTTCTCACGACCTTACTTCCCCTACGAACAGAAGAGACTTGATAGTTATGATGTTGAAATAGAAACATTCCCTCCTTCTCAGCCAACAGGGTGACGACTATGTTTTCTTCAACTCCGTTGCTGTTCACACGACCACCACCAAAGGTGCGCGCTGGTGGAGCAGGTTCTTCCGGTCGCTCCCCATCTCCGCCATCACCACCAAACCCACCGCTTCCACCAACTGGGGCTGCGGCCAAATTATTGAAATTTGGATTCGAGTCATAAGAGCCCCATCCCCCAGTTGCAGGCTCTGTAGGAGCAGTTGTTGATTGTTGATGTCGATTTTCATTTGATCCACCAGTAGAAGCAGTTGTAAAGCCACTTGTAGTTCTGACGGGCTCGCGTACTCCGTTTGTCGGCGCTCCGTTCGATCTGGGACTAGCATGATTATGGCCTTTATGAAGAGCCGGACTGCCCCATGGATCAGCTTCAGGAAATTCGAGGGAATCCTTTCGTAGCATTCGAGATTGTTGTGGCGAAAATGAGCTAGGGGCAGACGGCGGACTGGTAGGTCGTTCAGAAGACTTCGCAGCTAATTCATCCGTGGTGGAGGATCCAAAGTTTGAGGTTGATATTGTTGTCAAGCTTGTAAGCTTGGGCACTGGGAGATCTGCGCATTTATCGGATTAGAACAAGCGAAATCAATTAAGAAAAAGCACTGACTCCTTCGTCGCTCATCTACGCCATCAAGTGTAACATCATGAACGTCTTCCTCTTCCTGGGCCAAACCAATCAATGCCAATAGTACGTTGACCTCGTTCCGTTCTAGATCTTGAAGCTGTGCAGTAGGGGCAATGATCTTCGAGATCCAAGTCGACTTATCGGGACTTAAATTTGCAGCATTTAGAAGTTTTGCGATGCCGGCTTTACTGAGCTTTCCATTAGAATCGTTGCCATCCTTGAGTACATCGTCAAAGATATCAATGTAACTTTCAGGCACGTCGGATGTTGGAAGGAGAGTTTTCAACAAGTCTCCCCTATCTAGTCTTTTTGGCACTGATGTATTCCATGGCGAGCCTCCCGAGACATCGTCGTCATCTGCGAACAATGAAGATTTGGATCCTGGTGTTGAACTTGGTTCGTCGTCGAACAGAGATAATCGCGACTTCGGAGGGTTCGTTGCTTCGACAGGATCATCGGGTTCTCCAAATAGAGACATTGTACCAGTAATTATCTTGAGATGTATAACTATGTACAATAAGTCAAAATGGAATAAATCGGTATCGCACCGTCGTTATCATATATAATTGTTTTAGGGATTTGGAAGCTTGGAAGCTCCAGATGCGGAAAGCTTGGACATGCGATCTCATGTAACCGCGCATATTTAGTGTATTACCTAGGTGGGACTGCGGAGGTATGGATCCTTTAGTGACAGGAAACCCAATGAAGAGATTGATATGAACTTCGAAGAATTATTAAGATCATTTTGATAAGTCCATATAAAGTCCATTTCACGTCACAAAACACTACATTATTTTTGCATCCAACTTCAATTCATTAGTGTGGTCACGTTTATAAAGATTGTGATGAATGAAGTCGTCTAAAATGTGAGCCCCTTTAATTCATGCAAAAGCTCAACGCTGACCTTTGCTATTGATGATGTATGGACTTACAATGTTCTAATGGTGGTTAGGCATGGAGGTATCATATTTACTCTAGTTGCTCATAGTCTTGGTAATGTAAGAATGTTCGATTTGGGATTTCAGAGAGATGTTTTAAGTAGAAGAGTATGATCCTGGAGACATAGGCAATATAGGTAAGATTCTACAATTCTTCATGTCTGTTGGCGCAAAAGCAGTACGCGAGGCATTCTTTCGAAACTTTCCAGGTTACTACAAATGCATTGCACTTTGATTTCTTCGCCAAATCGGACCTAAATCCAAAGCTGCGAGCCATACCAGAACTATAAATGAGGCCAAGGCTCGTGCAACTTGGTCTGTCTTCTTCTCGTTGAATCGTGATATGGTATGCCTGCAGAGGAATGGGCATAGTTGCGAAAATCGGAATGAATCGGCGCCGCCTGCTGTCCTTGACGCTGAATTATGAAGGTCGGTAAGACAGAGAAGAAACTTCAGCCTACTATGAACTGCAAACCATACGACACAGCCGTTCCATGATTTTAATATACAATGGTATCGTCTACCAGATTCTGTTATCCCTCGCCGCAGCAGCTGTACCTGTTTTCTTCGACTTCTTGTGGAAACTTCCAGTTCGAGGAGCTCTAAAGAACAAACTTGGTCCTTGACCCTCCTCCACTTGATGGCTTAAGTATCCCCTATGCGCCGAATCTCTGTAATATTCAATATCTTTACGACTCGTGGGATCAGGCAAGCGGTACGAAAAAGGTGACGCGGCAGAAGCGGCCGTGAGGATTGGTGAGTCGCTGACTAACTGGGCGTCGATTGCTGAAAGTGGGACGGAACTGGAGACAGATTCGCCTGCCAAAAGTCTCTTAATCGCTGGTTTTGTGTAGAATCTGGTTGTAACTGTTCCTCCAATCGCCTCCACTGCCTCGATTGCCGCTGCCGAAGCCCGAGATACTAGAATATTGATTGGTGTCTTCAACTCCTCCTTCCCCCTCGCTAGTAGTTTTACACCGTCTTTCATTCCGTGTAAACATCGAGAGTCTGCTAACTCCTTCAAAGTGATAGTTCGTGTGGGATCGAGTCGGCCCTGGTCAATCCAATCTTGTATGCGATTAAGATTTATCGGAGACATGTCAACAGAAAAACTGAGAAATAAATTAGTCTTGCTGGCATGAATACTTCTCGGAATGAATAGTAAATCTCAATTGGGCATAGAAAAAGTGGGAGATTCATACTGATTCTCAAATCCCCTCACACCATGGACGACATCTTGTGGTGTTTGACCACCCTGAAACCGTGCTGGTACTTTTCCATGCTGCTTCTGACCCTTGTGACCACGCCCTGATGTCTTTCCCTTGCCTGATGATGGACCTCGACCTTTTCGTATACGTTTATTATATGCCCCAGGATTATCCGACAGAGTTGCAAGAATCGAAGCGCTTCGAGCTTGCATAGATGGCGCAAGAAATGCAGCCAGAGGAGTGGCCAATGTCGGCGCTGAGCGACAATACACGGTAAGCGCTGGTAATTGTGGAGGCATGATTGTTGTAGAGGGAGGAAGAAAAGTGAGTAGGCTGTGATGTCTCGAATGATGTCAAAATCGAGCCTCGCTATGAGTTTCTGAGTGAAATTTGTTGGTTTGCTTCCTGATTGGATGTTCAGAAGTTTGTTGCTGCTTTAAACTTTTAACATTGGATGAGAGCTTTTTTCCCTCAAAGTTCAAGCTAATTGAGTGTTTAAACTGTTGCTGCTTTAATTTCCTAACGTCGAATTGGCCCGAACTGTCTTCCCGAGGGGTTCTAATCAAATTCTAGGTATTTCATCCCTGAAGATAGCCTGAAATGAGAGCCCACCAGTGGCCGAGCTACGTCAATTTAAGCTTCTTTCAGCGTAGGGAAGTTCCATTTTCCACTTTTAGTAGATCACATCAGGGGCGGGAACACAACTAAACTGACCTAACTAACATTTGAGGAATCAACATCGACAAATTTCTCTTCTCCATGTTGTAACCCATAACTTCATCACACAAACTACAGCATACGTTCTTTTCTAATGGCCTGTTCAATGCTTTTATCATTTAAAATAATTTTATGACACACGCCCACTTCTGACATATTCGAATGCGCCCATCAATTCTATAAACGACATTAAACTTGAGAAGGTACACCAGTACACCTCAATTCGGCACCATGGGACTTGATCGCGGTCAGCGGCGGGTTTTCCTCTTTCTAGTCGTCACTGGTCTTATAATCCTTCTCTTCAATCTTTCCATGCTCTCTGGCACAGATGTGCAATCAAATGTGAAAAAGATCCCTATACCAGGTTTGAAAAATAAGCCACAGCCTGATGTTAGTATTTTCTGCGCCTCTACCAAAACAAACTCCCCTGACTTGGCTAATTTTATCTTCCGTAGTCCACAAAATCGCCCTCGTCGCATCAAGGTCAAGAGGTGGTGGGTGTGATTGCAGACCAACATCCCATAGCTGCACTTATGAAAGAGGCGGATGAAGCATTTCGAGTTTATGACGAAAGCAGATCGAAAACTTTCAAGGAGACTGTTTCGAAATATAGAAGGAAACATGGAAGGCATCCACCGCCCAAATTCAAGGAGTGGTATAAATATGCTCGGGATAGGAAGATCTATAATATTGATGATTTTAATCAAGTTATGGATGACCTACGTCCATTTTGGGGAGTCGATCCCGCTATTATTCGATCTCAAGCGGCACATCTCCATGCCAATCATGATGACGGAATTTCTGGAATCCACATACGATCTGGGAAAGTTTGGAAGTTGAGCAATGAAAATTGGAGGGCAGAGACTATGCGAGATATGATTGAGCCCTTTGTCCAATACCTGCCGGATATGGATATTGCCATGAACAGGTTAGACCAACCACGACTAGCGATACCATGGAATGATTTGCAAGCTCTACTTGCCAATGAAACTGCAAGTAGACTTATGTTGCCGGAAGCTGTCGCTGATTTCACTAAAAATATGTCTGGGCTGTGGCAAAAGGGCGCATCCTTATTTAATGAAGGGGAGACTGAACCTCTGTTGAAAGACCCAGAGTGGTTCAGAGCACCTGGTCAGCAATATATGTTGATTGCAAAAGAAGCCTGCCCACCGGAATCTCATGCCCGAGAGTCACTGTCTCAATCCGCTGCAGAGGCCACCTATAAAAGTTCAGAGGGAGGATTTATTACAAATTTCAATCTTTCTTCTGATCTCTGCACAATCGGCCCTGAAGTTCAAGATTTGCATGGGTTTTTATATGCAAGCAGCACAGTAACGGCCAGCAAGCTTCCACTACCTGTATTTGGAGAATGTAAAGTGAATATCAATAATGATATTCTATTTCCTGCGAACAAATACTACGAGTATGATGATGCTAGATATGCCTACAACCCGGCGGGTGACGTAGGATGGGACGACAAGGAGGATAATATGATTTGGAGGGGTGTCACTTCTGGCGGGACTAATACAGCAGAAACTTGGAAGAGGATGCATCGTCAAAGACTAGTTTTACTCACCAACGGGACTGTTATGAAAGATACGAATGTGGAGATTATGGCCATGGATCCGAACAATCCAGGTACATACAAACCTTATGACCAATTTCAACCTAGCGAATTTGCCACAAAATATACGGATGCGGGCTTCACTGAGCCCGCTTCCTGTGTACCAAACTGTAGCTTTTACGACGATGTATGGACCTACAAGCCTGGTGTGGAACTTACCAACCAATTTAAGAATAAATATCTCATCGACGTTGACGGCCATTCGTTCTCCGGCCGTTGGCACGCATTTCTCAAAAGCAAGGGACTGGGTATCAAAAGTACCATATTCAGGGAATGGCATGATAGTCGGTTATTTGCATGGAGGCATTTTGTTCCACTAGATAACCGATACGACGAATTGTATAGTATCCTCACCTATTTTATTGGATTGGGAGATGCAAACTCGAAAGGCAAAGATGGGAAGCCTTATGTACAAAGACATGATTTCGAGGCGAGAAAGTTAGGAAGACAAGGAAGAGAATGGGCGAATAAGGTTTTGAGAAAAGAGGATATTGAGGTGAGTTTAATCCGTCAGCTGGACGCAAGCCATAGTGGATGGATGGTGCTAATCGAAGAAAAACATAGATCTATCTCTTCAGACTTCTAATTGAATACGCCCGTATAATTGACGATAATCGCGATACGATAGGGTATTCTGGGGATGGTAGTGAGTTGGTCAAGTACGATGATCAAAATCCGTTTCCAGAGCAAGTTGAGTAATGAGGAAAATGAATTGAAAAAAGCATTTGCATGAGCGTGGCGTTTGGGGAAGGGGGGGTTTTTTTTCTCTCCTATAACAGGGAAAGCGAGGACTTGGGGGTTTTGTGAGAATGGACGAATCATACATTGTATATCAAACGCGTATACTAAATGTATATTATGTCAAGAAAATTGATAAAGGATGGCGCTTAAGATCGATACCTCCTGCATTAGATCTATTCTTTTAATTATATATCTACTTAGAACCAATTCCATAGCTTGAATAATTAAGAATAAATGAGATGGTTAAGACTAATAAAAATAAAATTATTTCACGTTAGCGAGAAATTACACACAGATCTAATCTTGCCTACCTACTCTAGTAATATTATGCAATATCACTTTTTCGAAGAGGAATGAGAAGAAGAAGAAGAAAATATAGCATAGCATAGCGTTGCTTCATGATCAAAGAACTAAGATTTTGCTGTTGATGTTGATGTTGATTTTGCCGGTTGAAATTATTTGCAGGTGCAATGGTATCGAGAATCGTAGTGTGATTGTGATTGCGATTGTTTAGTAGCTTTTCGGAGGGGGAGAGGGAGGAGGGGCGAGGGGCGAGTCCAAAACATTCATTGTTTGGCTTTTGGTGGGTCGTTGGTTTATGAGTTTGCTGGTTGGTTTTCGTGTGGGGTTTGGTGCTTGATGGGTTGATATGTGTTAAATGGAGAGGGATAATTAGATAGATTGATATCTTAGTGGTATTGATGGTATTTGTTCTTTGGTGGAGGATATTGTATAAAGATGGTATATATATTGATGCTATTTACATGATGCATGATGAGTAGAGATATGATCTCACCTCTCCAATCATACACATATATACATATACGTAAAACTAATATCATTACAACACAACCACACCCTCGAGCATGAATAAAACGAACACAATCGAAATACTCCAGACCCCAACAATGTAAAGAAAGTGCCGAACTGCCTGCCATTCAGATGATACATCACTATCTACTGACTGACTGTCATCCTATACAATAGATGAGTAGGCAATTAACGATTATTTAGCTCGAATACCTATCGAGAGATAGTTGTAGTTGTAGTTGAATCGGATTTTGCAGTGATATGATATTTATCCTGATCATCGGGATTTGATAGGATACCTAGGTATTAATCTGACTTTGTGGTTATTAGTATAATTAGTTGGTTGGTTCAGCAATAGTTTAGATGATAGCTTTCAACCTAAGTATTTTTGGCAGGAAACTTGGCATAGTGCTCATCCGACGTGCGTAGGGGGTTCTACATATATTGAGGACTAGTATCGTGGACAAGATTACATTAACTTGAATAGATATAATGTTTAACCCATAGATCGCTTAAGAGAGCAATATGAAACTTATTGGGACGGTTTTACTGTCTATATGGACCTCCACATCTTTAAATTGGTACATAGATATCCATAATGGGCAAAATAATATAATCAACCATGAGAGAATTGAGCCTCTTCATAAAGAAAAACAACGTGGTATCTTAAAACAAACATCAACGCCAACCTTATTCTCCAAATCACTCAGACCAAGCCCTGACATATTTCCTTGCATTATTACCCAATCATAAGTCTCCCACAAAATGCAAAATATAGAAGCAAGTAAAGAAATGCAGGTACAACAGATACAACATTCTAATCGGCATGCAAGATTCTCCCCGTGTTTATCGCCTTCTCCAGTCTAATCCACTCATCCGAGTCCCGAGGGGTACTAGAAAACCCATGAGCACCACAAAGATGGGCTCTCAAATCATCTTCCCTTGTAAAGATCATCTCTTTGTCGCATCCCTCAGGACAGTGGTATCTATGACCTGTAGCCACAATATCCCATCTAGGAGTCCTAGACCTCTCTTGGCGATTTTTCACTAGCATTTTAGCGACTTTTTCCATTCGTATACTAACCTCGGGTTGATCGAGATATGCAAGTGTTTGTTCTCGTATCGTTTCAAGCGTCATGTTTTTCTTATTATGAATACGCCACTCCCCAAGATTTATATCACCGAGCCCGCCGTCGACATTGAGACGCTCATAAGTACATCGACCCGAGGTCAGGCCCTTAACATGTTCATGGATGGGCTCCGAGTCGGTAGTTGTAGCTGCGGTGTATTTAATCATTTGTCGATAGCGATTTATTAGTCCACTATCTTTCCTGGCTATTGGCGCAACTTTTGTAGGTCGACCAGTACCGATGCTAAGTATGAGGGCGGTGGTACCTTCGCCATGAACTTGCTCGACCTCCGAAAATGCTCGCAAGGTGGGGTTATTATAGCCATATCCGCCATCTACAAACCGTTCTTTGTTGATTTGAGATGGTTTGAAGTATGTCGGTGCTGCAGTTGTTGCTCGAGCGATTTGCCATATAGGGATATAGTGAGGGCGGCCCGGATTAAGTTCTTCACAAGAGTTGGATTGTGATTTGAGATGCTCATATGTTCGAAAGAGGTAGGGCGCATTAGCGGATGCATTTTCTCTGACTGCAAATACGATTCTTTGAAAATTAGTACGATAAAGCTAAAGAGAATCTGGAGGCATACGTTCGACAGCGCTCTGGGTTAGAATAAAAAACAGAATCTGTAAACTGATCTTGTTTCCAATCTCTCCTTTTGACGACATCTTTTATAACCTCCTCGAGCTTGCGGTGGTCGTATTTTTCCCGGTTCCATGGTATGGGGCCCCGCATTGAAAGTTTTCGTGGTTGACCAAATATTTTCTCTCCAAAATCCTGGTATTCTCGGATACAGTCATCGATGTTCATTCGTAGTCGGCTTAACATTATAGCAATCAACCCTCCAGTACTTGTACCCGCTGTAAAGATATTAGGCCATGACTGCTAATGTTATAGAGGTAACAATCCCTTACCGACATAGTCAAAATAATGAACCGGTAAAAATTTGGTGCTCCCCGAATTTTCGTTGCCGACATTTGACCCTTGACCTTCCTCAAATTGACGTGGATGGAAACTTGACTGGACCAGTGGATCTTGGCTCTGTTCGAAAGAGCTGCAAAGCACCATAAGTTGTTGGATGATATATAAAGTGGATAAGCCACGCACACCCCCACCATCTGTATGTCTTCGATTAGTTGGGTCTGTAGAGTTAAGATTGATTTGTGTTATACCTAGTGTAAGGATATATTTCTTATTCCAAGGATTATCGCGACAGGTATTGCTACTTGGGCTGTGGCTTATGGACCGATCAGCTTGTTTGGTTGGAGTAGTACTTGGAGTGATGGCCGACGAGGTCATGATCGAGTCCAAACGACTGGAGCAACGTGAGGTTTCATCGCCGGTCGATTGTCCCATGGGTCTTGATACGTCTAGATCCCACGGTGTCAGTAATCTTCCATCCATTATGATTCAGTTAAATTTTCAAGAGACTGAACGAACCAGTTCTGGGAGACCCACCACTTTTGTGCTTGGGGATTCCTCGAGTACCTTCCCAATGAGAAGATTGCAGCCCTGCAATGGCAAGCCAAATTGCATGAAATTGCATGAGGCTCTGCTTCAATTATGGTTTTAGCAAAATGCCCCCAAAAACATTTGAAATCTGGTGGCTGAGTAAGGCATCATCACGAAGTCAATAGGTTAATGTATGACAGTGTCTTCATTTGTGGCAAGATCCTTTAAACTGCGGCCATGTGGCCCAATGTGGAAATTTGAACGATGAGGCTCGAGTCACATTGCCCCTAATCGCGACCGTTCGAAGGAGGGAGTACACGGAGACTTTGTGGTGGATTAAGTATGCATCTATCCACCAGCCTTGCTGATGGTTCGTGCCGTAAATCTTTCTGGGGACAGTCCTCTGTGTTCATACTTCATCAAGCCCTACCAATCATCCATCATTGGCGATAAGACTTCCCAAGCCTGTGCTAGAAAATAGAAAACGGCACAAGGCGTTGTCAAAGTCGACACTGAGGAGGAATTTGGTGAAACTAAGCAGCGGCAGCTAAATCCTTGAAGACTGCTATGAAAAGATTGGCTAAAGAAAGAAACTAAGCTGGCGCTCATTAGCCTGCATGAAGTAACACATGGTGGCAGTTTACGAGGCAGACTGCCTAAATCTGGAAGCAATCTGCCTTCTAAGGCAGACTACGTGAATGAATGATCAGCTTTCATGGGAGAGCGAAACAATGTCAGGATAAATTTGGATAGGGTGAGATGCAGCGGTGACGGCACAATATATGCCCATGACCAATTTTTGATAATCTGCCTTGCAGAGCCTCTCAAGGCTTTCACAGAAAATCTGGTATATTGTCAGAAGAGTTCCGCTTTCTCCCACGGTCAATATTAGCGATCAATTCGATAGTCAATCTAACTACACACCGGAATCGCACTGTGATACAATCATTCACTATTCACGATGCCAAGGACCTCAGGACTCACTGAATCGATTAGTTCGACGACCGATTACACCGATAGAAAACCCAAACGAACAAACAGCTGGGAGACGAGGAATGCGATTGTCTATGATGTATCCGCACAAAAATTATCAAAGACAGAGCGTAAATCCATCGAAGGTATGTATTCAGTTTCGTTCAGAGAAGTGTTTACTGATATTACATCAGCCGATCATACTCGTATCAAGATTCCCAAACGCTCTCTAAGCCCTTTACGGAAGGACAATGTTCGCATTACCATGCCATTGAACTCAACAGCAGGGTCGGATATTCTTGCAGAAGTCAAGTTGAGCAGTCTTGGATTGAAAGTCGCATTTGAGCGGTATCGGGGTAATATCGACGAGATTTGGATAAAGGGTATTCCACAATACGCGCTTTGAAGAAGTTGAGAACATGTAAACAGCAATTGGGCATTTGGAAGATATATGAGGACATCTCCCGATGTATTCGAGTGCCGTGTATTACCATTTTTAGCGCTTCGAACTAAGGCGGATGTTGGGACTTTGCCTGGCGCACTAGACACTTTGATTTTTTGACATTATGGATTCATCAAGTTTATCAAGACATGAAAACTGCACACAATGCATATCTGGTGATCTCATGGAAAAGATACGGCTCAAGGCTGCTTAAAGCACTTAGTATTCACAAATATCGCCCAAGCTCGTCGTGATGACATGCAATAAATTCATATGGATTTTTTCGATTTTTTGCGTCTTCAAATCTAGTCGGGCAATCGAAAGGCTCACTCCGGGGTTAGGAATATAGACGACTTGAATTCTCGTATTTGGAAGCAATAAAAGCTTTACAACTCGGTGGCGTGTCCTGTCATCCCAGTTTGTCCAGTAATCGTCTTCGTCGTCTATCGACGAGCTCTTCCTGAACTTCTTCGCTTGTGGGTAGTCTCCACCCTATGCCATCGCCTGCATCGCCTGGTAATGGTTCCCAACCATCCGGGGCTTTACTGTCTTTGCCTTCCAGAAGGTTCTCGTAAGCTTCCTTTTCCTTTTGTATCTCATAATCTAGTAAAGTGCCGTCTTCTTCGTCGAGGTTGTAACCATAATACGAAGCATCGACTTGTTTTCGCAAGTCTACTCTTGATTCTAGAGGTTGGTCCTCGCGAGGTTTTATCGTTGCAGCTTCAAACATTTCTTTGACTCCAGGTAGCTCTCTAGCACGCCCAAAATACCTGGACACGGAATCCACCATTAGCATCGTTCGCACATAATCCAGAATCACATGGATACATACCTATAACCCTTCCCACCACCTGGTATCTCTCGTCCTTCTTCATCATAAACTTTCCCTCCTCCCCGCATATAGTTAGGACCCCCTAAATTCTTGATTTGGACCTCCCACATAAATTTTTCCCTCATGGCCTTGTTGATTTCATCGTTCAAATCTCGAATCATAAAGTCACTTAAGCTTGGATCCTGGATCTTGCTGACTTTGCGGGAGATCTCTTTCAGAACCTGACCTCTCCATTTTTCGCATGCCGGTATGGATGAGACTTCCGTTATCATCTTTGGCCGTCGCGTCCTCCCAGCATCAATGATGCCTAATTCTGCTTGTTGCGCTTCCCTGAAGCGGAACAGCATCGACTGGGCTTTTTCTGAATTACGCGCCTAGAAATGTTAGCAGTCATTATGCAAAGACTTGAGGTGATAGAATTACCATGATTGCGATGAGCCTCCGTGGATTATACGATTGTAACTGGGGCTTTGAGGTTGCGCTATGGTGGAGTAACTGCGTCTAGATATATTTATTTATATTTACTTCTCACAGGTTAACAACCTTGTGCAATTGAGCTTGGGCCCACGAGTACAGTAGTGCATTTTCTAGTGTGTTTCTAGCCTGGCAACAACGCGTTGTGCATATCAGTAACGCGCCTGAAATATCAATTTCTTCTCAACAACAACAACAACAACAACAACCTGCAGTGACGAGAACCCTCATTGAGCTTACACTACTTAGCATTTTGAGAAATCATAAGGTTAGGAATGTGTGAATGGATGAACAGAAATCTTAGCAGGCTTCCAATCTCTTCACCTCGATTACCTTTGTTTTCTTGTATGGCGGTTGCAGGTTATGCTTCTATTATTTGAATCGAGCCACAATGACGACAATCAGCTCCTCTTGAGATGTTCGCTATGTTCTACCGCTTTGATTTCGCCGGTTAAGTTATTGAGAAATCAGTAATGAAGGCTGTGGGCATTGATTGTGATGGTACATTTGCACAAGAATTATCGCTGAAAGTGGAAAATAGTTTTCAATCGGAGTAGCTTGGTAAGAACAAACCCATTTCATCTCTTATCACAACCATATATTTCATGCCGCAGGTTTGAACGAGATCTCCGGTTTTCCAAATGAAAAGTCAAGCCGGTGCTAACGAGATCTAGTTTCATATTTTCAATCATTCTTGTGATCATCCGTTACAAACTTCGATAGTGTCGATGTGGAGGTTCATGGGAGTTTATTTCTTTGCCCGGTGATGACCAAACGTGTCCAAAAAGCCAAATTTGCAGGCCAACCTACTGTCTTATCACTGCCTTGGGGCTATATAAGATGGAAAGTGTTCGCAATGAGAACTTGAGAGCTTATCTGAGGGCACCTTTAATTTTTTGCTTTTGTTTTTCCTCAAAGTCTATTCCTCCCCGCTTCTTTTTTAGTTGTTCGTCCAAAGCGCTAGTAATTTATTTCAGCCTTATTATACATCAAGCCTCGCCTTTGAGTGCAAAATTATTGTGTGCTTTTTCGTGCAGTCACAAAGAACAAGGCTGGCCATCTATGATCTGGGGAACAAAGAACTTATGAACTCGTTTGCAAAAACTCGGTACTTGAAGATTTCAGCGACGTCGCACCTCTCCAAAACCTCGTTCTGAGTGTAGATGGTTTCGTCGTCTTCGACAACCTTGATTCTAGCCATTTTTATTGAGTAAATATATTTGAGTAACGTTATGCTGCCATGTTCTCGAGGCTCTCTATTAACTCGCATGAATCTAGCGAGCAACCCTCACCCTTGACGTCCTCATCTTCAACCTCTTCCTTGCTTGGAGGTGCCAATCTATCAATAAACACTGCAGTTGATTCATTTGAATCTCCCGATTATGCAATTGCATGTGTTAATGGATTATCATCAGCTGGGTTATTTGAGGACGCGGCAGTCATTGCCCAGGGATATTTACACGAGAATCCAAATCATGCACTACTTTTGAAACACTTGGCTAAAGGATTGTTTGAAACAGAACATTATAGTGAAGCCAGCCAAATATATCAACGTTTAGAAGCAATGCCGGGTTTGGCAAGCGACGTAGAAAAAAAGCTTTGGACCATTGAAGCACTTCTAAACGATCATCGACCTGGAGCAGCGCTCGATATATTCCTCAGAAATCCATCATTAGAGGAATGTGCTAAAGGTCTTTACTTTCAAAGCCGTGCCTTGCGCAAATTGAAGCAACCTGCAGCAGCAAAAGTTGCCGTTGATCGAATGGTAGAAATTGCCGGAGAAAATATTATTGATGATTTTTGGATTGAGTATGGATTGGTCTTATATGATCTGCAAGACTTTGCTGGGTCATTAAAATATTTACGTCGAGGGGCAACTGAAGACGTCATTGAATCAGCTCTGGGACTAGCTGGTCAAGCAAAGGAAGCAGAAGATATGTTTCATTCCCCGCAAAAATTGAATTTATGTCACCGCCGTAAAATTATCAATGGCCCGGCTACCAACTGGGAAGAATTTACGGGGAGAGCAAATTGGATGAAGACACTTCCGGAACTACGTGCCCTCGTACAAGTTTCCTTTCAAAATTCCCTTCCAGGACCAGACGACTTGGCCAGCTGTTTATGCATATTAGGTACAAGACACAGAGAGGCTGGCGCTCACGAAGCAGCCTCTGCGTGTTATGAACTTGCACTTAAAACCGATTGTAAATCTGCATTTGTGCTATCAATGGCGGCCACAAACCTGGCTGTCAACGTACCTCACAATGAAACCGACGAAGCTCGTTTTGCACGCCTTCAAAAAGCAGATAATCTCTGGGAGAAATTGTTGCACATTGAAGCATACTGTGACGGCACCTTCGAAGTTCCACATGCCGAAATTTATCATCGACGCGCAGAGCTATGGAAAGGTACTGAAACATCACTCTACGAGAAGTATTTATTCAAGTACGCGGAAATCATCAAGTCCCCTGGAGAATTTATTTCAGTGGCAAAAGTTTTAAGGTCCAATCAGAAGACTGATGGAATCAATACTATTGCATACAAAGAACGTGCAGAAAGAGTCGATCGATTATATTATGAAGCGTTGCACTCTCCAGAATACTCACCTACTCGTGCCCCTCAAAAGGCAGCTCAAGTATATGGATGGCGTGTGGACAACCTTGCATATGGTGATATTGATCCGGCACGACAAGAACGATTGCTCCGGCAAAAAATGGAACTTGACGGAAATCCCGACCGTCTATTAAACTTTATAAGTAAAGCAGGAGGTCGTGACTACGAGGTATTACAATTACTCGAAATAGCAGAACGCAGATTTGGTGGGAAATATATTGCACTGGCCAAGGATCAAAGAAAATTTGTCAAAAATCTCGAGAAGATACGAAAAGCAAATGCGAAGAAGACACCTGATGATTCTCATAAACATGATCCAGTTCAGAGAAGCATCAAACAAACAAGGGTAGCAGCAGGTTGGCACGCTTGGAAGGCACAAAAGTGATATCAGTGGCTTTGTAAGAAAGAGTAGGAGAGGCTGCAGTGTGTAAGTTTAGTGGCAAATACTTATGATTTTTCACCTATTTTTTAACATTTTGTAAGCCTAGACGGAGCATTGCATATTGTGACGTTGAGTACATCTACTTGATTTTGACAACCCCATGACATTTTGAGATTTCATATCTTTAGTAATCGAAAGTGTATTAGTGCATGATGAAGGTGATTACAAAGATCTCGATTCCTGATTTGTCTTTGGAAAATAGGAGTCTGATCATGCATTTTGGTTTACCAAAAAAGACCGATGTTTGCTTCGCAGGGGAAAACCATGAGATGCGAACCGCCGCGCTGAATTATGGTGTGAAGGTGATGATGTTGGTACTTCGATCATGTTCAATATTCGCGAGAACAGTAATAGAATCATGGGTGATAGTCCGGCTGCAGAGAACGAGTTCTGTAATCTACTTAGGAATTAAGTCTAGTACCCCCTTTTTGGACCACCCCTAATATGGACCACCTCTTTACACCAAAAATTGTGATTTCCATCTATTAATAATTTTACAACTAGTCAATAGAATTTGATGAAATTTGAATCGTAGATTCATTATATAGTTACAACTCAATTCTGAAAATTTTAGATTTTTTGGAATTAATTTCATTAAGATTTATAATCTTAAATTTTGTGATTTTTGATTTATATAGGATTTACATACAAATTTACAAAATCTTTAAAATCTTGAATAACTTTTCAACAAAAATAATTAAAAATATATTATATTATTTTTTTTGGGAATATTTATATCATAATTGATCAAATAGATTAATTTATTTTAAAAAATATTATACAGAAGTCCTTTTAATGAAAATGTTATAATTTTTAATCTTTGTAAAATCTAAAAATATCAATAGAGATTCATTTATATTATTTAAAATTCAAAATATTGATCTGTTATATAACATTTAATCTAAAAATTCTAAAAAAATTTATAATTTATTTTTAGCAATTTTTATTGAAAAGTTATTCAAGATTTTCAAGATTTTCAAATTTGTATATAAATGTAATGTTCTGGTCGAGGCAGCGGTTGTCTGAGGTTCGTCTGGTTGGTAGTTTTGGGTTAAGGCTGTTATTATAGGTATTCATTTGGAAGTGAAGTCGTTACTAGATTAAGTAGATATCTATACTACTAAAGTAATCTTAAATAGAAATGTTTCTGATGTTTTCTTTGTATACCTACTAGGTAATTAGTACTTCATTTGAGTATTTAATTGCAAATAGTCTATTCATAATGTAACGAAGTATTATATCGCTATCTAAATAATAAATGATTATTAATCGTTGACTCTCTCTCTCTTTAAATAGATATAAAGTCCTGTTGGATGATATTTAGAAACTTGATGACTAATAACACCACTACTTCATCTTTTCCAATATGAAGCTCAAGTATAAAGTACACCTTTATATAACTAATCCACGCAAAATTCCTGTGAGCTCAGAAACTCGCTGATATTTGCCAGGAGGAAAGAAAGGATAATTAGTTGAATAACTATCTCCGTCTTACTTAAGCTTGTTTCCAAAGTAAATTGACAGTGCCAGCTTCCCAGTACTAGATGAGTACCAAAATACAAGTTTGTGTCCATACAAAGTAGAGTAGCCTCCTCGATACAAACAACCAGCTCTGATCAACTGTTATTATTACCAATATCCTGCGATTTGTCATTTGTACCCAAAACTCGAAACTTATCTATACAAGAATCATTATCTATAACTCCCGCCCCATGAGCTCTTAAACTCTTCTGGTCTCTGCCAAGTTCAGGGACTTTATACTCATGAACTATATCATCCATGGCTGGTTGATTTAACACTTTTCAAAGAATCTCCCTTTTTCGTCGGCGTAGATGGTAATTTCGGAGAATGTACGATTACGATTAAGATTCTTAATGGATCATTATCTACTTCCAATAGTGCTTTTAATGTGAGTTCATCATGATCGGTTCATCTGGGTGGTCTTTCCAGAGTCGAGTCGAATCGGGTTTGATTCTTGGAGAAATGGAGTTTGAGTTGTTGGTAGTAGGATGTATAGATAGATGAGTTGTTGGGGATGTTAAGGGGTTGGTTTGTGGGGTTTGTGGTGGGTGGCATTTTTGAGTTGATGTTTGGTGTTTGAGTTTGAATTTGAGGTTTTGGGTTTTGGGTTTCGGGTTTCGGGTGGTGGGATGGGAGTAATTGTTGGAGGAATGATTGGGATTAGAAGGTGGGTGTTGAAAGGATGATTGGAATTGAGAAGTGCACATGAAGATGGAAATATTCTTAAAGATTGTTTGATTAAGAGGAATCATTAAAGTCGAGGATTATCAATTTCAGACAATGGATGCGGTGTAAGTTGGACCCAGACAATAGTAAGAGAAGTGTTGATGGTGCTCGTAATATGAATGCCATCAATTATGAAAGTTTATCGAAGATGGGAATTTGCATTTGGGTAATGTAAAATAAAATAATAGATGGGAATTGATATTATGTACTTGGATAGTGTAACTGCTGACTTTTTCCTACCAGTTGTTCCTGCTATCATACTACACTTTTGTAGGGAAGGAGTGGGATCAATCGAAATCAGTCTCCTCCGGGAAGCTAGCGCTAGCTAACCAATGCAATCAAGTATAAATTGGTTAGAAAACTCCACCGCTATGGGGGATCTGTCTCTGATGTGGAAAGCAAAGTACGAAAGATGTTAATATACCATCTCAGCACTTCTGAATTGGATTCGTGTCGGTTAGAAGGAAACATATACAAAGGAAAGAAATGTATGACAATAAATCCAGGAACAATTTGTAGAGTGTTTGATGTCATTTGAATAGTATCAAAGAGACGAGGAATTGTCACGAATAACATAAATAGAAATAGCAATATAGATAGATATATTGCTATCGTCGCATCAGCCCTATATGCAGCTCGTGGTAATGTGAACGCAGGGTCCACCAGTCTTGGCTAAAGTTTGATAATAGATGTATGAACTCATTCCAGAGTATTTGTAATTTTGTCGAAGTTCCCCAAGATCTTACATAGTTACCTTATTCATCATCATCGCCATCATCATCGCCATCACCGTTGCCATGTTATGTTGCTTATCAATCATGTCATGAAGCATTCAAACACATAGTATAGATATGCGGGATCAAGAGACCAAGAGACCAAGAGACAAAAGAGCAACGAAAGGTAGCACCCGCTTCATTCTCCAATTACATACGTACAACCTTCAGGACCAATCCATACTTCATGAACCCTCCCAGCATCAACATCAATTCTATCACCAACACCATATGTAACCTTTTGAGCATCCTCGTCTTTCGGATAGGTAATGGTAAGTTGACCATTCACGATGAGATGCGTAGTTAAGCCATCATGGGAATGTGGATTATAATGAGTATTTCTTAAATGAGGCGAAGTTAAAAGTTAGAATCAGCCTTGTTATGGAGTATTGTGGAGTAGTTGAGGCTGTGTGCACTCCGTAAAGTGGATGGGATGGGTCTCTCACTCACGGAGCATCCGTCCAAGTAAATGCTGATGACAATCCCCAGGCACGAAGCTTCTCCTCCAATTGAACTTTTGTTTCCGAGGCCGTGGATGTTTTCGATGGAGGGGGTTATGGAATATGATATGTAGCGAGGCGGTGTTATGGTGTTGTGAACTCGAGTACGGAAGATAGATGATGGGCTGAGGGGGCAAATTGAAGACTCCACAAATAAAACCCTGAAAAGCTTGTTACTCTAGCACGAACCAGTCAGTTGTCTGTAGATGGTGTTTAGGAGTGCTTCCGCGGCAATGTGCTCCAGTTAGTGTCGATTCTATAGACTTCGCAAAGCTTGACACGACATGGTGCGAAGCACTCATAGACAGATAGTTCAGCGCTTCAGTAGGCTTTAATAGCGTGTTCCAGCGATGCCATCCCGCTATCACCGGCCATATGGTAGCCAAGGAACACCAGCAAAAAGGTACGGCCCGGGGTTATTAGCTTTCAAACAAGCAAGCAAGTGGAGAACTCATAACAAAGAGCTTTAAACAAATAAAAATACTTAAAAATAAATAACCTTACCTAGTAAACATTCATCAACTTGGAACTTAATATCCATCCATAGAAAACTATCAACGATCAGCATGATTTACCCACCCACATCTCTCCTTCATAACATTCGCTCAAATCTTGTCTCACGATACATATACATATGTCATTTTGCTATCATGGCTTTGGCTGTACTTCCCTTCAACCTACCGTCATCAAAACATTTGTACCCACCTGGTTCTAGCCTTGTCAGCATTTAAGAATAGTAACAGAATCATAGTACGTTTGTACCCAGCAGCTGAACGAGCCTCGTCTTGGCTCCTTTGATAATCAAAGAATTCATTCCCTGCTTCGTAAATCATTCAAAAGTTTATTCATCATAATCATACACTCCTCATGTAGGATTCAAACCAACTTCTACAATTCATGTTAAAGGAGAGATGGTTTCGTTTTTGAGGAAAAAGTTCCGGAGGTAAGTTATTTCTTTTCCCATCTTGCATCTTGCTTGACTATCTTCCCCCCACCACCACCAGGGAGGGCAGGTGGGCTACTGAATGAGATCGAAACACGTCAAGATCACCGTAGTTTTGGCGATATAAGTGAATCACGATGGATCAAGAAATCTGCTTGTTAGACCCAGTGTCTTGCATTCATTTGTGGTTCCAATGTGTTGGATGAGAATTCATTTGCTAATACTATCTGCTCTCATAATAGAATATCTACCATGCCTCTCCTCACGCCCTCCGGAAAGCAATTCTCTCTTCACAAACTTGTAGCCATGTCTACAATGCTCACCCCTGGCCATGGAGTACATCTTCCCCCTCTCAATAATACCACCGCAGGGGATCCCCCACGGCCAGTCTATCTTTCACATGAGATTCAAGAATATTTACGGAAGCTTTTCGATGAATTAAGAGGTCCGGAACCATGCCTAGGAAGAGAACGATTTGAGAAGTGGTTGGCAGATGTTCAGGGACATACAATCACACTGGAAAAAGATACATACAAATTCGAACAATTTCTCGAGTCAGTGTACTACAGTCATTCATTAGAGGTTATGAGACGTATCCCGGAGTTAGATCAGTCAAAACCAATCACCAACTATTACATCAGTAGTAGTCATAATACATATCTTGAGGGGAATCAGCTGCTATCAAGGAGTTCTACAGAAGCATACAAAACGGCAAGTTGGATTTTGATATCATGAAGATTTTATGCTAACTGCCATCAGGCTCTCACACAAAATTGTCGATGTATTGAAATAGATGTACACAATGGAGAGGCGGCAGAGAAAGATGATAAATCAATATTTTCGAATAAAACCGATCACAAACGGCAGCCTTCTGGGACTGGAAGCACACTTTCTAGTCGAGCAGCAGCAGCTATATTGACGGTGGAGGAGAAATTAGAGAGTGCTAAAGGGAAGTTGGAGATCGCTAAAGAGAAATTAGAGGGTAAACATAAAGTTTCAAAGACAAACACGGGTGATAAACTTAAGGTTGTGGATGAGGATGAACATGGTGGAAGGCCGGCCTCCATACGATCATCGATGATTGGAGAACCCTTGGTTCTACATGGTTGGACATTGACAGCACCGGTGGGATTTAGAGCTGTTTGCAAAGCAATTCGGGAAACTGCCTTCACAACGAGCCCACTTCCTATCATCGTCAGTTTAGAAGTTCATGCCGATCATGAACAACAGGAAATAATGGTTGATATCATGAAGGAAGAATGGGAAGGTCTCCTACTCGACTCTCCATTCGAAACATGTAATCCGGAAGAAAGGGTTCCTAGACTTGAGGAGCTTCTTAATAAAATTTTGGTCAAGGTCAAGAAAGCTCCGGAGTTGAAAGATGCACCAGAGCATTTGAACGAACTCACGAATGGATCCACGAATGGATTATCTCCCACAAACACGGATACTCTAGAGAAGAAGGCGTCATCCAACACATTGGTACCAGTGATCTCAACAAAAGATGCAGAATCTGGACATTCAGGCTCTGAGGACGACCGAGCAAGTTCAAAGAAGAGAGCAAAGATCTGCGAAACCCTTGGGAAACTTGGAATCTATACTCACAGCGAACATTTTGTGTCGTTTGATGTTGGAGCAGCCACAAAACCTTCCCACATATTTTCCGTCGGCGAGAAAGTGATCTTGGAACTTCATGAATCAAATCGAGAACAAATGTTTGCTCATAATCGCAATTATTTCATGAGAGCATTTCCCGCTGGGAAAAGATTCGATTCATCTAATCTCGACCCTTCGGTCTGCTGGCGCAAAGGCATTCAAATGGTTGCCTTGAATTGGCAGACTTTGGATGAAGGTATGATGTTAAATGAAGGGATGTTTGCCGGATCACAAGGGTGGATATTGAAACCCCCAGGCTACCGCAGCGAGGATGCAACGTCCGAATCTTGTGCAGCTATTCCTTACAAGACCCTTGATTTGAAAATCAGCATATTCGTTGGGCAACAAGTTCCCTTTCCTCAAGGCGAGACTGAAAAAGGCTTTCATCCATACGTCAAATGTGAGCTACACGTTGAAAGCCAAGAAGAGCTCGATGGGCAACCAATTGAAAATGGAGGCAAAGCAAAAGAAGGTGAACACAAGCTCAAGACGGCTTACAAATCGGGTAGCAAACCTGATTATGAAGGCGAAACTCTTCATTTTGAAGGTATCAGGAACGTGGTAGAGGAGTTGAGCTTTGTAAGGTTAGTACATGTTACACTACTTTTCTTCAACATTTTTCTTTATTTATATGCTTCCGAATGTTACACAAACAGGAAACTAGACAAGGTCTAGGTTTATATGATTTAATCATTATATGTTGACATATCATGTATCTGCAATTATGTCATACCGCTCAGATTTTTGAAACTTCTACCCAAGTGCCTGGTACATACAAATTTCTCCTCGGGGCTTTCTTCAATCAATCTTCAAGCAGCTCAACGGCCCGGAACCGGCTGGGCATGGCTCCAAAGTTCTATGCAGATCAATTTAGGGGTGCAGTAGTATAAAAGTCTTACCGACGCTTGGCTGCTCGGGTGTGGTTCCCCAACATTCATCTTATCGAATCATTCAAATAATTTTCAGCCCTTCCCATGCGATGAGTTCGCTCCTAGTTTCAATTCATGTAGTACATGGCTTTTTTCGACTACCACAATCCTATTATTTGCCTGTTTGGTGCTCATCATTTCCGTTTTGTTGAAGTGGTTTCCTTACCATGCATGCGTTCCTTATCATTCCATTACTTTCTTTCCATGTCTACTTCATATATGATGTATATGCAATGTTACCTTAATAATTTCTTTCTCCTATTTCATTGATCAAATCAAATCAATCAGTCTATCTCCAATTTAAGCTCATACCGTAACATGTCATTTTACTAACTCCTCTTACACCTACAGATTCAAAATTGAAGATGCCAATTATTCAAAAGATGAGTTAGCAGCATGGGCTTGCATCCGACTCGATCGTCTTCAACAGGGATATCGATTAATTCCTTTGAAAGACGTCAAGGGCAATTCGACAGATGGTTTATTATTGGTGAAGATTGAGAAAGTCTTGTCTTGATTTTAAGATGACAAGTTTTAATGTAATGTATGATGTATGTTTTGTGAAGCTATAGAAGCTTGGCATTGGTTTGTATGAATAGGTTCATTTCATGTTTGGTCCGATCGCTTTTGATCGACAGATATTGAGATATGCGAAGAGTTTAATTGGGTTGTATTGGGCTGTGTTGCGTTGCGTACTTCTTTGAGCGTGAGCGGGACGGGGGAAGATTAGTGAGGCGCAGAAAGGGTGGAAAGAGATGGAGAGGATGAAGGAAATTAAAGTAAGGGATCGGTCGATGAAAAGTTGTGTGAATGTGGGAAAGGACGAACGAACGGGAAGATAGTATGGAAAGAGAAGATACCCCATTAGGATTTCATATTGTTGGTCATGTCATTTCTGGTTTAATTTTCCAATTTGGTTTGCTTGGAGCGCAGGTGCTTGGCGTTCTTGAGTTCTTGGGAGTTCTTGGAGGTTGAAGAATGGAATTGGGAGTGGATTGGTAATGGTAATGGAGTTGGAGTTGGAATTGGAGTTGGAGAGTAATTATATATGGATGGTCTGATGGTGGATGAATGGATTACTTGGATCTATACCTAGTAGATAGTGCTATGTAGATGGGATAGACTGTGTTAGAAAGTATTGAATAGATAAGTCTAGTACCCTACTTTTGAGACCCCCCCCTTTTGGGCCACCCTTTTACACCAAAAATCATCATTTTCAACTATTAATAACTTTACAATCAATCAATAGAATTTGATATAATTTGAATCATAGATTCAATATATAGTTATAAATCAATTCTGAAAATTTCAGATTTTTTGAAATTGATCTCATTAAATTCTATAAACTTAAAAAATTTTATTTTCTATTTGTATAGGATTTATATACAAATTTAAAAAATCTTAAAAATAAATAAATTATAAACTCTTTTCGAATATTTATAATATAATTGATCAAATGAATTAATTTATTTTGAAAAATAATTTTAGAAAAATATTATAATTTTTAATTCTTGTAAAATCTAGAAATAAATATAAATAAAAGTTTTTCTATATAATTTATTTAAAATTTCAAGATTTTCCAAAAAATTTATATTAAAAATTTATTTCAAATTTTAATGTTTTTCAAATTTGTGTATAAATTTTATCCAAATTGAAAATGGAAATGGAAATTTTTCAAAATCTCGATGAATAAAATCGTGAAAAATTTGAAACTTTCAAAATTTATTAATTGTTGAAATATTAATAGATGAAAATTGTTATTTTTGATATAAAAAAATAATCTGAAAGTAAAGTATTAGACTTATAAGAATATAATATAATATAATATAATATAATATAATATAATATAATATAATATAATATAATATAATATATAATATAAGATTATTTATACACTTATTAAATACAAATAAAATAAACTAAACTAAATTTCTTAGAATTAAAATATATATTGCGCAAACTATTTTCAAAGGAAGGACGCTCATACAATTCAATACTACTACTACTATTACTTATGTACTATCTACTTCTTCACCAAAAAAAAGCCATAGTCCAGCTCCAGCCCATCCAATCAAGCTCTCTCCACTGATCTCGCGATCATAGTAATCTTATCGTGACACAAAGCAAGGCGGATTGATTCGATAACAGGCTATTTATTAAACACATGCCAATGCATCCATCCCATTCCGTCCCATTACATCCCATCCCATCCCATCCCATCTTATCCTATTCGTTTAAAGTTTCTTCAATACCTACTCAACATTAAATCCATCCCGACCATGTAAAATCTAAAATCCATCTAATAAATTAATTAATTCTAGAAGCATCTCATCAATCATTCAATCATTCAACAAACGAAATCTTACTTACTCTGCCCCTCCTTCCTTACCTTTGTGCTCTTTAAAAATTCCCTCCAAGTTTCCCCTCCAAATTTCATTCCAATCTACTCTGCCATGTGTGAGAGAATAATTGGTATTCTCAACGTACGTACGTACGTTTTTGTTGATAATGCGATACCCATAGCATAGCATAGCATAGCATACCATATGATGACGATGACGATGTGAGAAGTGAGGTGATTCTGTGCCAATAAGTTGATGACTCGAATCGTGCTTTGATCAATGTACAATTCTTCAACGCTGATTTATTCCCTTTCAATTGCACAGCTGGAACCCAATAGAAATCCCAACTTAATGGTTCGTCCACCGCCACTTCGGATGCAGAATAATCGACTTCATCTGCATCTACCCGACCGATATATTAAGGACATTAGTGTTTATTTCCAAATCAAAATATGCTTTGTAACATAGGAACTTTTTCTTTTAGATTAATGTAGCCTCGTGCATGCATGCCAATTCGACTCGGATATCATACGATCAGAGAGATCGGTTTTGTGTTGGACATCTATCTTCAAGTAAGTGGGCTAGAGATAATTTGGTGGCTACTTCTGCAGAGTTACATATATCGTACATTGGATTGCGTTACCATACTAATATATCGATAAAAAATTTGAACAGTAAAGCATAGAAGACATTATGTTGTGAGATGGAAGATTCAGAGAATATCAAATTCTCTCATAATGATTGATGGGTTTCATATTGAAACATGAACAAATGACAATAAATTGAGGGTTTCGAAAATACCTATCTATTTACCTAAATAGATATGAAAATGGATTATCCACTTGAGCATTTTCGCCGTGATATGATATGATGTCACTTCTTCCTGATGTATTTAATGCACTTTGATGTGTTGGCTTATGTTGCTCAAACTTTTGGTTTGGCCCAATAAAACATACAGTAGACTTGGTATTCGTGTAAATGTAATACAAAAATAACAACCTTTGTATCGAATCACTTTTTGAGGAAAATTTTCAAATTTGCATATGGATTGCATGGCAATGTCCACTAGCGAGAACTTTCTCCACTGCTTCAAAGAGGATTAGAAATAACTCCGGATGCAGTCGGACCACTCCGTATGTTGTAAAATGTAACACACAGATCCTCCTTACACAACGCACATTTCCTCGTCCCGGGTATCAGAAGACTCAACAAAGTCCCTGTCGATCTCAACTCATTATGAGATTCAGAGAATTTGGTATTTTGCGTCAAGTGCTTTCCATTCTAATCTCGTTCGATAAACGCAGATAGTCGATGGATGATATGCTGAGTTGATCGACATCAAATATTGACATATTTGTTGAAAGCAGTTATGATTGTGCCCAAATCTCGCGGGCGTGACCAGTTCATATCAAAACATTCCGACGGTTTGGTAGACCTAGCCACAGATGCATGCATAGAAGCCAACTGCCGTCCTTGAATGGAAAGATTATTTTTGACGTATATCATCCGATACACGCCGTAAAAAATGACAAGTCGGAAAATAGGTTCCCATTTCTGTCAGAAATGATCTATCACACAGCTCCACCCACGTTATGACCCCCAACATAATTGAAAAGGGGGTTTTAATCTTCCAATTAGTGGTTGAAAGGCACAATGAATCGGTGTATTTGGGATCGCTCCGGGGATATCGTTGATGTGATGGAATTTTCGAGTGCAAAACATAATGGGCGGATATGAATTCGTTAATCTCTATCTGTGGTAATGGACCTTAGGCTTGGGCTGTAATTTGGTTAGGGATATTTCGAAATACAAAGAAAAAATGACTTGGCGCCCACTTGCAGGCTGCATGAAGGGTCTGTCGCTTAGTAAAAGAAATTCTGCAACTGTTGGAAACTTCCGAACACGCTCTCGAAACATGCATTTTATGCCCGCATGGATAGTTGCAGAATATGCAAGATCATTGGATTGAAACAGAGAGGCATTGATGCCTGGTCACATTTAGCTCTTAAGAGTTGGCCCGGTCACCTTCAGGTACACTCATGGCCATGATAACCTGGTGCGAGGATTCCTTGTTTAGCCAAGAAGATCGACCTATCAATATGCCCTCATTACTGACCGACGATTGCTGCGTTCAGATAAAAGGGAGAATACCAATGCATGTAATAGGTCTGCTGACCTGAAATAACACGGACATCTACCTTACTATTGATCACTAGTACCATTGATAACAAGTGTCGCTCAAGTTTTCCATCATGCGGTGCTGCAATGTTTGGATTTGTTCATCATAAGACTGTGCTCGAGGAAGGCACGATCCATTTAATCTGGGAAAGGGATTGCAGCTACCTATTTGATTAGTTGCAGATGCAGATATACATTCGACGATGCAGGCAACCGCAAAATCATAAGATAATTCATCTTTCCTTTTTTCGGACCAAGTTTCGAACCCCTCTTGACTCATTCCTGAAATTTATATAATGACCACTTCCACTCGACTGAAGTTGAAGCTCATCAACCCAAACCACTTCATTATTCCAACACACGATCGTCTCATATTTGTTTATCAGGTCAAAGATCTTTCTCAATCAACTACAATCAAGATGCCTTTTCAACCAATTCCATTCGAAACCATCTTTCAAGAAGAGATGAACATTCTCCCTTCCATCGAGCCACTTTTGATGCCCTTGAGCGAAATTTCAGAGTCTTTTGGTGTGACTGAAATGCCCGGCGTAAGATATTGCACCTCATATAACTGAGGTTTGATTGATACTAAAAGAGAACTAGATGCCCGGTGTCAGATGCCCAACTTGCCTTGCCAATGGGAAGGAAGTTTGGGTCATCCCAGGAAGAGCCTGCGGCGCTTGTGGTACTGGCTGTTAGATCATCAGGTACGTACGTAACTTTTGGACCATCCATAATGTTACTAACATTATACCCAGCTTGGGATTTCAGTCTGAAAAGCTTCCGAAATACCATCGGGCGAACGGCCATTTTAGATTTGGAAGGGCTGGAAGGTTAAATCCTGACTCCATTGGAAGGCCAAGAAGAATAAGTTGTGATTGAGGGACGTAATCGGATAGGTTATGCTTTGTCGTTCAGTCGGAAGGAGGTAAAAAAGTTTTGCTTTTTTATAATCTAGCAAGAATACAAAAGTTTGCGGCTTCAATACCACCTCAAGCGTGACGAAACTGCCGTGTGCTGTGACTTCATTGTTGTAATTGCATTCTTTAGCTCCATGAAGTCAATGTGCGAACTTGGAAACTGCCCAGGGAGTGAAGATGTTGACCTCAAACCTTCGATAAATAGTATTTGCCATGGAACTTAGACACTGACAGAAGTTGTAAAATTCCATTGTAGTCGTTCCAGATTAAGTATGCCGGGAGGAGAATAAAAGGCAAAAGGAGTCAGAAGGGGTTCGAACAGATTGCAATCAAAGGTCCGTATATACCAAAAGGTGTAGTTGAAGAAATTGGGAGTGAAGGCTTTTGGACAGTGAGCTGTAAATCCAGACGTGCCATTGTCGCTAATATAGCATCCAGGGGACCCAAGCATTGTTACTTGGTTGGCAAAATAGTAGTGCAGTAGCACTAGTCAAATGTACCTATGTAGCGTCCCAATATGGAGTTATCATATATCAAAAGTGGAAGCTCTCTCCCGCAAAAAGATCAGAGGCCAATAATTGGGTCAGGAACGAATTTATGTAAAAACAGATCCTAGTCGGTCATGGAGTCTTCGGCGGCATTCTGAGCTACCTGAGCAAGTTAAATATATTAAAGTGTGCTAATCGACCAACATGCAGCCAAAGTCAAATTTGTACCGACTTGTCAGGAACATATCTGGATCAACCCAAGGGATGTTCTTCAAGATATCTCCGACTGGAGCTTCGATGATGATTGATACCCAAGAAAATCAGAATTCGGGTAATTCCTGGTAGTACAACGTAATGAGTTCTCAGAGTACAAGCTCTCGCAATCAAGGGAAGAGTACTGAAATGAAAAGATGAACCTTGGGGATATGAAAGTGGGAAAGAAGTCATCGAGTAGATGAAATTTTGATGGAAGGAACGAGGAAAGCCACAATACTGGTGTATCTGCCCATAACCTTGGCAGATCTCGGATAAAATTTCTTCCAACCGAGAAGGAATCCTTGTGGTTTTTCCGCACATGGAGAGCTTCTATCAATATGTTCAATTCAGGCTTCCAAATATTATTATAAGC
Source organism: Sclerotinia trifoliorum (assembly GCA_905066765.1). Lineage (NCBI taxonomy): Eukaryota > Fungi > Ascomycota > Leotiomycetes > Helotiales > Sclerotiniaceae > Sclerotinia > Sclerotinia trifoliorum. Next base: position 2,063,109 of record CAJHIA010000011.1, on the reverse strand, counting down.
TTGATAATATTGTTTATCAAAAATCCTCCTTAAAGTATAGAAAAGAAACTTTCCAGATTCTTTCGCACCATAAGTTTAATATGAGTATCATGGCAGCAACATTCCTGTTTTTAGCCTCCATTACAATTCGATTTAACATGCTTTGTGCGATATTCGTAGACACACATGTACTCAATACGACGATTGAGTGTCTACACACGTGGTCCAAATGGTACAACTCGAGGTTGATCATAAAAAAACTGGTTGGTTGAAGATCTTTCAAGCAGGCGTCTCATGCCATACATAGTGTGTCACAACGTATCTCACTCATTCTATCAATCAAGACTAGCTAATAATCGGACGAGCAATTTCAGAATCGAATAAAACCCGAACAATAAGCAAGCCAAACTAGCTAAGAATTAATTTATCTTTATCCTAACAATTCTTCAGGTTGGGCGAGGTGGTTTTTCGGGTGCATAATAGCCGGGTTCAGTTGCACCACTTCCTTGCTGTTGTGGAAACCCCGATGAACGCGGAGGCGGATAGTAAGCCGGAGGAGCCTGCTCCATGGGATCATGACCTTGATGGGGCGGGTGTCCTGGAGGTGGAGGAGGATAATATAGGTCGTTACCCTGCGTATATCCTGGATGCTGCTGTTGTTGATATCCATGCAGTTGTTGCTGAATAGCATAACCCTCGGCCGTGTTCGGGTTTCCATACTTCTTCTTTTCATTTTCACTAGCCTCTCCTGAATGTACAATCTCCACATCTGCAGGAGCTGGCTTATTGTAGACTTGCTGCAGGACAGCCTGATTTAGATTTGGCCTTCCCTCAGCATCCTTCACGACCTCCATCAACAATTCAGCCGTTGGTGGAAGTGACGGGACTCTTCCTTGTAAAATTTGTGCTACTGGCAACCTTTCCCCATAGTAGCTTGCATTTTCATCGTTGCGCTCGATAATTATGGTTCCATCAACCTGTGCTCCTGCATACAAACCTCTGCTTTTCATGTAGGAAAACAAGGGCTTTCGACTTTTTAAGAGCTCGCTATCCAATATAGCCCCACTTCCAATTGGCCCAGCGACAACGGATATCTCACCACCGAGGGAAACACGTAATTTACTGAATGCATCGAGAGCCTTGCGGTCGTTGATAACAATGACACAATCATAGATATCGATCCCGGCCATGAATCCTACACCCAAAGTGTGGATTAGAATTCCGGACGGTGGTGACCATTGTCCCTTCTCATTCTTGGCAATTAAAACGCCCGATCCACCTGCTCCGGAGACCCATAATCCAGAACGCATTGTGGTGTAAATTGCAAGACCAACACAGTTCTTGATGACCTTTTGAGGGATTTTGACAAGAACTTTTGGTGGTTTGCTGGGTCCATCTTTGACTTTATTCTTAGTCTCTGGATCTAAGGATGCATCTTTTTGTTGCTCCGCCATAAATCCATCTTCTGTCAAATTGTTAGTGGGCCCTTTGTAGTTGAGAGTATTGCACAGACGTACTACAGAACGATTTAAGAATTCGAGCAGCCTTCTCGCATTCTTTATCCATCCCGGTTGGCCAGAAGGCCTCAGATCCAATCTTATTCGTGAGTTTGTTAACTGGTCCTCCTAGCTTTTCAAATGCAGCCCATCCTTTATCAAAAGCAGCTTTACCACCAGTCTTGGTTTTTTCCCAAGCTGACGGTTTAGTTGTACTATTTGATGGTTCAGCCATGTTATTTGCTATTGTGAAAAGCTTGTGTTGTTGTTGCTGTTGTAGAATTTGTTAACTGTAACTATAAGATTGTTGTGGAGGGGGAAGTGGAAGGTGGGGTTCTTCGAGAGGGTAAGGAAGTAAGGATGGCTAAGGATAAAGTTGTAATCAGGCGTGAATGTGACTGTGAAATGACAATCACAAATACGACGAGCACAGGTGAATGCGAATGTGAGTGTTCATATAAATACTTTGTGATAATAATCCTGCTGGGAGGCTACTTGTGATCCGCTGGTGAATTCTGAATTGTGGCTTTGCAATGATTGCATCATGGATGACGAGGCATAGCCATAGCCATAGCCATCGTCTGAAGCACGGCAAGGGCGAGTAATGTCCTACCTTACGAACACACCTATCATTGTGTAGAAGGGACTGTACGATTTCCGATGGATTTGGGAGTGCGAATACGAGATACGAGATACGAAATACGAAATACGAAATACGAGTAGTCTAAAAGCCTGTTTTGTTCTGGCATTATTGTATAAGTCTTAAGATCTTATGTACTCTGCAGGCGGTGAACCATTATTTTATGACATACCAAATCTCATCAATTCTTTCGGCAGCACAACTTCAACAACATGAGGAAAGCTCTCAAACTTCTTAATTTTACCCTATCCGACAACGATGACCACAACGATGACCTGAATACGCCCTGGCAATTGTCGCGAAAAAGATGTTTATGCGGTTGGAGATTTCTCAACTTAGCTGAGGAAATTTAACCGCCATTCCTCCGTCTCCTTCGAAGGTCGAGATATGTTTAGAATTCTAGCATTACCGAAATACAATTCTCAAAGTGAGATGAATATTCGATAAGATATGCTATACATGGCTGGTTTTGAAATCAAAGCCTTATCCCTCTGTGCGAAAGATCAGATGAGAAGTGTCCTATTGCTACGACTCACTCGAACAGTGGCGTCGATATCCTCCAATATCAATATAAGACTTACAAAATGGGTGGAACTTAAGATCTTTGATGCGCATGCTGGGCCGTCCAAGTGCTACCGGGGAAATCTTCATGAATATCTTCGCACCTTCTTAAGGAATCTATAAGAAGCCATTCTCCGTCTGCACATTACGAAGTGATAGTCACAGAACATCAGGCATGATGGCTTTGAATGTGTAAGAGACTAGAGACTTTCTAAGGTGTAAGCCTCGATATCTACTTGGAATATACTGGATCCTTTAGGCAGGACCTCGACAGGCCTCTCAAAGCATTACCTAGCTTCAGCACCAGTGTATGCGTGTACCATACATAATGTACACTTTGCGGTTTTATGGTCTGATAAAAAAGAAAGTAAAGATTTGCCATTTCTACACATTCATCCATATGGGGCACTGGAATACTCTTGGTTAGTACCAATGAGGCATGCATGATTGTTAGACGTTAGCTGTCTTGTTCCCAAGTATTTTTATCTTTTCATGCTTAAACCACCACTCTTCTGGCACCAAGTCTCGCGCAATATAGTCGCATGCCCCGTCATCTGCATGATTCAATGTGGGTATTTCTCCCCGCAGTGGCCTCATATCCATCTTCTATGGTAGTACTAGTTGTATGCTCATGTTTGTTGGCAGCATCTGCAACCCTCCCAGCCCAACATTTGTGTCTTGCAATGGAGGAGAATTCTGCCGCAATATTTTGCCGTGTAATAATGATTTCAAATCGAGTTCACAAGCACAGCGTCAGTTGTTGTCTTTTATGGACCTCACATGACAAATTTTCTTAATGTTTATCATATTGACTTTAGCCCCTCAATCCGGCTGATACTGCTACCCACCTCTTATCAACCGGATCCTCTCTATTCGTGTCTCATATAAAGTGTTATCAATTATTTTCGCTGTGGCGGATGTTTGCCGGATCTTTTCTGCATGAGAAATCACGAGTGTGCCATTTTCTGAACCCCTGTGCAGAGATAAGCACCATCACATGGCATTTGCAGCAGACTTCATGGCTTATCAACTACACACCAAATTGATTTTACTTGCAGAATCGACAGATAAGGACATTAGTGTAACAAAATCAGAACGGGGATTTTTTAGAAGAAAAGAAGACTGCTTCCTCAAGATTTCAATGTTTGATTAAATCAATATTCAGAGAATATCTCCTATCTGCAGGACCATTTCACATCTGCAAATTTCCTCATCAGCTACCCTTCCTCGCAACCACGGATCTATTCTTTCCATTTCAGGGCTTCAACCTCATGCTTCACCTACCATACCCATTTCCAACTCCCGCCAGAAAGATGGAGTACAAAGCTCTCCCAGAAAATTCTTCCCCAGTAGAATCCAAGCCTTCCAGCATCATGGTACATCTTCATTTGCTTGAATCATCATGTACCATCCGCTAATCACTCATACATAGCAACCATTTGACACCATCGATATCGAGAAAAGCGCGGTGGTTTCGTCATCTGGATACGGCACAATCTCACCATACACAAGCAAAGAAGGAGGGTTGAGAACCCTACGGAAAGAACAAGGTCGAGGCATTTGGACAAGTTTTGTTCAAAGCCTGGTAGCTGTTTGCGTCTTGACGTCTATGGGGGTGATTCTCGTTTTGGTTTTTTTGTAGAGGAGCTTAGGGCTATTTCATTTAATGTTGTAGGGTTATACTTCTTTGAGTTATATGTTTAGGACGCATCAGAGTTCGATTGAATTTTTTTGCGGGCGTGGGGACAAGACGGTATTGGATTACAGGGCTAGAGCTGTCGTTTCTCTTGCATTATTTGTTGTGTGCTTTGCCCTGGTTTGGCTTGCTTTATGAGGATGAGTTAGATACCTTTGGAGATTTGGATAAATAGGTTTATACCCTAGCATATTTGATATATGTGTTTATAATGAACGAGTAAAGATATATAATATGAATTTTTTTCATTAGTTTGGTGTACTCACCCAGTCATCAGTCTCGTTCGTCGTCATCCTTTCTTTAATGAGTAGCTTGGAAAGAAATATCTTTCTCTTTATTTATAAAAAAAATCCCCTTTATCAAAAAGATCTAATAGTTAATTGTTAAATATAATAAGATTATCTTATTAAATACTTGATCGATTGAGGTAAAGTAAAAAGGAGAGAGAAAGTAAGTGTAAGTTTTTTTGTTATAAATGATATATTTTTCTTTCTATATACTCTTCTCATTTTAATAAAAAAAAAACTTAAAAAGAAATAAAAAGAAATAAAAATTAAATAAATAAATAGATAAATAAAACAGAACGGATAATAAAAAAGTTTATTTAAAAGTTTTAATAATTTTTCTGAAATTATGATATTATTAATAAAAATAAAAGATTTTATTTATTTTTTATCTAAGATTATAAATACGAGTATAATGATTCAAAAATGAAGATATTTTCGGACTTAAAGTTTGAGATAGGCTGGGATGGATTGAATGGATTTAAATCGATGTTAAAAATAGAAGTTGGGAGTTAAGAGTTAAGAGTTAAGAGTTGGGACTTACTTAGAAGATGAGACTTAGAAGTGAAAATATATATAATTACAAGATTATATATATATTAGATTCTGCACCAAGGTTTTTAAATGAATGAATGGGTGGGTGGATGGATGGATTAATGATGAATTGTTTAATTGGTATATTGAGGTCTTGAGGTATTAGGAATATATTGTTTTGTATTATATTGTATTGTATTATATCATATATAATATGAGATTAAGTATAGCAGTAGTAGGTAGGTAGTATAGTGATGGATGGGGAGGAAGATAATTATATATACTATATATCATGATAAGACTAGTTATTTCTTCTGTCAATCTATATGTATTATTTTCAGAACAAATGTAAGATTTAAACATTTACATCTACTCCTTGACTCTATTCCCATTCCTATCATCCTCCACCCTCCTGCACCCCCTGCACAGAAACCCAATGAAACCCCTACAAACAAAGATGACATCTCCCCTCTGCTCCCCTCCCACGCCCACACGCACACGCACACCCAGCCCCACTCCCAAAAAGTACCTTCCTCCTAACCGCCACCCCCGCCACCACGGGGCCCAAAATCGTACATAAAACCAACGCCCAGATAATAACCAAGAAAATCTGATCCTCTACCACATCTAACCTTTCCACTTGTCTTCTAAAATCCCCCTCTCTTACCAAACCTTGCACGTCAATTCTGCCAGAATCCTTGAACTGCAAACCATGAGAACGATATAAACTCAATAACCCCGAACTCTGCGCCTCAGACGCAACAAGGAAGCCGAAGCCACCGCGGGCGATCATCGTAGAGCCTACAATGAGCGCATCTAGATGTGGTAATCTTGGGGGGAATTGGGTGCTGGTATTAGAGGTTCCTGTTTCGTGTTGTGCGACGCTTGGTTGTGATTCGGGATGTTGTATTTGTATTTGTATTTGTGACGGGGGGGATTTTCGTGTTGTGAATTTTTGAACCAGGAAATTCATATATAGGATTAATCCTACGGATGCTTTTGCGAAGAACATGAGGAGGGCGTAGAAAATTCCTTTGTAGATTATAGATGAAGAAAACATTTCTGAGATGGGGATTGAGAAGCCGATTGAGGCCTAGATAGAGTTGGGTGAATATTTATTTCCTTAGATGTGCGCGCCGGGGAAGGAGGGGGTGGGAGATTATAGATCCTTGGATTTTGATGATGTATGTAGAGTAGTGTGATAATAAGAAGAGAACTTACGAAGAAAAATGGTACGAGTATGTGATCCATGATTGGTTTGTAATACTCTTCGAACATGAGTGTTGGTCGATCAATCTCCATATCCATATCAATTTCCAAGTCCAAATCAACACTTCGCCAGGTGTATCTGACGATTGCTCCTGCTAGAAATGCAGAGAGTAATATAGATCCCTCTATACAGGCAGCGATAGTAACAAGAAGTATAAGTATCAAGGTAGAAAGTATAAATCCTATACGTCGCGAAATTCCCCTTTCCGTATCATAACTCTCACTAAAAGTACCTCGGTTAACTTCTTTCTGATTTTTGAGGATGGAATGGAAAGTTTTGTATATGGGTTTGATTAGAAATGGCACCAGGAGAAAGGTGGCAAGAATGAGACTCAGGCTTGAAATGGCGGGTCGAGCTATTCTCCATGGATTTGATTGTCCTTGTCCAAGTGCTGTGACGATTTTAACCATTACAAGGACGAGGATATCATCTATCATCGCGGCGCCAGCAATCAATGTACCAGTTGGAGTTTTCTGTAAGTTTGCTGACGAAAGTATGATGAAAGTAGATCCTAAAGAAGTGGAACATAGCGAGACACCAGCTGAGAAAGCAGCCAATGCAGTTGGATATCCCGAACCTTCGACTGTATCGAATTTCATACCCATGATGGAGAATGAGAGAGCCATAGGCATTAGAATTCCCATTGCTGCTGCGGAAAGTGTTACCCATATTGTTTCTCCCAACATTTTAAGATCGGTAATGAGTCCGCCTTCGAATACTAGACAGATGAGCCCGAGATATCCGAGATATTGTATTGTTTCTTGCGTTTCTATGTTGAGCCATGATGTTCCTGTGATGGGCATTCCGTATAGTATACCGATGAATATTTCACCAATGAGTCCGCAGTAGAGAAAGTTGTCGAGAATATCTCGAGTGATGTTGAGTATGAAAATGAAAGTTGATAGTGGAAGAATGATTTCGAGTCCAGGTTCAACATAAGGGAGGTAAGCCATTGTGAAGGAATTTGAAGCGTTGGTAACTTGGAAAATATTTAATCCAACGAATGCAGGCTCTCAAATCTAATAACAAGTTGAAAGTAGTCTTACCTAAAATTACTCGGATCAGAAAGTACACAAATCCATTGTCTTGATCATCGTAAAATGTATTCTCGTCAAGTAGATCCGTACCTCAAAATCCGACTCCGCCTTATCAGATGTCGTCGTATCCAACGCCTTACAGGCTGAACACTCAATTCCTTTTCCCCATATCCATCCTCTTTTTAAATTTAACACACGTGCAGACCAACCAACTCACCATACAAGGTCTTCTAAAGATGTTGTCATTGACTCACCTGACTGATTTATGGTACAATTACGACCTATCACCTTGTACAAAGACGTACCGTCGTTTTAGATGTTAAACGAGTTACATAAGGGGGGTAGGACAATGAACCCTTGGGTCGAAAATTATATGCTGATAACCTGGATATCTCCGTCGAAGAGTGTCAGATTTAGTTGCGTTATCTGATCTTCAGTATTGTGGGATAAAGTTTGGCTAAGTTAAGCCTTTTGCATCTGTTATTTCTTGCTTCGGTCGAATAAGGGTCCTGGAATCTGACAGATTTGGTGTCATTCGAAAATATAGCGCTGAGCCTTGCTCGCCGGACTTCCATAATGATGGTAACTTACTGAAGGTTACAGAAGTTACAAGTTTCTGATTAATTTCCCGATCGTGGATACTACCAGAAATTGGGATGTCGCAAACACTGATGGCATTTTCTCGACACATGCCAAAGTTTCAAATGGCTAACGATAACTGGAAGAAAAGCCAGAATGAAATCGATGCGTAGTGCGTCGGCGCATATTACTTACTTATGATTCCCGAGTCTCTCAATATGACATCCCTTCGACTAGATTAGCTAGTCACCATTCAGTGTTGGATACAAAGTAAGAAGTTAATCACTCCGGCATCCTCAAAGCCCGTAAGTAAGCTCCGTCTAGCTTTGTGACCCATGGGCATTTTTCTCAGCTAATGAGTATGTATCAAACTCGTCCTCTCTGTTTTCAAGTATCTTGTGATGAAAAGTAGAGCCATGTTAAGTAATAAATAGTGAAAGGTAGCAAGAATACTTCCCGGTGCCAAGAGTCGTAAACTAGCTGGATTAAATCTAATGGTGAAGAATTGAAGAAATAGCATTTTTGAGCTGATTAAAATGATGAATGAGGTCAACACGTTGGGTGTAAAAAATAAAAAATAGCATCACCGCACAAAATTGTTCACCGCTGTGGGGGTTATCGAAACATCCTCAAGATCAAAAATATCTAGCACTCCTCTCCTCTCCGTCTTGCATGCATTCACCAATAATTAAACAAAAATAATTGCAAAAGAAATATAATTAAATTGCCCGTTCTAGGAATCGAACCTAGGATCTCATCATTAACCTATTGATTTACCCTTCGGAAAACTACTAGTGATGCGCTTTACCGCTAAGCCAAACGGGCTGTGATGTGATGAAAAGGATAGCCGTTGTCTGCTCATATATTAAGTGTCAACAAATCGTGTCATGACATCAAAATTTGATGGGATCTCGCGACATGAATAGGAAGGATCCTGTGTCGTGATATGAATTGGAGAAGAAAGAAAGAGAAAAGAAACATAGGGGGAAAATATCGAAAAGTGGATTCTGGATTGAAAGAAGAAAAAGAGGAAAACCACTTCTGTCTGTATAAGTGAATGTTGTCCATATGGTGGTTGGAATTGTTGTGAATGTTAGAAAGATAGGTAGTAGGTCGTTAAGCTCATAGCTTGAAGCATCGAGAAATGAAATGGCAGGTGCTATGAACAGCCAGTAAGATCTTACATATTGATATAGCTAGAAAGGTAATGTCAAATTAGGTCTACGTCTTCTGAGTCGTCCATATACATTTTCTATCAATATTTAATTTATACACGAGTTCCACGTTCCAAATATGCATCACACCCATTCCAAAAAAATCAAATTTCCGGGTTTTATCCTGATACATTCATTAATATTACTGGGATAAGAGGCTCTTTGGTGATTGATTATGGTTGTGCAGTAATAGCAACTGTGATCTTTTTGGTCCGGGGAAAGGCGGGGTAGCTTTTCCTTCCGACAGGTTCAAGAAATCGTTACTTTGAGATTTCAATATCAGAAACTCTTTCTTTTTGGAGATGGATTTATTTCTTCCAGTGTTCTTCTATACAGCCAGGTCCGAGTAAGATCAATTCTTGGATTTCCAGAGCTTCATATGATATCAATCTTTCATCTAATCGCTCTTTTGAACGTCATCCTCAAGCAACATTAACTGCCATGCATATCAGATATCACATTCAGACGCGAAACGCGTCTCCTATCAGGACCAATCAAGACCGCCGGGGCCCACAAGTACTATACCTTTCCTTGAAATATCCCATCGGCATGTGAGAAAGTTTATTCACACCTCTAAATTCTCGCCAGTGAAGTGCGCCGATGGATACCAATTCTCCTTCACAGTGCAATGCACTGAATGTGTCTGATGAGAAACGCTGCTTGGAGACTGCTACATCTATAAATGGTCTTTTTTGTAGCTTCCACTCCAAGCAATGTCAAGGTATTATACCACAAAAACGTCCCGAAAAGTTCAACAGTTTCTAACAATCTTTAGGTCTCTATCGTGGATACAAAATTCGCACAGCTCGACTTGAACGCCTGGACAACAGTCCTCCTCTGTACTTTGCTAATTCGAAAACTGCCCTCGGCAATGAGACGTTTGAGGATGTAACAACAGAAGCAGAATGCAAGGAACTTCACGAGTGGCTATGGACGAAATATCAATTACTGGAAAGAGTAGTAAGGGCGAGAAGGTTGCATCATAGTAGATTCTTCAGTCAGAACATGGACTATGGGCATGTGAAATTTTTGGATCAGCTCATGAACCAGAAAATATATGTTACCAAGGCTTTAGAACGACTCGAGAGAAGAACTGCTGAGGTTTGTCAACTTTTGACAAATACCATGGACTTTGCGCTAATCAATTCTTCGCAGATCTTGTATAGAAATCAACAATGGTTCCAATGGGTACGAGAATGCCAGGACGACGAGGAAGCAAATCGAGAAAAGGAGCAAAAGAAGATAAAACAAGAAGCACAGTTATGGCAAAGAAATTGGAAGCAAGCAAAACAAAGAATGGAGGAGAAAATGAGAAGGGAAGAGAAGAAAAAGCAAGAAACTTTCCTGGAGAAAATTTATAAAGAGAAGATGAAAGAGGTAGAGGAGAATGAGGGTACGGATGATGATATGGAGTGGGATCCTATTGAAGATGAACTGGAGGATGGAAGAGGGAACTTTATAGGTATGTTGATTTCAATCTACAAGTTACATATGCAAACTTGAAAAGAAGGACTTCACATTACATGCTCACTCGACACAAACTGACCATATAAAAGATCTCATGCGACATTTTTTATGGATGTCCTCGGAAGAAGAACTTAAAACCGAAGAACCAAAAATTGAAAAACCGCCCTCAAATGAAATAGACAAGAATGATTTAGTCGAGAATAATGTAGAATCTCAAGAACCAACCATTAACACAAACGATATTGACGAGCTTGTAGCCCAAATTGAGTCCTCTACTATATCCAAAAAGTCGAAGAAGAAAAAGAAGAAGAATGGAGCAGCTACAACTGCCACTCCTTCCCAGACGGCCAAGGCAAGTAAACCGACTGCCAAATCACAAGAGCTCCCTGATAAATCTCTCATCGAAACCCGAAAGGACATACATCATAGGTTGGCTCATGGAATCAAAATTGACCTTGGTCATGTTCATGGGGTAATGGTGACTGGTACGGTAGAGAACCCTCACGTTCAAAAAACGACCCGGACCTTTACAGAATTTGAAATTCAACGACTACTCGGAGAGATATCAGAGATCAAGCACTTACTGTTATGTCGGTTATTGCTTGGGCACGCTGCGTTACTACCAGCAGCTCTTCGCTCTGATAGCATCGAGGCATTCTTTGCAGATGTGGAAGTGACTGGTATGGCCCTGAGAGATGTTTGTCTCAAAATGGAGAGACCTAGCCTCCAAGAAATCCGCGATGCATGCGCAGATTTCTTTCGATCCGGAGAAGAAGCAGAAGAGCAAAATGAACGGGAGGCTCCAAACGATGACGCTCATGGTCACGAAGACGATGAAGCTGGCCTTGCTGACCCTTATGACGTGAAGATGAGGTTGACAAAGAAAAAGCGCGGCGATTTACCTGGGACATGGCGTTCAAAGCGAGAGGTTTCCCGAGAAAAGGCGGCTGAAGGTATGCTTGGGATGATCCCTGGAATGGATTCATCCATGAAAAACATCATGGGGGTTGAGGAAGGGGGTGCGATTGATTTTGGTAATTCTAATAGCACTCGGAAAGTACGCAAGAAGATCCGCGTAAAGATTTGTGGTAGGACGATATGGAATTATCCCAGTGATAAAGCAATGAGTCGTGGAGGGTGGTTGCATTTCTCCATCATTGCGAAGGATAGTAACCTCAATACTGCAATCGAGCTTTGTCGGAATTGGGAAGAGTTTTTTGAGCTAAATATTTTGGCTTGCTGGGGTTACTTCCCTGCGTCAAATTGGGCGTCATGGGTTGGAAATCGGCTGAAGCAACAAGCACTGCAACTGGTGAGTCTCGTTGTGCTTACTTGTGGTTGGTCAACTAATGAAATAATGCCAGGGCTTCATCATGTACTACGAAAGTTCAGACCCGGATGCCAAGGAGCTCAGTGTCAGCTTTTCACAGGGAGGTCGTAGCAAACAAACCCGACGTCAACATGCTATATTCCAAGCAAGAAACGTGATTTGTGCCCATATTAAACGAGACGATCAAACGAGTCGCCGATTCATTCAATATCTGTCCATGCAAAGTCATCGTCTGGTTTTACTTGTTAGAGATGCTGAAAGTGGTAAGTTATTAGTAAAACCTCCAGAAGAAGAGCGGTGGCTATGGCGAGAGAAGAGTGGTCTTGGACGGGCTGTCAAAAATGTCTGGAACGTTTTGAAAAGAATTGGACCTGAATTTTTCGAGGAAATGGATCGTCATCGAGAGTGGAACTTTTCCTTCAGAGATTATTATGATATTTATGTTTGGGATCTCGAACCTGGAGAAAGCTTGGCTGGACTGTATAATACTGTTCAGCAAGTAAGTTAACCCCTTGAGAGAACTTATCAACCCCTACTAACTGAGCTCAGATGCATATCAAAGCACTTCGATGTGGTAAGGGTAAAGACTTATACAAACCAGCGGCGTCTATATTGAAGACGCTGTACCGTGATGAAGACCACCATTACAGAGATGTTAGACCGGGAGATCAAGAACAGTTCACAAACCAATGGGATTATCTTCAAGATGGGAGATCAAAATTCTTCTATGGCGATATCGGTGGACCGAATCAGCCATCGACTGAACCAACAGACTCATGGCCGAGCAATCTCTTTTATAATCAGGCAGATGCTCTGGAAGATGAGGTATTATTCCCCGAGGAGCGAGCCCACGAGGCACCTAATGCCCGGGTATCTGTTGGTAAAAAGGATTCATTGAGAGCATTTGAGGAAGAAGACTTTTCCATCAAGAGATTCGTCGAAGGAACCTGGAATTGGGAATCAGAAGATTCCGAAGATGATTCTCATGGAAGTGCTATCGATGATGAATTCGAAGATGTGGATGACGATGATAATGATGACCTCTTTCCGAAAGATTTTCCCAAGGAACTTTGGCCAGTTGTACACAGACTTGCAGTCGAGAAGACCCACAAAGATGAATTTCCTAATGAGGATTTGGAGGGAGAGTTTATGAAGTTCATTGAGAAGACAACATCGAGAAGTATGATTCCGGCCCTCCTTTCACACTTCCAAGCAAAACTAACTTCTTGAGCAGATTTTAAAAAAGCTTGGCATCAAGCTGACTTTACTCCCCATGGGCAAGAGCGCTATCTAGAAATGAAGAAAATGACCCATAAATCCTGGAAATATAATCGTTCTCGAAGGCCCTTCTTCAAAGGATCTTCAACCGTGCTCACTTTTGAGGTGATGGGTTGGCTCAAGGTCACAGCTGACGAGGTGAAAGATGCAGAGAAGGCGCTGGCTAAAATATACCCATTTTTTAACCCTGAATTTCTGAATTCCGAAGAGGGAAAGGCATTCAAAAACTCTTTAATGTTCAATCAAGAGGAGCGAGCCAAGATTTATCCAGATATTAGAACAGACACATCTACAATCCGTCAGCCCAAAGAATTTTACGCCGATCTCGACAAGTATCGAAGGCAAATGAAGTTCACGGATGATTACGCAACATTCCCCCTTGAATGGGATATGACAATTCGACCTATTATTGCAAAACGTAAGCACGCACTCCTTTCCTTTATCCTCAAAGTCACTAACAGACCCTTTTGCAGTTTACAAGTCTGGTATCATTCGAAGTCATGCATCGACAGAAGCCAGTTGCCAAGCATTTCAGGGTACAGAATCCATTCGTCCTTCCAAACCTGACCTCTTCGTCGATTGGCGCACGCTTATTCCTGACCTCGAAATGCCAGGCTGGATGGAAGATCCCTCTAAAGTACCGCCGCTCTTAAGTACTGCCAAGAAGTTCTCAACTTCTCACCCCAATGCCAAATTCGCTCTACTTCGCTTATGGAGTGCTCCATATTTCTATCCCCTAACAGTTGGTCACGATAAACGTGATGGATTTACCTTCTATGATTCAAAAGGGCGCATGTTCACTTGGTTATTTGTTCCAAAAGATCTGCCGAATTCAGAGTTTAGTGTGCATGTTACGTGTAAGAATCGGATAGAACCCTTTAAGAAACAATTCGGGAATAAAGTGGTGCCGAAGAGAGATAAATATTTGGTTATGGCGTCGGATGAGAAAGAACTAGCGAAGATTGTGGCGGGAGTTACTTTTGCGGTTCAGATGAGACCGTGGAGACAGGAGGTGGATTTGTGGAGAAGTTTTGTTAATGTTGATTTGAAGTTTTTGGAGGGCTTGGATGAGAGATGGTGGGAATGAGGGAGTGAGATTGTAGGGAAGTATGGATGGGGTATGATGCGTGTATGTGATGAAATGTTAGATTAGTGATTGAAGGGCAACGTTGGAGCTTTGGGATATACTCTAGATGGCATCATACTATTCGAGAGACGAGAAGTACACAAAGTTAGCAAGGAAGCATAGCTCATATTTTAAAGCCATTTATTTCATCGACATAAAATAATTCCATTTTTTCATAGGAATTACTATTAAAATAATATATTAAAAGAAGACGTATTTTAGGAGCCACACATCATCACTTCCACAGTAGAAATATTCTATGTTAAGAACGAAATCATTTACGGAATACAATTCACAAACAGAATCGGCACTTTTTCGGGACATCATACTTGCCATCAATTGCCGAGGGCTTGCCCTCTTTGGTGAGTGGAGAGCATTACCATGCATGGGAAAGATGGGGGCGGGGCGGAAGGTAAAATTTCAATGATTGGGGAGGGAATATTTGATCACGATGATGCTCTTGGGAATAGAAAATATGGGAAGGAAAGGATTTCTGGTTGATTCAGCTGGTTGAGACGCAGTGATCTCTAGATCATCCTAAGCTTTTGAATATACACTGTAACGGTACATGGCTCATAACGGACTTTGTTGTTGATGATGCTGATGATGATGATGATGATGAATTCCTGGGCATTTTACCTTTTTGTTGTATTTTTGTAATTGTGCATTTGTACGTATGCATTGTTTAATGTAGTCATTGATCACCATGGTACCCCGCAATTCCCCGCATATATCCTCTCTGACCTTGGAATATCTGATTTGTCTCCATCACGGGAAATTCTACACCGAAAGATCGTTGGAAGTTTATAGTTTCGGAGTTTTTATTATATATTTATACTCTATGTCTATCATGCTTCATTCTCCTTCTGTACTGCAATATGTTGCCTCAAATCCTTTTCACAGCGTTGAGCTTTCCGGCCCTCGTATTTTCCCATCCTTCCCAAGAAGTCTCCGTCCCAGAAGTCTCCGTCCCCAAGGAGAAAATATGCATAGTAGAACCCTCTGCAAACGGCGGCGATAGTGCCCCAGCCATAATCCGCGCCTTTTCAGAATGCGGTCACAACGATGGAATCACCACCCACGGAACCATCCTATTCAAAAACACAACCTACAACATCCAAACCGTAATGAACACCACAAATCTCTCCAACGTCAAAGTAGATCTCCACGGTACACTACTATGGTCAACCAACATCACATACTGGCTCAATAATTCTCTTCCAGTCGGCTACCAAAATCAAAGTAGTGCGTGGTTATTCGGCGGTCGGAATATTCATTGGGATGGTCATGGTTATGGAACGTTAGATGGTAATGGAGAGGTTTGGTATAAGTTTATTAATGGGACGAATAATTATCCTGGGAGACCGCATCAGATTACCTATACTGGGGTCACGGATTGCGTGTTTGAGAACATTAGGTTTGTGCAGAGTCAGATGTGGACAATGACGTTGATTTATGCGGAAAATATCTTGTTGGAAAATATTTATGTTAATAGTACGGATGTGAGGCCGGTCGGGTTTGAATTTAGTAGTTTGAATGTAGGTTTGCGTTTTATTTTGTTTTGACTCGATGTTCTGGAGAAGAAACTAATAGGTTGCTAGACTGATGGTGCGGATACTATTTATGCGAATAATATCACGTTTCGTGGCTGGACGGTAGATAATGGTGATGATTCCATCTCCATGAAAGCAAACTCTACCAATATCCTCATTGAAGATTGTGATTTCCACACCGGGCTCGGCATAGCCATCGGAAGTATCGGTCAATACGGTAGGTCTCTCAACCCTAGAATCCAAAGCAAACTCACATTAATCAAATCATATCAATTCAGAGGGTAGATACGAAATTGTGGAAAATATAACCGTCCGCAACATCCGCTCCTACAACATGCGCTACGGCGTCTACATGAAAACCTGGACGGGTGTCTCAACCGGCTATCCCCCCAACGGTGGCGGCGGCGGTCTAGGTCACGCGAAAAACCTCTCCTTTACCAATTTCACACTCCATAACAACACAGGTATATTCGCCATTACACAATGCACATCGTATAATTCCGCGACGGACAATTGCGACACGTCGCTCTTCCAGTTTTCGGATATACGATTGCAGGATTGGAAGGGTACGGCGACTAGTGATGTGGTGGCTGAGTTGCAGTGTAGTGGTGCGGCGCCGTGTACGGGGGTGGTGATTGAGGGGATGGACGGTATTTGGGATACGGTTAATGCGACGAGGCCGGTGCAGTTTCTTTGTGATGGGGTGGTGGGTCAGGAGGGGTTTAATTGCACGGGGATGCCGTTTGGGGAGAATCCTAGGTAGAGGGGTGGAGGGGGACGTGGAGGGAGGGGAAGAAGGGTGGATGGATGGATGAAAGGGTCTTAAGTGGATAGTTTTGTTTGGATATCGTAAATGGATGATGGCTGAATGGTACAGCTTAACAAGTCTCATAATGAAAAAACATGCATTTAAGAACCAAGATAGAACTCAGCAATACCAACAATAAATAAGCATTTAAGGTTAAGTATGAAAAATCGAGCGAAGTCAAAAAGCATAAAAGTATCAAACTGCATTAACCTATCCCAATTCGATTACTTTGATAGGTACCTTTTAGAAACATGACATGATACGGTATAAACGGACTCAATATCATATTCTTTCAATTTGTCAAATCCTTTTGAAGGACTACTTTTTAACATTTGTCTGAAAACTAGGCGACACTTACTCTGATGAATATAACTCCGAAATCAGTTTTACTGTCTGATGATGAGATATACATGATCTTTGTGGGTGAATTGCCGAGCACTGCTTTGTTGCGATGAGGATGTGGCTTTTCTTTCCTTACACGCCAGACTCATGATGACGGATGCGTTGAAGAGATAATTAGTTGTTGTTACCTACCAACTCGGGACCAATGGATGGATAGGATCGACAACGTCACTTCGCTTGCGGCACGTGAGTATGGCAGAAGCTGTCAGCTCCGTAGAATATAAAAGTATTGGCCAACTGCTGGTATATTCGATTCAGAAGTTATGACGGAGATCATCGGCACGCGTGTTACGTTAATTTAGCAAATATGCCTTCGGTTTATGCATAAGTGAAGCATTTTTGCTTTGCCACTTGGTTGATCTCAATTTTGTCTGTATTGGAAAGATGGAATATAAGCTAGGCAAAGCTCGAGTCTATAATAGCTGCAACTACAGTCTAATCGCTGGTGCCGTTACTGATTTATTTGTAGCAAGAAATATTTATAGTTGCTCAGAGTCATAGAAAGACCTGAGTTCTCAATTATCATAGACTCTGAACTTAATCACAGGACGCAGCTTTCAATCATACAGTACCCAAATATACAACTTTCTAAGTGTCTCGATATCTATTACACTACACGACCATGAATTTGAAGTAACGAGAGTACTCAACACGATGAGCTATATAACTAAAGATATAACACAATGTTAGCTATAGAAAAAGCGTTTTTCAGAAAGGATATGATATATATAATATAACTGCTTTTTACTTCCCACGAATAATATTTTGCTGATCGATATCATTCCTTTCCAAACCTCTAATTCAAGCAAATATCTTTCCTGTGTAGAAGGATTTTAAATAGGAGGGTACAAAACTAGTTACTCGCCATGATAAGGATGTGTTACGTTTCAAAAGAATTTCGAAATGATCTGCAAGGACCGGACAGATTGTACTGGGCATTTTTGAAGTCAGAAGATATCAACAATTGCGCTGTAAAATTCATTACAGTGACTTGACTATACCGTCAACAGACTTGCATGGTTCATCGAAGAATCTTTGGAAGAGTGATAACTTCGGTACCATTTGTTATGTCGGACTTTCCGATATTAGATATGGAATGCTAGCATTGGCATCAGTGAAGATTAGAAATAAGGCAAGACGAACGTTCCATTTGACTATAAGCTTTCACTGATTCTTTGCATTGTTGAAGGTTCTTTTTATGCCACTATATAACTCCGTCCCAGCACAGTTAAATCTTCTCGAAGTCACCGAGTGCCAAAATATGTTGGTGGAGGCTGGGGGCTTCTACAACTTTCAAGCAAGTCTTGACGGTCATACTTGCTCGAAAACCGATGAAATGCGTGGAAATATAAAGTGTCTAGCATTACATGTTGAAGGGGATTGTGGACAGTATCCATTTTCAGCCACACTAGCTGAATGCTACCACCGGCTCGTTGTTTGTTCATCATGGGCATCATGTGGAGCCCATCGTAGATATGGATATGGTCGTGCTTTCTCCCATTGGGATTCTAGAAGAAGACCCGTCGGCTTTTCTAATTCATCAAAATCATCGGAGAATAGTTCGAATGTATTTAACTCGTCGACACTTAATGTTCGAAATCGCCGATCTCGGACACCATCACCACCCGGTATGATTTCCCAAGCAGCTGGCGGTTTGCGAGAGAAAGAAATCATGAGGTATCTTAAAGAAGGACATAATTTAGATATTTCCTGTGCATAATAGTACGCCCTATCCGGATAACTTGTCGCATTCTTGAAGGATAACGAAGGCTGTATTGGCAGTGAAATCCCTCCTCGAAAAAGGTCATTCAATCGAAGATGAGTCAATAAATTTAGATTTGCTAATTGACTACAGAAATTTTCCTACCAAGGTTAGCATCTCCAGATAGGCCAGTGAAGAAGCTACATACCCATTGAATCTCGTAATGAATACATAACGTAAGACTAGTAAGCTGTGAACCCTTGTTCAGAAGATTATCCAGAATAGTATACTTCGAAACAGCATGGTGTAGCACGGAAGACGGATCCAAAGGAGGAACATCTCCATCTTCATTCACGGGTCTAGGTGCTTGATTATGAGTGACCAGTGTTGAAAGATTTGGAAGATCTAATTTAAAGGATATTTCATCTGAGAAATGGGAATAACTCGCAGTTGACATCGTCCGGATCGAGAATCGTTTTCTATTGCTTAGCCAATCTATGACATCGCCTTCTAATCCAGTCATGGAAAGATGAGTGAGTGATTCGCACCCTTCCAGAAGCTGAAAATCAATAGGTAAGACATCTTTTGGCACACCTTCAAGGTGTTCAACCCACAGACCATTGTAAAACTCCAGGGATAGCAATCCTTTTGTGCAGACAAGGTTTTGGAGATAATTCTGATTATCTCTCATCTTGGGTGCATAAGGAGATGCTCCAAATCCTAAGCGCAGTGTATGGAGATCTAAGGGGCGGCTATCGTAACGATCTCCGTAGAGCGAGCACAGTTGTTCCAGAAAATTGTCGGTCTCATCTTTGACGACCGGACCACCAAGCGTTTTCCAATCATAATGAGACCCTAGGCTTATCCCCAAGGATTTTAGGTTCGGGCAGTTGACTAGGCATTGAGCAAGTTCATCTGTTATTTGAGAATTGTTACCATAAAAATTGTGAAGATTAAGGGATGTCAAGTTGCAAAAGCCCTCCAAGGAACACCAGCGATTGGCTTCGGCATATTTTTTCCCGTTAAGATCAGTAGAAAACTCAATCCATAGATGTCTAAGCTTTGGATTTCTTCTCAACTTTTCCATATTACCCCGTTCTCGCAAAGGGAGATTTTGGAGGCTGCTACCGGGCAAACTCTGATCAGACCATCTGAAATGCATTCGTCAGTATAATTATGGTCGATGCACAAAGGAGTATATACCACGACGTGAATGCACAAGCAAAGGGAACACAAAATAGATTTGATTACAAATGTTACATCTTAACCTTGTTCATCATTTGCATGTCGAGACATGCCTGCGAGACTTCACAGAGAACATATGTCTAGACTCTCCAACTTTGTTAGGGAATGCTGTAAACGTAGTTAAGAATGCTGAGACTTCGTGACCTACCGAAAAGACCGAAGATTTGGTGTCCTGCTCAAGACTTTTGCAACGAATTCATCGAATCCTTCATATCCGGTAATACCATCTAAAATCATGATGCTTTTGGTGAAGTGGAACTCCAAGTCCTTCGCATGGATAAGAGTACTTGGAAGGATGCTGTTATTGTTGACGACAGGGAGGTTTGATTGCCAGCGTTCATCGACGTAGATAATTCTTCGAGAATAAAGTATTGGCACGAAGATATCTGAAAAGAATTTACAGGTCTGGGCGATAGCTCCTAGAGATTTGAACAATTGTAAAGTGTGCATCTAATAATTGCGGTTAATCAGGAGAGTGTACACGGGTGGAGAAACAAAAGCTTTTCGAAAGAAATACCTGCTTCCCAACGTTGATCCATATCTCAAGAGGGAGATTCGATAAAAGATGTTTTCCATCGCCACCATTATAATCCTCTTTACTATTCATATTGGCGTTTGTGGACATTGTTTAAGATATTGTCACCCAGATTTCAAGACCCGGAATTTTGTAAAGGTTGGACTTGTTGCGCGTCAGAGAGACTAGTCTAGTGTAGGCAAAACGCAACTCTTTTCAGCTTTACTACGTAATGTGATGAGACCCAATTAACCTTAGTCATCGATCAAACATCAACTGAATTAATAAGACAGCCGACGAGTTTTGATGTACTGATGTCTATTTGTTCTTACCCATCAAGCATTCGGGTCAATCTCGAAGGAATTTTGAGCGTATAGGTGGGGGCCATGGCCCTAGTTCCACAGAAAGTATTGATATCATTTCGAAAGATTTAGAGATCGATTAATTATTTTCCGAGAACAATTAGTTGCCTGCAAGATCAGGTAGGAAGTGAGTGAAGTATATAAAAATATGACTCTCCTAAGACTTTTCCTAGCTACTCTACAAGAGATTAAACGTTCCAAACCATACCTGTAATACCAGAATCTAATGAACACCTAAGTCGGGAAAAGTCTCTATACACAACATCGAAAGACTTATAACTGTCGACTTTCACTAACAGCCTAAGCATCAAGAATGCCCGTCTTTACAAGTCCCTTAATCTCCATCGCCTCTAAATTTCCTCGGCGGCTCATCCACCTCCTCACTAGTCAACGCCCACGTCCCTACATGCACAGGAATATACAACGAGGCGCATAAGCACCAATAGGTATGAGTCCTAGATCGAACGGTCCTCTTAAATCCCTATCTGCGCAAAATGCGGGTTTCGCGGAAGAATATCGAAACCGGGTTCTAACTCAGTGATTCCGTCGGGCGCATCGGTAACGTGTGTCGCCGGCGAAACAGACGGATTTGCCGCCGAATGTGATAGACCACGATGCCCAGAGTGTGTGGTTGGAGTCGAATGGGGTACGCATTCAGCCATGTTGGCTAGAAAGACGGGAGATCGGACTGAGATGCGCTTTTGGAGAAGACTTCAGGCTTTGATTGCCGTGTTTTGGCTCTATGCTTTCTGGACTGGTTTTGGGATTATTCATCATCTGTAATACCATGCGCAACACCCCCACCAATCCATCTCAGTTATCGCAGTAATCCTACAATCACGAAACTACTTTGCCATTCCCAGTCCCACAAAAAACTGCACATGCGGATACATGCGATAAATTTCAATGACAGTTGTGTATGAAAGGTGATCAGGATGATTATGACTAACAAACACCGCATCAATATTGGCAAATCTTCCGCCTTACAAGCCACTGGCGTAAAACGCTTAGGTCCCATCCAACCATAACTTTCCTCAAACACGGGATCAAATAAAGCTCGAAAACCAGATGGAAATTCCACGAGACAAGCTGCATGGCCCAGCCATGTTGTCGCAGTTAGTCACTATTGCATGATGGAAGAAATTGGGGTCCAAAGGCGGCGATTTGCGCATTTAATGCCTCTGGAACGGGCCGTTTGCCACGGAGATGATAACTATATGTTCAGAGTATGAGTTTGAAGCTCTCACAATTACCTACTTTCAAGCTTGACCATTAGGAGAAATACATACTGGAAGAAAATGAAAATCGCGTGGAGAAAAGAGACGTATCTCTATCTTCTAAAGGAAGAGAATGGATTCTTGAAATCTCAATGATTTCTAGTTCAAGGTCAAAAAGAGTCAGCTGCTGAGTAAAACATTCAGTGGAAATGATACAGCCCAGGCTAACGTCTGGCCGAATTCATTGGCTACCGTGCGAGGATATTTTTATCCAAAGTTCGTTTACCATGAGGCGATATACAAAGAGATCATACAGCATTATATTTCGGAGAGTAGCGCAAATAGCAACACAGCGACCACGTCGTCAGCTGCGGCAACCGGCACTCACCACTACTACCTCCAACCACTTATGCTACCCGCACATGCTGCTTTCATCTCATCAAGAGGGAAAACTGTAACCCGGAAACCAGCGACTTGTATGCGAAAATAACCCTACCTGACAACGGCAAGAAAGTTATCTGGTAGACGCCGGCTTCATACTTCGATAATGCGGGCTTGGAGCCTTGGACGAGCCCATACATGATGGCACTGGTACTACCATACAGGGCCCTGTTCCCAATTCACCCACTATGACTGGGGAGCACAAGGGTGACTACGTCTAATGCATATATGCAAGTCTGACCTGGACAAGTAAAGAAGCAAACGGCGGAGCACAATGTTCTAGTTGAGACTGCAAACCTCGGGACAGACCAGTGTGTAGTGATATTCTGCTTCCTGAAGAACGACCGACGGAAAACCGGATGGATTGCTGTTTTCCATGCCAGAATTCCATTTGCCGAGTGGGGTGATTCAAAGTCAAGGTGCTGTTGGGAATAGGCATCGATGATATCAGGTTGGAGCTCATGCAGAATTCTGGTTGCGGAGTTCTTTTTTGTTCAGGGTTTGCTTTTGTCTTTTTAGTTGACTTCGGGTTTGTTTTTGGCGGTTTTTTTGTTTTTCCCTTGAATAGCCCGAGTATGGTCTGATGTGCAAACAGATAGTAAAGCGGAGGTTTGATTTGGTAGTACAGTGAGTACAGTGAGTACATATTTAGATATGTAATCAAATAAACCATAAACTGAGTAGGATAGACTGTGATATTAGGTAGAAGTCGGTGGTGGAAGGGGTCGCTGAATAAACAAAATTGTATTGATAAAAACAGGTATTTTGTGTGTGGATTACAATTGTACTTAGGGTGGGAGGATAAGAAGGTTGATGAAAATAGAAACGTTAGCCATGACTACTTGGTCCCACGGTACAGATGTGATGAGCTTTCATTCTTCAAACAAATGGCGAAAAGTTCCGACGGCTTGAGAATAAAATGCTTTTCACCAAACATTTCGACTTGATATCCCTTGAACCAGAGTCATGTTCTTACTGAGTGAGTCTGTTTCATTCCATTTCAAACCCACTGATATAGTCAGTTCTAACTCGTAATATCTCTAACTCTTTTAATAAATGATAATTACTGGAACTCCGATTGCTGGGTTCTGTAAAAGATATATATGTATGTAGCTGTCAAATCATGAAGCTGCTGCAAATAAAGCAGGGAGGGTGGGGCATTTACGGATTATGTGTATCCCGATCCGGCTCATTTTCCGGGAAGATTATCCGAAGGGCAGATTAATCTTAGTATGTTTTCTTATCGGTAGTATCCACTTCTTGGATATCGTTTTTTTAATAAAAAAAAAGAATCTTCAGCAAATTAAAAGATCCGGTTCTGTAGCAAACATCCTCTCCAACCTCCTGGCCGAAAGAAGAACATCGAAATAGATCGAAAAGGCAAAAATTCAAAAATTCACATGTTAGCAAGTCCCAGTTTCGATCTGGGGACCTCCGGGTTATGAGCCCGGCGCGCTTCCACTGCGCCAACTTGCTTATTTGTGCTTGTTGTGTGATAGCCCAGGGCAGTAATTTTGAATAGATGCTTAGGGTATAAGCAGGATTGTGTGAAAAATTTAGTCACAGTACAAGGCCAGGAAAGATGAGTGTTCCCTCGCGGGATCAAATAGGAAGGAGGGCCACTATTCGGATCGATTTCGGGATCTTCATCTCGGGGAGATGGAGACATGCGTAGAAGAATCCACGGGCCGGCTGAGAACACACCGGGCCAGCTGAACGCCTAAGCCTAATTAGGAGACATCTCAGCAGAGTTCTATCATTATGGTACTTTCGAATTGAATGTAGCTATGCTAGAAGGCGGTAACCTAATTAGGTTAGACGCCAAATGAACCTTTCCAAAGCGAATCAAGACCACGTGATATCAGCCTTAAAAGAAACTTGGATTTCATTATTTGACATAACACTGACAATCCTTATGGTGTTCCTGTCGCCTCATCATTCAACTTATTCGTACATTCCATTCTATAGCGTTATTTTTTCTTATCACCATCCAAGGTCTGTGTATTGCGCTCCCGGATTCTTCATCACAACACTACCAACACCAATGTGTTCCAGCTTAGATGGTCGTACGAGAAGATGCTCTTCGACCAAGCCAAGCGGACACGCAACGCATGCTAGTAAGAAGCTACCACACGTGGCTATCTTATACTGCGAAGACGAACCCTCAAGATGGGCTCCAACAAGACTGCTTCTTACTTCGAAACGTCCTTGGCAGAGTACCAGCATTCCTAGCGAATGGCTTCTCTAAAGACTGCGAATCCCCTCGGCTCAAGCTTAGACACTCTGAATCGAGCAGCAACAATTCTGCGCTATACATCAACGGATGGTCAACTTGGTGTGTATCGGAAGGCGACTGCTCTCTTAAAGAGAAGATCATGCACCACCACCACCAGCTACTCCTTGGCCTCCAAAGTTCAACACGGTGTTGTTTTGCGGACAATTCCCCGTTCTACGATTGGCCCGGGGTTCAAGGCGAAAGAAAGAGTCCTGCGAGCGGTAACTGCCTCGCAGTTATATCATTTGCTTGGGCATACATTTTATCAGCGCTCTGGGTAGAAATGCAACAGTCTATGGGCACGAAACCCGCGCCGACCAAGAAAGATGACCGGATATGCTATTTTTGTTCCCAAGCTAAATGGACGTGCGACGGCGATGAAGCTTACCTGATGACCTTGCGGTTGATCTCGGTGATATAGATGATGATGCTGCACGATGGTGGACTGCAATTTTAGCCAACGGTGAAGGCTGGCGGGCGACAATTACTCGAGATAGCAAAGTATATCGCTCGCCGTGGTCCATTTCTCTTGCTGCTACCCGGAGCTTTAAGCTTCGAAGGACAGCACACTATCAAAAATCGTCCGCTGAGATAGTCATGCCACCCTCATCCGAGCAGGCCCTACGGTTCCTCTCCGATTTCTGTGTCCTTCATAATACTCGCAGTCAATCTTCCGCAGCTTTAGCTGCAACTTTGACTTTTCCTTTTCTCAGCAACATGACTGCGACGCTACCGTTGCCAAAAATTAACTCCTAATTCTATCCAAGCAAGGCGATGTCTCTGGCATTACTGCCGACTTCCAATTGCCCAAGCACGCCGCCATTCTCACCGGCAGGACTGGAGGCAGAGATTGTTTTTGAAGAAGGTAAACTTCTGCCTTACTATATGACCTTAAGCTGTGATTGTCGCGGGATGCAGTCGCTCCTCTGCGGCTCATTCTTTGATACCGAGGTTTCTTGTAACCTAGTTAGTCCATGGTTAGAACCAATATTCTCGATCATTGACCCAATTGTTCAAAGAGGCGATTATGGAACGCTGGCTATGGTCATGGGTAAACGCCAACCCAAACTTGCGTCACTATGGCTAGGCGCTATTATCAGTGGGATGGCACAAATCATCCTCCCATACGTTCGTAATGGATTGTTATCTGTCGAACTGCATGCCTGTGCTTGGACATCAACTACACATTCATTCATTAATGCCAGGCCTCCAACGCGGTGTGCTATTGGTAATAACGAAATATCTCGTTCCGACGAGTGCCGTTTACTCTATCTCACGGAGGCCGAGGGTCATTCGAGAGTCCCTGTTTGTCCTCGGAAGCCGTTTGGCACTACATTACTTTGTGATACTGAGATCGAAGTTCGCCAGCACGCAAAGTGTTCAGGGCATTACTTGCAATATCTAGGTTGGTCTTGGGAGCTGGTCGATGGGAAAAGCTCCATAGACCGTGGTTTTAACACCTAGATAGAGTTTACAAAGATATCCGCCAACTCAGGTGATGTCGTTTCAGAGGCGTGGAAGGATGGGGAACTGAAGTCTGAATTATTATCAGAGTTAGCAACGCGAAGTATCTTTGAATGGCTGCGAGTGACGGGCTATCCACGATGTGAGCAGGATATTTACCGGCACTCATGGATAGACCTTGACCTAGAAGAATCGGATGAAGAAGAATTGGACGATGGTATTAGTGCTGGCGGAACCGGCTCCCGAGACGGCTTCCGAGATGCCGCCAATATACACAGCTGGATAGATAGTGCACGTGTATGACTTTGTGTCTTCTAGACATACAGTACAAGGGGAGAGCATTGATGGATCCAAACACTAAAATTTATTCTAAGACTATATAAACAGCATCACCTTCCCTATGAACACCAACATCACCAATGATAAATCAATAATTGCACTGCTATGACAGGTCCACATAGCTATGAAACCCGTCATGTCCGCCTGCAGGATGATTGACGCATTTGATGCAGATGGCGTATTTGCCCTGGGCATTGCTATGGGCTCCAGTTAGACAAATTTTCCACTGCTTTCGACAACCAGCCTCCTTACACCGAAACCTGTTATGTTCGTTGTTGTATGGCCGCATTTCACGTTCTTGCACCAGCCTGCCCAGCCCGAGCTTGCACTCATTGGCAATAGTTCTAACGAAGACAGTGAGTATGGTAAATGAGGTGCGATAGCTAAGGATAACGCTTCAGATCAGCGCAAGTCATTCAGCAGTAGAAGTAGAGTCTTGCAGTACTTGAAAGAGCAGTGCTCCGCTGCGCATCTGCCGTTGTTCAAGAACGTCCGAGAAGTTTGGGCTGAGACTGAGTCAACAAAAATTCTTCCCCGACCGAACTAGCAGACTTACGATCAGAAAGAACCCAGTTTTCAGAACAGGGTCATCGCCGGAGTAAATATCCTGTTGATACGCAAAGTCCTTTTTGAATAGGTCAGCATTGTAGGTGGGAAAAAATAAATGGTTTTGTATCAGGGCTATTGGGTCAGTCAAAAATCGTTGAACATAACTGACTGTTATTGCTTTGCAATGATTCGTCACGTTTTCTCTTTCTAATAGGAAACTCCAAGCAACACCCGCAGTAAGCACCTGGCAATCTAATCAAATGGTTAGCTAGAATCAGATTCCAACTTTTGCTCAATAATCTGGGATGCATGGTCCGTGAGAGTCACACATGGAATGATAATTACTGCATTCAGGAAAACCTGCAGCCCATGATGCGAGCGGCCTTCGCCTGTCTTCTAAGCAAAACATGTGAATAGCTTCTACTTTTACCCCGCATATTACCGAGTACGAAGCTCCTGAAATAGCTGTCTTGCGATTTTTCTTTCTAGCCTATCGCTAAACCGATACATTGAGCTGTAACCCGCGTTCTAATGCTTATCACATACGGGCAGGAGCATCTAAGTGCTCCCAAGCTGCATGGAAAGGCCTGAACACCCACTGCTACGCACTCGAACTGCCTTATAATCCACCCCGAAGTACCTCATAGAATTTGTTGCATCCACCAATCATGAAAATTCGATTTACAGCCACCAGACCTTGCCGCTGTCCCCAAATGGTTTTTTTCAGCTCGCATGTATAGCTTGAGGGTGAAAATTCCCAGCACTCTTGTCCGACCTAGATTACTTCTGAGCTTTGAAGATCACGGAGAGAAAGAGCTCTACCTAGATTGTCCTGTTACTAACGCTGGGCAACTTCTTGAGTAGTCTCTTATTCTGTGCACCACGCTAGAAAAGTATATCAAAACATGTCTGCATCATGAAATGAGCTTGATGAAGTCACACATGATGGTATTTTTTTGTAACAATTTATTCGATCTCCGAGAAGTATAGTTTCTCGTACAGACTCTATGCAATAGCATCACAACTAGAAACAGCCGCCGTGATATGAAGAGGGGAGGTAATTTCCAAAGGGCATACAGTTTGAGAATAAATCTGATAAAACACATTGGGAATCTCCGACCAAAATAACTCATTTTGGGAGTTTGATAATTTGGTTAGAATTATATTGTGGTGTGCAGTTTATTTCGTCCATCGCTAGGTTGCACACGCCAGAAATTTCGCGCTTCCGAACTTTTGACCATGATTATACGACCAATTTGATTCGCTATTTATACTTTTGCAAAGCTAACATTGAGTCATTTGATGGAACCGAATACATTGGAAGGGAGACACAGAGTTTCGCAGTCACGACTTTATTTTCATGGCATGATGAAGGAATATTTCCTCGGTGAGAGGTGCATGCATGTGAACTTTTTTTTTAACTGTAAACATCTATATCATATTCCTACTCAGTACAGAATTGTACAGTCTATTCATCAAATCTCCAAAATAATCACTAACAATGCATCAGGATATGATAACATGGTAATAGCAAAGCCACGTTATTACCCAAGAAAACCATCATCCTATTAGCTAGTTACACTCCTCACATACATCCTTCTCCACCCATATACTTCACAATCCGCTCAGAGTTCCTCCACTCATAAGTAGCTTATGAGATAACAGTAATGTTACCGGAAAGCGGCTTGCAATTCATGGGAATCGTAAGAACAGGCGAAAGGGATTCAACAGAATCACTGTATCGATATCCAGTGTTGAATCCAAACAGCTGTCCAACAGTAGTATTATAATACTCAGCCAAATCCTTGTACACACCATATGTGAACTGAATTGGTTGAACAGTACACTCAGAAGGGCTGCATTGGGGCACCTTCATCACAGTCCCAGCGGTAATAATCTCATCGACCGATGAAACCTTGAGCATGCCAGTAATAGTATTGGTTGAGAGCACCGAAACATCAACATTGAATTTCGTAGCGATCTTGGTGATAGTATCATTACGCACAGTAGTGTATGTGTGAGGTCCTCCATATACACATGAGGTGGTATCGTTTGAGGCAGTGAGGAGACAGGATTCGTTGTCGGGATTGCAGACTTGAGCGGGAATAATAAGTACCATACCAGTATCGATGTATTCAGCATCGGGCATTCTGCTAGCACGTGCAATATCACAAACACCACGGTTGGTGGCGGTAGCGATGCTGAAGATGGTATCGGTTTCTGCGACAGTCCAAGTGGAGGCTGTAGTGTTGAGGCTGGAAGTGCTACAGGTTGTATCCTGAGCTAAGGCAATTGAGGCCAAACCTGAGGCGAGGAGGGTAGTAAGCGAGATCTTCATTATGATTATTCGGTGCGATGGAAGTTCGAAATATGGTGTTTACAAGAGATGAGCTAATGGCTGACTGGATGAACGGCGAGAAAAGTAGGAACGATTAGAAGTTCTTATACTTGAAGCTTTAACCTATTCGACAGTTTGGCTGGAGGCATTCTGTAGGTACCTTGCAGACTATGTGCTGGAACGAGCGTAATGATTGGGGTGTTGTGGATATGCCGCATTCAAACAAAGAAAATCACTGGGTTGTATCTGCAGATTCAAGGGCATGGAAGGAGTGAGTTTCTGAAAACCCTAGCTAATCCTCTGCTTTTGGTCAGATTTATCATAGTAGAGGTAGTACGTATGCCCCTGCTACATTCTACCGCATGCATACTTCAGTGCAAGATATCTAGTCATCCGGATACAGAGACAAAAATCACCATCACTGCACATCACATCGAAACGATGGGTCCGAAGCAACAACAATCGGACAATTCAGATTTGCAGAGACACTTAACCTAGAAGTTAATCCAACTGCGCAAAGCGGATAATACCGCTAAAGAACATCATCGTCGTATCATCGTAATGCATTACGAATCTAATAATTATAATATAAGCATAAGGGGGGCATTTGAAGTTCCACGCGAGAATAATTGTGGGTGCACGGCCCCGCATTGCATTGTTCGCAGAGTTTCGGTACCGAAAGTCTTGGCGGTACTTCAAGGAGATCAAGTCTATCTGTACGGAGTACGAGTACGAGTACCGTTGATATGCCGAGAATTTTTAGTTCCCATGTTGCTTCACAGAAGTGGTCCGAGGAGTAGATGACTTCCTAACTTCCTAAGCGGGAAGTTGATATTTCTCCTTTACTCGGTCCCGACGATCAGCTGGGTCAGATTGATACTAGAGAGGGTATCAAGTATTGAACGATAATTTCCAACATTTTGAAACGTCAGAAGAGTGCTTCGAATACATATTGCGGTGGATCACCGCAGATGTATCATAAACAAAATGTTGTAGTGTCGTTGATGTTTGTCTATTTCTTTGAATTAAGATTACTGACAAGTCCAAATTCCTAGTAAGATTTGAGATTGATAGAAGATTCCGCGTAAAGCAGTCAAAACACATACACCCGATCAGAAGAAATAATCAATGAGTACTATAGTAATCTTACATTTCACAAACGCACTTTTCATTTGAGAGAATATAGGAACGAATCACCATGCTCCATAGATATTTGCGTCAGTTTACTACGGCTTGTATGAGTTTTCTTTTTTAATGTTATATTTGGTTTTCTAAAATTATGATTTTTGCCCAATTTATGCTTTTATATGCATCGAGGCAGCTCGAGGATCAAGTGCCAAAAGAAACCGCCCACATATTGAGCTATTATCTGCCTTTTCTCAGCATTTCCAAGTGTCTTGAGGTGATGATGTTTTTTAAGGACGGCACTATGTTTTAGTAATCTTAAAGATTTCATGTTTATCTGATGTCTTATTTATATAAATTTTATGAAATTATATACTAGACACAGCCATATGCATGTAGTCCTATGATGAATCTTTGTTTTTATCCATCCACAAGCCATTCACCAAACATTCCTCTTAATAATTATACATAATCCAATTTTGAACAATCGATAACTAAAATATAAAATCCATACTAAGAAACAGTCACTCTCGAAATATTATACATATTACCCTCTGTTCAATCTATACCACTCGAACACCTCAAATTTTCTTTCTTTACGTATCTGCTAAAACCGTTTTCCAATATACAGTCTCAAACATCTCATCAACTTATAATCAAAGATCTTTACTTCAAGGTGATATTTATTAACAAAGTATTCAGGACTATACATTTAGTAACAATAATAATAATAACAATAACAATAGTCATCATAGCAAATATCAGAACAATAATAAATTCGGAATTCGAGGATTCTTCAAAAGATGCCGTCAAATGTTCCTGTCCACGTTGCTGGCGCCTAAGCTGTACAACTGGTACCCGAGGCAGATTTTTGTTTATTAATGAAAAATATTTAAGTTTAAATATAAAAGAAGATTTATTTATATTCATCAAATAATAAGACTTTAATATACCTAGCATTCTTTAAATTAATAATATATATAATTCTTCTTTTAATTAATCTCTTATGAGTCGGATAACAACAAACAATGAGGTGAAAGAATTGTAATTGTAAGATTAAGATCTTAATATCTAGTCAAAAGTATTTATTAACGTGACTGAATGTACATTACAGTATATATTTCATGGCACCATCACTTCTTTATTAATCTTACAATTGCGAAATTGAATATAATTATTATGAAGACTTTGATTCTATAGAGAATATTTATTATCTGCTGGAATCACAAATCTCTTCCTCATCCAATAATTTATTAATCTTTAAATTGTCTATATAAACCCATACATCATCTCATCAAACACAGAAACTTTCTTATCCCCCAACCTCAATCTGAGGCTATCGTATAAAACCCGAGACCTACCGCTTCACACTTCCCCGGAGGCAAAGACCTCCTATAACCGAAGACGCTAGCGATATGGGTCCTCTAGTTCATCGTCGCATACCCATCTCGAATCGTTCTTTCAGCCTTTCTAGAAACCAAAGCCCAGATTGATAGACAAATCCTTGATGTGATATCGAGCTCTTACGACCTTTACTAATACCACACAAAAAAGCCTAGTAGTCGTAGCCTTTGCTCAGCCTACCGAGGTTAAAGGAATCAACGGGAAAATAAACGATTAGTTGATAATGCAGTCAGCCAAGATTGGGTCTCAGGGTCATCAAGGCTTTCGGGTTGCAAGATGCCGGGAAGCAAGGAAGGACAGAATCCAAATAGAGGAAACCCATGTAGCTGAGTGTGATCGACGTCTTACTTGTCCCTGTGACGAGCTTCCATGCTTAGCCTGACAAGTCGCGGAGCATGATTTTCGAAGGCAAAGTTGTTATTCGTGAATTAGGATATGGATTGCCTGAATCTGGAGGAGCGAGCATGTAAAGAAAGCGAGACTAAGCATCGGATTTGTTGGGTGATCATTTAGAATGGATTTGGGGCGTCGAGATCTTAGCTTGCATTCGATACAGCCCCGGAAACCACAAGGCTGGCTAAGTATCTTCTGTAAGCTCTAGGGAAGCCAAAGTGTGCTTTTCTCTTGCTATAAGACAAGTGAAATATCTCGCAACTTTAAAAACCACTTCGACCGAATCATTGAGGTTATAAGTCAAATTGTCCTTCCGACTAACCCCACACATCGAAGGTTTGCCAATCCAATACTTTCAGTCATCGGCAGCCATAGGATTGGCAAATGTGGAAAACATATGCTTATCCAGAATTTCAGACCTCTACATCAATCCTCCCCACATTCTTCATTTCTCAACCCACTAAATTCCGTCCCCTGATTCACCGTACTTAATCTTGCACAAATACCTAGGAAAACAACAGTTTCCGTCGCCGCAAAATGATTTAATGCATCGATGAAGCTCTGAAGACCTTTCCCAAAGCTATATTCGGATTTATCCATCAAATCGCGCATTTTATCGAATAGTGGGGATTCATCTGCTGCAGACGAACGGTGGTGGTCCGGAGTAGATCGGGATTTTTCAATTTGAAAGCGTTCCCATTGCAGTTTGCACATAGCTGCTGGTCGCTTGGGTCCCGGTAGATCTGGGTCTAACTTCCCTAACTCCTTGGATAGACGGCCTGTAAATGAAGCGAAATGAGTACATGTTTGTATAAGTTTAGAGTGTCTCTGTCCACAGGGTTAGCTTAGCTCAGGCTCCTCGACCACGAAAAATACCCTCAAAAGTTTACTATTAGTAAGCATACGCTCCTTCAAACAAGTATCCAAAAGTTTGACATGATCCTGCATTAGCTCGTCAACCGTCTTGACAGCCAGTTCCGAACCATCTAAGCCATTTGATTCTAGTTTAGCCATCAAAACTTGCCAGTTCGGCTCAATCACCTCGGAGGTACAGAAATTCAAAAGTTGCTGAACAAAAACTAGCATTCGGGCTCGTAAAATGAAGACGCGGCGTTTCCAATATTCAATCTCCTTATTCGATGTTTTATGTGACCACCCAGCACCTTTATTCTGAGATTGCAGCTCCCTAACAAATGTCGCTCTAGATATTGTAACGAGAGTAGAAATCGGAATAACACTTGGTACCTCCAGATTGTTTTCCGGCTGATGACTAGTGAGACGGGGAATGGCACCGATTAATCTAGCTGTAGTGATGTAAATCCAATAGGTATCCGTTCACTCTCACTTTTCTGAGTAGTAGGTACTTCAAGACTTTCACCTTGCTCCATTCCGGAGATACTAACCACTCGATTCAAAGAATCAATGAGACTAATCGAGTTCATTTCAACCCGAAGATCTTCCTTAAAATCATCTTGAGTAGCTCCCGACTGATCTAAAAAAAAGATCCAATAGAGATTCTGCCTTACTCATATTGATCTTATCGATTGATTTTCGAAACTCAGATGCTCCTAGCTCGAGAAAGGAGGTGAGGAGATGCGATCTGTCAAGCATAAAATAATGTTTCATTGACCGCAGTCTAGCAGGCAATTAGTGAGTTGTGAGTAGTAATTTAAGTAATGATTCGTTCGCGTGTGCATAGGCGTTGTTGATATTCTCGGAAAACCGAACATCATCAATGAAAATGATTGTGGAAGATTTCGAGTAGTTTTGCTCGAAGCTATCCCTCCACATTCACGCACCACATTTAGATATTTCCCGGCTAACAGAACTCTTTCCTTGAAAGATTCTAGCTGAGGTGGAATTTCATCCCTGATAGTGTACCTACGGTCCCAGTATTCGTCCATATAATCGTCTTCCAGCCTTTCTCTTCTGATACTCTTTTGCTCCTTAATCAAAAATTCTTCGTGTGGGTCCTCGATAAAGCCATAGTGTAGCCACTTATTTAGTATAGGAATATAAGGGGCGACTAGCTTCCTTCAATAATGAAGTAAGTATAGCGCGAGCTGCAGGAATGTATCATGTAATCATATCTTCCTATATTCTTTCCATCAGCAATCGAGTAAAATGACAGCGCATGAACTAACTAACTCCACATTTTGATGGTCAATTATCAAATGTAAAGGTTCCCGGGCATTCGATAGCAGAGTGCCGTTACGGTTAGAATGTGAGTTTGATATCATGATGGAGGAATTAATGTACGGATGGAGTAATCTAGGTAGGTTAATCATGGAGACGAAATTAGTCATGTGACCCATTGATGTGACAAGCGTGGGAGCAGAAGGAAGGAACGTGGGGGAAAGGGTAGATGCATGGACGATTAGACAGATGATGGGTTACACATTGGAACTCGCTTATCCTGGCCTGTGATGAAAGAGTCTGGGTTCTTGGCGCTACCCGCACACAGGTCATTCGTTGGACAATATTTGATTCTTTTTTAGACTTATTGCCTCTTTATATCATGCATAACTGACTCTTCTGGTTCTTATTTGTAATCATTATTCGTAGACTTTGAAGCATCAAATCCGATATAAATTGAGGTAAAAATAAAAATTTGTTATTTCAACAAGGAATCATTACACAATTGTTTTCGAAAATATCAAAATTGAAACTTAGATCATTATACAATATTAATATTGCTGTTGAATATCTTTCAGATATCTCTTGATACCGAATTTTAATTAAACAAAACTTTTAGCTCCGTATAATGAGGTCTTACTATACATGGAATTGAGCTGAAGGCCATGTTTATAGGTGTCCACTAGGACACCACACCCAGCGCTCACTTCTATCAAGTCATCCTCTATTAGATAAACATTATTCAAACAAGCCCTCTCGTACTTTGTGAGTCCAATTTACCCAAAATGAATGCCGTCCGTGATAATAACATAGATATCATCAATCCAGGAAGTAATGGGTTAAAGCAAACACGAGAATGCTACAGCACGCAATCGGACGACCCGGTGATGAGGTGAACGTCCAGACGCGGAGCTCCATTGGAGAAATTTCCAATTCCATTATTCGTGTTCGTCATATGAAACTCCTTCCCCTCATATTATCCACATCTGCACACTCGGTTTCCCTTTAATCCACTCATCCTCGCCATGTTCCACCTCCCACTTTACCATCTGTACATACCACTGACACTGGGAAATTTCTCTGTCCGTCGTTTGTCCCTCAAACAACATCCTGCCAGCCAGCAATTCCCTACTCCTCGCCAATCTACTCCTCTCAAAAGCTTCTCCATAACACTGCTGCTCCTCCTCATACCGCCTCATAAACAACGTCAAATTCCGCAACCCATGTAAATATTTAATCTCTGAAAGAGCATCGAATCGAAATAACCTTAAGATCTCCCATAAGTGCACATCGATATCCACCCGTTGAATTAAACTGCTCTGCGGACAATTCTTAAAATCCAAAGCCAAATCTCCTACCGCTGAACATTCTTCGTGATCAAAACAAAGCGTGTCCAGGGAGAAATTTATGTATATTGTGGAGTTGTAGGAGGGATTGAGATTGAGGAGGACATAGTGTTCGAGGAATAGAGTACGGGTTTCGGAGGAGATGGATAGGAGGATTGAAGGGGGGATAAGAGTAAAATAGGATTTATTGACTCGAGAATAGCGGATTGGAAGGGTACGAGGGCCGGGGAGAAGGTTAGACCATATTTTGAGGCGGAGCTCGGAAGGAAGGTTGAGGAATGAAGGGGCTGTGGTGGTTGTGATGGTTATGGACATTGTGGGGGTTCGACAATCGCGCGATTCCGATAGAATATAAAGATTTCGCAATGCAGTAGATGCTTGTGCAGGCGATTATTCTAGAGTGTTGCTTACAATAGATTTGGAATTTGATCGTGATTGTGAAGTCTAATTGTAATTGTAAGCATAAGTGTAAATGTAATTATATTGTCGAGTTGGAGATATTATTTAGGTATTCAGTCTTGTTGTCATTCGGGACGATGTCGTAAGTGGTAATGATCATTTAATGGCTCTTGCTTAGTGTGAAGCCTATTTTTTAGTGGCTTACCTCGATAAAATGCTTGGCACACCTGATCGCTTCCCATATCACATTACAATAAGTATCTCCCTAAGTACGCGAGGGTTGTGTTGGGTTTCGGCTGTCTACGTAATTATTAATATTTATAGCAACTGGCATGTCCATTATGCACATCACATTTCCAACTTGTCCTGGAAATACTGTCAGATTAGAATCAAGTCAGCAAAACATTTGCTTAATGACAGCTAGCTCATAGTTAGTACATGAGATGAGCATTCCGATTGCACATGCAAGCCAGGCATTATTACTCTATCATACGATGTATACGTAGTAGAGATGTTGAATCAATCTCCTATACGAAGAGTAACTGGAACACTCTTAACTCTGTCATTTGAATGGAAGTATCAGATGCTAGTGCAGCTGTGCTATTGGGCCGAGTGATCGCCCTCGCCTAAAATCAGATGACCTTACTATTTCACTAGGTGTCATATTGAGTCACGAGGAACCCGAGTTCATGTAGTATATAATCTTTCAATATTCTTCCATGATACTCGTCTACTTCTGGTTACTGCCCTTGTACTATATGTCTAGTCAACGTATACAAAGTACACAAGCCTATCGGATGTTTCACCGTAGCACAACTAGTGTTTCCATGTTTATTAGACTTTAAAGGGCTCGTATTCGAGTCATCAAACAGATATTATTCACCAAGTTGTGGGCAATTGTCATCCGGGTGGCGAACAAACTGCTATATTCAACACGAATCCATTTTCGGACCTGTTCTCTATACATTCCTCAACGTCTCTTTCTCCATCCTCATGTATTATCATATCATTCTAGCTGCTCATTGAAAGCCTTACCTTCTATTCATATACACGGTCAATAGTGATTTTACACCCTGTTAGTTCTTAGAATATCTGAAATTGCTCGTTGGTGAAATCACCATTACTGATCTTTGAAATGGGAAAGTTCCATGATGCAACATTTCCAAGAGAATTTTACTCCTCAAGCGATATGATTGTTATTTGCAGTCGATAAAGAATTGAAAGAGTCCCAAAATACCAAGAGAGTGAGATTGTAAAAAGACACAGAAACACTGACCCGGGAGAGAAGAGGTTGATCTCTCTCAATTTACGTTCTTGCTTGGATGATAAATTAACGATACCCTCATTACAATTCCATATTTTTTCCACTTACTTTCAATAGATGCAAGAACGCTTTTTTTCAACCAGTCTTTCCCATGACAGCTCTGTGGTTGAAAGTTGACTTATACATACGATTTCATCATTGTTCTAGCATTACATATTCAAGTAGAATATCGCCATCCAAAATTTGGAAACAGAAGGAAAGTCGCATACGACGAATAAAGGAAGTGCGAATGCAAGAATCATCGAATGACTATTTTTGCAATTATTTTAGAGATCTGCCAAATTGTGGGATGTATGTCGGTGACATATGATGATGAACTTGATACTCGCAATTTGCACGCTTTCGAGAGTGTCGAAGTAATTTCGCAATAAAAGACAGTATGGTTATCAAAACAAACCCAAAATTACCTTACTCCATACCAAAGTCGGTGTTTCATATCAACCTATAAATGTATTTTAGATACAGGCCATAAATCTCTAGAGCCATGATCGTTAGTGATAATTAACTGGCCTCCATTTCAGAAGAAGAAGCTTTTTTTGTGTACTTCACGGTTGAGAGCTGACACTTTTCCACCCAAATCTCAGTCAGACCCGAACAAAAGAACTTCGCGAATACGTGATTGATTTGTTTACTTTTGACCTTAAACATTTAGAAGGCTTATCCGTAAGGAAAATCTATTTTCGCAGAAGGGGAGGGCAAGATTAAATATGGAATTGTGTTGACAGCCAAAAAGATTCATTATTTAGCCGTAAAAAGAATCTGTTCTTGGATTTTCTTTGGAATTTTTTAAATTTTTTTTTTAGGAACATGTATTCAAAGCCAAAGGTACGAAGCTGTAAATCCAAATACTGGCCTTTCCACTTCTTATAATCATTGCTGTAAATACTTTTTAACAACATTCTTCGAATTCCACGTAGGATTTGCTCATCCTAGTATTCGCTTTATCACCAAAGGTTTTGACTTATTGGGTGATGGACTTTCTTGCAACGTTGGTTATCAATAGTCAGCCTATGATGGAATCTAGGAAAAGAAAGCTTTTTCTATAAACCACAAAGATAAAGGGCACTCCAGGAGAAGAATAAGGAGAAGAAGAACAAGAAAAGAAATGATAGGAAAATAGCGAGTGCATTGCAACACACTAGACTTTTGGGTGACATGTAATCTTACAAAGAATGAATAACTTTTGAGTTCCCAAACTGAGAGTACGGTATGGATATTAGATGGTAAGTCGTACTGAAATATCCGATCCACATCGTAATTATTTCTACTTCTGTAATACGAACTACCAACACATATGCGAATACTTCCAACTCTATCCGTCAGGAAGCAGGATCTTGCTACGTGATACCTCATTTTCGGGTTTCTTCTTGAAGTGGTGTAGATATTTAATTAGTATATCACTCCATCACCTACTCAAACCCTCTATATCCCATTAAAATTTAACAGAACCCCCTGCTCCATCCTCAAATCACGACATCAAAACATCATAAACCTTTAAATCTCTAAATTTCTACATGTAAGATTAGAATGACAAGACTATACAAAACTAGGTGTCATTTATTAATAATATTTTGGAGTAATTACTTGAAAGATGTGAACAGGTATTCTCCCCACCCAATCCTTTTTTTCCTAGTTAGATAGAGAATTATATAGGAAAATCAGAGGGGAGAAATACTTTATTTGGTGAGATGGGGAAGTAGTTTAGTGTTGTGAAATAGGTATTATGTACCTAATTGTAGCTGTTATAGTGTTAGAAGCGAGTTGAAAAATATATACTAATCTTAGACGAGAATAAACCAAGGATGAGGAGTTGTGCGGATATTAGGTTCGTATACCCCTTGAATACCTAGGTAATGATGGAGGAAGAAAGTGTTTGTCTAGTGATTTCGGATGAGAGAAGTATAAGGGTGGTAAATTGATTCGAGTAAATATGATTTGGATTCTCATACTCTTATGTATAGTCCGGATATAGCAGATATATCACATAATGGGATCCACAAAGTCCCACAACACAAACAATTCGAGTCGATACCCCTTAAAATGTGCGCCAAATATTAAGAATCCATACCAAGCAGAAAGATACCACAATCCCACAATCAACCAACCCCCACCCCAACCAAACCCCAATCCTCACCTCCACCACCTCCAAATCAATAAGCCACACCCTCCCACTTAACGCCTCTCAAAAACCTCGCCACAATCCCGCCACTTCCCCCGCTCCTGCACCCAATGACCCGCCCCTCTAGCACCTCCACCCCCCTAAACCTCAAACACACATCATGCATCTTCTCCAAAACCCCCGGTTCTTGAAACATACCCCAATCCCTCTCTCCACTTACAAACAACAACGGAACTTCAATTTTCCTCCCCGCGAAAACCTCAGTATCTTCCATCCAGTACGGATCGGTAGTAACACGATACCAATTTAACATTCCCTGAAAACCAGTGCGGGAATATTCATCTACGTAGACGGTTAATTCTTCGTCGTTGAGCCAGTTACTCATGGATTTTTGGACGTGGGAATCATCGGATGCGGACGAGGGTTCATTTTTCATGGTTTGGTGGATAACTTCGCGCATGGATGAGTGGAGTGGCATGATGTAGTAGGGAGGGAGATTTTGGAGTTCGGAAGAGCTCCAGGAGGCTGCGGGGTGTTGGTGGGCCAGTGCCCGGATTTGAGGTAGAAGTAGCCGCGGAGGAAGGGGAGGAGCTCGGATTTGGGATTGTCCATTTCGGTGGCTGCGGTGGGGGTGGAGTAGTACCATTTGTAGTGTTTGCGGGGAGGGAGATTGGCTAGGGATTCGTGGATGTCTTCGGTTGGGGATGGGGCGGCGGGGTTAGGGTTGGGGGTGTTGGTGGGGAGGGCAGGGGATCCTTTGAAGGGATGTGACATTATTACAACTCTAGATTGACGTTAGGATAGTCTACATCACATATGACCAATATTCCAAAAATGAAGAGAAGAAGCAGAAAAAGGAAAAGAGGGAAAGATATACGATTTAAACAAATCCGGTCTAATCAAAGCACACCAACTTGCCACCACAGCCCCAAAATCATGACCCAGCACACATTTCACATCTTTATAACCCAATGCATTAACCAAAATGACCGCATCACGCACAAGTCGTACAAGCGTTGTGGAATTTAAATCAACGGAGGAGAATGCTCGAGTATCCCATCCAGTGGTTCTTCCGCATCCGCGTTGGTCGTAGGCTACCACGTGATAGCCTTCGGCGGCGAGGAGGGGCATGATCTTACGCCAGGAGAAGGCGAGTTCGGGGAAGCCGTGGAGGAGGAGGAGGAGTGGATGGGAGGGGTTCCCGGCGTGGAGGATGTGGTAGTGTAGATTGGGGGTGGGGATGTAGGTTGATGTTATTCCGGCTGGGAGGGGAAGGGGAGGGAGGGGTGTGGGTGTGCTCATTGTTGATGTTGAATGGGAAGGAAGATTATTTAACCTTAGAGGAGAATGATTTGTGGCCATGACTTTCGAAATTGTAAGTTAGTATATAATGTATATTTCTTTGCTCAATTGTTCATATCTAAAATATGTAGTGATACTGAGTATGATTAATGGGGGGGAAAGAGGTGGATCCACGAACGACATCCTCGGTCCTCCGTAGATCCAAAAAAAATGCACACAAATCGCCAAGTGGTGGCCAGAGCTTCTTGGTTTACCGGGTTTTAATTCCACATGATGGGGATTTTCACATTTTTTATGATATTTAATATGTATCGTGATATGTGATGTTAGTACTAGTGCTCAGGATTGAGGAAACAAATTTATAATTGTTTCTCTCGCTGCCCATCTAGTTAAGTATTCGATAATAAGAAGTTCTCAAGCTGTGAGGCAAATGAATACAATAAATTTGTCAATGTGATAACTACGTCATAATGCGTTACATCCTCCGGACTAGTCCTTTCAAAGTGTGGCTAGAACGGGTCTTTTGGTGACCGAGATATGGTTTGTTGATCCTTATCCGTGATGGTTGTTTCGTAGACCGATCTATGATATTTTAATCCCACCATGTGTCTATCCAAACATCATGCGTGTATCAAGCAACCGGTGTTTCAATGGAAAATCTTGATGGGGTAGGATATATGAGAATTGCCATTTTTACGGAGTAACGTTCATGTGAATGAATACCGGTAGTACGGAGTAACGCTCTATCGTTTTTGTGTAACATCCTTCCAAAGCTTCTTTTCTCTCGGGTTCTACCAATTCCCTAGGATCGCATTAATAAATCTAGAAGAAACCTTGGAAAAGACCCTTCAAGCCGTCTCAAATCTAGCTCAACTCACGGACTCACATCATCAAAACTTGCTGGTAAAGACAAGGAAGGGAATTGTATATAAACTTCGATCTTTGAATCATGTAAACAACCAAGTACCTGATCATGGTGAAAATGCATTCGAGCGTTCCACATAGATCTTGGGATGTTCAGCTTATATGGACAAGTTCAAAGAAAGCGGCTGATACAAAGTGGAGTTTGAAAATGCTATGTTGAGCAGATCGATGCATGCGGTTGGGGTTGGAACTCTTGTTTGATTGGTAATGGGGAGGACTCACTCATATCCGGCTTTCGCTCTTCAGCTGCCACGATTAGGTAGGTAGTGATTGAATGGATGAATAAATGAGTGGATGGATGGGTGAAGAGATGAGATGTCAATCTGTACTGGTGCTGGCGGGTCGTATAAACATAGAAATATTTGCAATTTTACCTCCTCTCTGCTCTGTCTTTGTAGATGAAAATTTCATTTGCGACATTTTTATAAAAATGGAATGAATTCATTGAAACTATTTCCTCGCGGCGGCTATCACGAATATACATACTTATTTTACCTGCTGTATTGTATCTATGTACTAAATACACTTTTATAATAACTTGCAACTTTATTGGAATATTTCATTTCGGTCTTCACAATATATGTACCTACCTATGTACTGCGTATACAATATTCGTATTTGTACACAACTTTATTTAGACCTCGTCTCTCTTGAAGGTCCACTACAACTCAAGAATCCCATTAAATACTCCCTGATTTTGATCCTCATCCTCCCCTCTCCCTCTCCCTCTCGCTCTCCCTCTCCCACATTGCCGCAGTCCATATCCTCAGTATCCACCCATAATCCATTTCAAGCATCAAAATAACTCTCCATTAACGATCTTGATCTTACCTACTGCCCGATAAAAAGCCAAAAGAGATCCATAATCCACTGTTTTCCTGCATACAAGCATTCATCAGCCACAAATCAAGTCAACCAAACACCGTACAAGAGATACAAAACATCCCAGTGATTCCGAATTTCCTCGCCTACACCACCAGTCATCATCACGCATCTTGCAGTGAGTGGTGTTACAGGATCGTCATATTACTTGCATCAAGAAAAGGGAGAAACTCATCGTTTCCATTTTCTACATCATTTTCTCAATGCGATATTATCCTCATTAGCCCATAGTTGGCAGAGGTTTTAAAAGGCGATTACGCCTACGACGATCAGTATGTTTGGGAATAGAAAGAGAAGAACGAGTTCGAACCCGGTACGTTATTTGCATCCCATCCAACATACGTCCCACGGAATCATAAGTTGTGAATGTTGCGCGACAGCTTGATCGCATTGGTCCGGGGATCTTTTGAGAAGACATGCAGCCACAAATGTAACAAATGCTAACAAGTTTTGATTTTACAGCCAATTAATTCCAACGTCAGCGCATCTGCCGCGACCGCCGCGGCTCAGGCATTTCTATCATCTCGAGCATCGAATACTTCCTTGTCATCCGCTGCAGCAGCCGCCGCATTACGATCTAGACCAACTACACCTACTTCTGTGGCAGATATTCAGACGAAAAGAACAATTCGGAGAAACGGTTCAACCTCTTCTGCTGGAAGTTCTGTTGGTGGTTCCGTACGTGGTCCACCAGGATCTGCCCTTGTGAGAAGAGGAAGTTCCGGTTCGATGACTGAACGGACTTTTCGTGATCCATCACCATCTAGATCTTCACCAGTTCCTAGTGCGCATGATGCGCCGCCAGTACCTGCGATTCCAAAGGATATAAACACAGCTGGTGGTAAATCGTCACGGAGATCTGCGAGTATGGATGCACCAGGATTAAGAATCGCTTCACCACCTCCAACCAAACCTGGTGGGCGTGGTTCAAGTCTAGGGCCATCG
The DNA here is from genome assembly GCA_905066765.1 of Sclerotinia trifoliorum. Classification (NCBI taxonomy): domain Eukaryota; kingdom Fungi; phylum Ascomycota; class Leotiomycetes; order Helotiales; family Sclerotiniaceae; genus Sclerotinia; species Sclerotinia trifoliorum. The sequence continues at coordinate 2,019,110 of CAJHIA010000011.1, read as the reverse complement.
GCGACAGCATCGCTAGGGATGGGTCCAAGAAACCCAAGTGTATCAAGTGTATCTGGGATGAATGGGGAGAGTCGAGGGTCCGTCAATTTTTCTTACCCTACGAATACAAGGCCAATGTCTCCTGAAGGACAAAGACGGCTAACATGTCATCAAAACTCAAGTGTAAATCCTAGAATCGTTTCGCCAAATAACCAAAATTTAGTATACGATCCTAATACAAGGCGTTTCTTACCGCTGGCAGATATTCTAGCCATCGAGCAAAGACTTAATGGAATTGCTAATGCACCAGTGAAGAAGAAGAAGAAAACACCGTCAGCGCAAGGTACACATCTTGCGGCTGGAACGGTGGGTGGGAGGATAAAAGGAACGGCAGTGGATGCAATGGAAAAAACATCGAATACACCAACTACACCAACTGTACAGCAATCGATATCACAACCTACTCGACAATCAATACCACAAGCTACTCAGCAATCAATATCGAAGCCTATATCAAAAAATACCACTATACCAAAATCCCCATCAGCACAAGTCGAAAGTCCTTGGGAAGACTCTGAGGCCAGACCTGTTTCAGAATCATATACCCAACAAGCATCTCCAGTGACAGCTCCACCGAAGAAGAAAAAGAAGAGGGTTATTATCAACGATTCTGATAGTGACCAAGCATCAATTCTACCAAATTCATCCGCCGATGAGAGTGATGCGTCATCTCAAACATATGATTACAAAACTCGAGCAGGCGCGTTGTTAGTGAAAAAGCCATCCGTCGTCCGTGAAGATAGAGAAAGGGAGGAAGAAGAGGATGATTCTCCATTGCGCCGTGGACAAGGAGGCCTTTCAGCTAATTGGAATGAACCTCCACGAACTATTTCTCCATCACCATTACCTCAATCGGCTGCTGGTAGAGGTCACGGACGAGCACAACCACCGGCAAATTCAGAAGAATTGCAACATACCAGATCTGCAAGTCAACCCCCAATGACTTCTGTACCCGCCCCTATAATAAATGAACAATCTCCTCGTGGTGGCCGCGTGCAATCTGTGAGTCCTGCGAGAACTCCGCATTTTATGGCAACCCCCGAAACCTTGATGGTTAGACATCAGCCACCTGCACGATCTGTATCTCCTCGAAAATCTGCTTTAAAACATTCTTCTGTGTCCTCGGTTGAACTCAGAGGGCCATCACCTTCTGATGGAGCTTCCCTTCGACCTAGTGAAGCGTCCAATGATGAAGACCAACCAAGAAAGAAAGGAAACAGAGTAAGCTTTGATGATGGTGGTAACATGGTTTTAGGTCAATCGACAGCAATTGCTTCTGATTCACCTGTTGCTGCTAGTCCACAAACTAAGCGTGGTTGGTTTAACCTTGGTCGTGGGAAAAAGAAGGATATGCCCGCTACGGATGATGACGATGATGATGAAGTAATGAAACCAAGACCGGCTCTCCCATCATTTGGAAGCGTGAGGGAAAGAAAAAATCCACGAGAGACAGAGGAAAGACCTTTAGTCAGACCATCAAAGCCAGTGGACACTGTTGCCCCCGTCAAAGCTCCTGCATCGCCGCGGCCCGCATCTCAAATGGGAGACATGTCAGAAGTTTCCATGGGAAAATCGAATGATCATGTAGCAGGTGCAGTAATCGCTCAAGATGCGACTTCAAAAAATGCAGCGAATATCTCGAAATCTCGTGAGCCTTTACCTCCTGATGTGACATCTGTGGAAGGAAGTGGGCAGCTTTCAGATGCTAGCAGCACTTATAGCATGGATACAAACACCATTGGCATTGCTAGAAGTAATAGTGTCAAAGTTGGACCTGAAGACGGAAATGTTGACACATACCGAGACTTGGCAAGTCCAACGAAAGACCAATTTGATGATCACGACATGTATGAAAATATTCCGGAAATTTCCGTTCAAATTCCTAGTCCCAACCCTGAAATTACGAAGTCCAGAGAATGGTTGGATATACCTGGCGGTTTCCCGAATTCAAACGGCTCTAGTTCAACTTCTGAGGATCAGACTAAAGATGAGGGTTTTCACATTGATAATGAGAGCGGTCCGGTTGGCTCGGCTACTATTAAGGAATCAAAGACTGATGACTCTAATATTCCGGAATTCGATGATAATACACGAGAAAACTCTGCAATTCATCCTACACCAATTTTCGAAGAGTCAGAGGAGGGTTCTGAGAATGAAAGCATTTATAGTGATGCTGCCGAAGAATTTGATGAAACGAATGACGGCGGTTTCATGTCCTTGGATGCTGTGGTAGAAAGTCCTGTAATGAAGCCGGCCGTCCTAGCATCTGACGCTTCTATCCCGGATAGTCCAACTGCGAGATCGACGAAAGAAAGAGCGTTAATGTCAAGCCAATTACAAAGGAAAAGTAGCGAACCCGATCCAGAAGAAGGATGGGAAAAAGCTCAGCAATATTGGACGAACCTGTCAGTGGACAGAAAAAAGCAATTGGAATTAGAGGCACAAAGAGATGCAGATGCCGAAGGAGACACTGAAGAGGAGGAAAAGCCAGCTCCAAAGTTAAAGAAGGCGAAGAAGAAGTCAGTAACGATAGAATCGCCTATTTCTCCTATTATGCAAACAATGCAAGCATCTTCATTGCCAGTAGTTGACAGGCAAGGCAATAATGAAAGGAATTACATGGTTCAGCCAGGGTCAAAGGCAGGTCCTAATGGCCACGTTCAAACAACTATGCGATCATCTTTACGCTCAGAACCTCCTCACGCAGAATCAGATGTTCAAATGAGAAAATCGATGAGAGGGCCTGGTTCAACAAAAGAAGCGATACAAAATGGAACACTTCAGAAGAAGCAAAGGCCTGCATCCCTTCCTGTTGGTGAAATTCGATCAAGTTCTCAAGCTGAGAATCAACATCTACGACTTATTCAAGGTGCTGTTGCCACCGCTTCTTCACCTCGTTCTCAAAGGCGTATTCCGACGGTCACACCAACTCCTCTTCGACGTAAATCATCAGGTGATAGTGATACTAGTTTCAAACGTGCTAGACCCGCAGCAGAAGGAATTAGTATGCGGCGATCCATGCGTCGTGGTAGTGAAACATCAAATAATGGACGTCAACAATCTCCTTTAAGTTCAAGTCGATTTAGTCTTCGATCAGCATCACCTGGTGGACCTCCTTCAGTTACCATGCGTGGGACGATGCGAAGTTCCCTAAAAAATTCTAATGAATCTACTTCTCGGGCAAAATCCCCTATTCAAATTCCCAGTTTCGGCAGAAGTTCATCAACTAAACCAGGACAGAAGTCAAAATCAACTCCAAGAGCAAGCAGATTCGCTGATTCCAGTGATGAAGATGAACCTCGTCCTGGTTTTAGAAGTCGTTTTGTTGATTCGAGTGATGATGATGAACCAACACCTACAGTGGCTAGACCTATATCATCAAGGGGTACACCTCTTCGAAGTATACCTCGACCTGCAGGTTATCAAGATGGAGATTCTTCCGATCTTCCAGATAGTGATGATGAGAGTAGGCCACCGACAGCCAAGAGTATTAAAAAGTCTCAACAAAACGGTATTAGACCGTCATCTCGAAATAAAGCTCAAGCTTCTGGGGATCTCCAACGTTCTGGTTCTGGTCGCGAAATGCTAAAAGTTGTTAATAGTCAAGGTGCAATTGCGACTTCTCCTGTAGGACCAACTCATGCTAGACGTGGAAGTATACTATCTATTTTTCGCAAAAAGCCAGATGCAAGTAGTAAGGTGAGGAAATATAATGGAGAAAGTCCTGCGAGAAGAGATACACCACTTGAACGTAGTAGATCGGACCTTGAAGCCATCAAACGACAAGACTCATTAGGAAATCCATTATCACCTAAATTACTGAAGAAGAATCCAAAACAAAATAGTGGTTCATGGCCTCTTCCCGGTGAAAAGGATGATATAGGGCTAAAAGCACCATTTGAAGAAGGAAGACCTTATTCTGCAGATACGGCAGGTGGGGTTGTTGGTGGCGAAAATAAAGAGGTTATTTTGGATGCGAGACCAGATGTAGGAAATCGCAGATTCACAGCTACGGGATTGAGTGATGTGGATATAATGGCTCATGCTGGACAGAGAAAGAAGAAAAAGTTTCATGCTTTAAGGAAAATGTTTAGGTTGGATGATTAAGTAAGGAAGTGGTGGTAATGGTAATTCGTAATTGGTGATTTGGTGGTGGATGATGGGTAATGGATGATGGGTGAATGAGGAATTAATTGTACATGCATGCACTATGTTTTTTCCCTTCTTCTACTTTGTTCTTTGTATTTGTATTTGTATTTGTATTTATATTTGTAGTTGGTATTTGATACTTGGGCTAGGATCAGGATTAGGGTTAGGGTTTCGTGGCTGGGAGGCTGGGAGGGGGGATAGATACCATTGGCATGGGGGATGGACTCTAGGCTTGGGATGAAGGATGAACAGTTGAACGGATGGATGGAAAAGGATTAAAGATAGAAGATGTATATATTTATTTATATAAATGTATATATATGTTATGTTTATTTAAAAATATACAAAATATTTTTTAATTCTAATTTAATTCTATATGTAGTTTTTTTTGGAATTGTTTGATTGATATTTGTTGATTTATTAATTATTTTTTTAAAAAGTAATTTATTAAAAAAAAAAAAAAAAAAAAAAGATAAATAATAATAATAATAATAATAATAATAATAATAATAATAATAATAATATAATATAAAAGAGTTGAAATTATAAATTATATATATAAAGATTTTTAATAACTTAATTATGTAACTCTTTATAATTAAATTGAAAAAAAAACTTTTGTTTTTCTTTTTTTCTTTTAATAAATTAATCAAATCTTTATATTTTGCTTTTTAAATATAAATCATTTTAAATTTAAATTTATTACAAACTTTTTAAAACTTAAGTTTTCATTAGACTTTCTCGAAAAGCCAGGGGTCCGGGGAGTGTAGGTCTCTGGTTTTATATAATAAAAGTTATAAATCTTTATTTTTGAAATAGAAAATAAACCTTTATAAAGATAAATTATATATTTTTTATTAAATATATTAATTATAGTTTACAATCAAAGATCATTAATAAAAACTAATTATAAATAACCAATACTATATCAATAACTAATTTATTTAACTACTGATGAAATAATATTCAGATTAGATATAATTCATTGTTAGAATCGTTGTGCTTGAAAAAAGCAATACTGATAGTCTACCATTTTCTAATTATCATATTGCAACTCATAATCCAATATAACGATTACTTCTAAAAACATATCCAGAGATCAATATCGTAGATTGAAGTATGGCTTGCCTTTGCAACACTAACGATTACTAGAATGGCTTGATATTGATTCGTCTTTGTGTTACTAATAATGAACTACTAGAATAGAAATAGTATTTATCCATTTTATTATCGCCAGAGCTCCAAATAGAAGCCTGGTCGGGCCTGAAAATGAACAATTTGAAGAAATGATAGTTTTTATATTTCAAGTCGGAAAAAGCAAGTAGTTCGTTCTCCTTCCCCCTTATTGTTTACCGAACTATAGAACCATCGACAAACGAGGACGTTGATTCCGAAAAGGAAGCAGCTATCCCGGCGCGCACTTACCACATAGAAAAAACCTACCTACTGCATTCAAAAAGCCTATTTTACTATATTCGAAAAGCTCGAAATCGAGAAAAGAAAGCAAGAAAACTCGTACTTAGCGCATTCGAAAAGCCTACCAACTTGTTACGAGGGTAGCCGTCTAGATCACGTGGAAGTGCTCTAGGGTCTCGAGGTGGTTTATAACTAGGCGTTAAGCAGGGATTAAGTAATGATAATAATGATATGTTATTCGTAACTAATGGTAGAGTATATTAAATGATTGATCTTGAATACGAAGCTCTATACAAAGGAAATCCATCTTGATTATATAGACCTTCGTGTTTCAACATTGAGTTGGAGCGATGGAACTGGGGAGCGAGATTCGAATCTCGTTCCTTCGCTCCCTCCCTTACATGATTATTCACATGATCCTAGAATACGTGATATTGGTTTGTGACGTTCCGGCGTAACACTACTGTACTTGAAATCAAGAAAAAGTACAAAGATCACTTCGAATCCGAATCAAATACGAAATGATATTATACCGAAAGCGTTTCAAAAGTGGATCGAATTCTATAAAATGAAGGCTAGGCACTATGATATATTATTATTATAGGAGTTAACAAGACTAATAGTTATTCGAAAGTTATACAAAAGGTTTACTTATTGAAAGATGAAAGGAGATTACACTAGAGCTCCGCGAGAGATTGTCGATTCATATTCGATGAATATCCGTATTCAAATCGAAAGCTTTCGAGGACGAAAGTTTTAAAAGGGGAGGCTCTGTTACGATCTCCGAATACAGAACATCAGCTGGCCGAAAAAGGGGTTAATGATTTCGATGGTTTTATATTAATTTGAAGACTTTTTATCTATATAAAGAGGTTCTTGAATGGAATTAGAAAAGTAATGAAAAGTCTCGATTCTTTTTGATGATTATTTGAATATAACTGATTTTTTATTATATGACTCTTAGTATTATATTAGTCTTTTTATTAAAGATTGTTAGAGTTCAAAAATAAAAAGTTTTTCTATCAGGTAATTATATTTAATACTTCTATTATTATAATTAAATATTATAAACAATTATATAATACTCATTACCAGAATTTTCAATTAAGAATAGATTAAAACTATTTTGTATTTGAATTATTTAACATGACATCATCTTTATTTAAAATCCCTTTCACCAAAACAAATATACCGACTCTCCTAAGGCTTCTTAGAGTATTTGTACAATAGGAACCTTGAATCGATATAGAAGGGGGTGAATATTTAAGAGAAGGCTCGCTATTATAGAGTAGATCAGAACGTATACCAATGCCGACAAGTAGTTGCCAAAACCCCTCATTCCTTCCCCTAGATCCTTTGTACACGGTTTGTTGTCTGTTTCGATCAAAGTTGTAGTTTCCACTCCCTCGAAAGCAACCCGAAGCTTTGTTTCTTTGCTAATTACATCTTGCAAGAGCCACTTTAGCTGGGAGAAAAGGTTGCCTTGTAAGTCGAAGTTTTTTATATAACCGAGCAGAGATTGAGACCTTTCCACTGAATCTATGCTTATGGCAATTGCTAACAGATGTATGTATTCTGTGATGGTTAGATACTTCTTCCGAAAGTAGCGATCGAAATGTGGTATAGGTCGACTTTGTTAAATACCGTATCGACTATTCACATGATCATAGCCACACGAATCACCTTCTGTATGGACCTAAGCCATCGCACGCTGGAAACAGATAACCAAGCAGTCGATTATGAACACTCTATTGAACTCATTCACCTGAGTATATTCCCAGGCTGACGAAGGAGGTATTTACCTACATATCATATGCACACATGATGACGTCCTCCACTGAGAATATCTTTCAGTCTTGCTCAATACATTGAACTAGATATAAAACAGGAATTCAAGTCAGCCCATCAGAAATAAACGCGTCGAGAGCTAACTTCTGATACACGGCAGTAGAGAATTGTGTGCGCTTTTCCCCGTATGTAGAATCCTCATTTGAGGAAGACATCTCCCGATTGATGGTTTACCTAGCCAGGGAAAGGAATATAAATCTCACAAACATTGGCGAGAACACGGAAGTAACCCCTAAATTGCCTGACTTGCAAGTTGAGTGAGAAGTGGAAAACATGAACGAGGGACAATTCCAACCGTATTGTTTGTTAAAGTAAGCGCAGAAGAACCCACGTCAAGTTGTAAGTAGTAGAAAACATTGATATTCCATATGCCATTTGACAACAAGTCAAGCTACCCAATGTCCAAGTCCAAAATAGAAGACCTCAAGAGCTGTTGGACCATCAGCTTTAGGAGATCAGAATTGTATACCGACTCTCCTATGCGACAAGACAAGCGAACTTCTCATGGGCATATTGAAATTTCCAATATTAATTGTAATTTTTTTTTGGATATCCATGCCGAAAGATTCGATTTTGTTTCCACGGCGATGAAAAGGCCATGTGCTATTGCCTCAACTTCAGAGGTGTAATGGCGGATGGGTTTTGTGCGCAATACACCAAGTCCAGTCGAAGTTTCTGAAGCACTCAAACTATGTCAATCGTGCAAGACATACTGACATGTTCTCCCCCTTTTCCCTCTAGGTCTGCTGGCCGCATGTACTATTCATGTAAGTTTTCTTCCTATGACTAGCAAAGAAAGGTCATGATCAAGTCGACAGGAATCTACAAAGGCGGTTTCAATACCATGCTGGCTGCAATGATAGCTGGCACATTAGTCAAAAGTCAACACGCAGAAATTTGTAAGTCCAATATGACTGATAGCAAAGTAAACAATGATTCAACTGGTGATGTCAACATGCCTCGGCTTAAATCCTAAGCTTTAGCTCTCTGAGTTGTTTTCACAGCAAAGACAGTGCCTGCATCACTGATGGAGTCTCTTGAAGAATGGATCTACTCCACCTCACCACACCGAGCAAGGTACGACGACGTGTTTTATGGAACCTCGGGTATCGCCCGACATCGTGCAGACCTTGCGGCTCGCTTCTCAAGCTGGCACGTCAACAAACGGTGGTACCGAGTGCTGGGTATATTGTTGTGGCCGTGCCAATTTTGTGCCACGAAAGCTGACGGATGTTAACACGGTGAGTAAAATAGGATGGCTGTGGATAGCATTAACGAGTACGTGCAGATGAAGCTATGGTATGAGAATAGTCCCAGCTTGTGTTGATTTCATGTTCAGACTTCTTAGTGAACCAGTGTTTGAAAAGGGCGGGGTTGGGGTGGCTATGCCTGAATGGTTACAGTAACAGTTACAGTACAGTGAAGAGCGGTTGAAAAGAAATGAGAAAGAAATGTCGAGGTAGAAAAAAGAGCAAGTGATCCGTGATCATGATGTTAATGTAGACCTTGTATCGCATCGGCAGCACCGACCTGCAATTACCGTCGTAGCACTTTATGGAGACTTTCCACTTTCCTGCCACCTCTTGAAGTGTCTGTACGTGTCCATTGCCAGTGATACAACACTGCACTGACGAAGAAGTTAGAAAAGAAAGATGGCTGGAGAGTTACGCTACGCTCGGTCGGTCAATAGAAAAGAGAAAAGAGAAAAGAGAAAAAGAAAAGTAACATGATTCATTGATTCGATTGTTGTTCTACCCACAGTGTCCACTGCCACACGAGAAACTTCGGTTGGATCAGAAAAAATCAGAAGGTCGGATCGAATATTTTGCCAAGAATTTGCGGAGTAAGGTAGCTTTGACGCTAACGGATCAAACTAGTCTCGGACGGGAGTCGGAAGTGGGCGCTGTGTCAGAGACTCAGAGAGGACAGAAATTTAAAATGAGCTCGAACAAGGTACCTGAACTTTAACAGGGTCTACCATGGTAAGCTAATGAGATAGCTTGATGGCAACGGAAAAAGACCCCTTACTAATTTGAAGCTTGGACGGAGTGAAGTGAGGGAAGGAACACAAGAAGAGGAGAGGAGGACCGAGGTGTAAATTAGTGAAAATTAGTGAAAAGGTAAGCTCTCAGATCACCCAAATTGCGTTATCAAGCGACTCGTATCTAGTATCTACTATCAATGCTCATGAGGTGAGATGTTATCAATATTATCTAATAAAAGTCTACAAGTGTGACGGCTTCATATGCAGCTTCGTCATAATTGAAACTCTATCCAAATCCAATTGATGGATTGCCTGATTGATTCATTGATTCATTGATTCATTGATTCATTGATTCATTGATTGTGAAGCTCTAGATTCATGTCCCTTCTGCAACCTGCCGAAATCTGATTCGAGTTATTGGTGTTCCTTCACACATGTGAGAACTTTAGAAGCTCGGGTAGACCGTGGAGGAGCTACAACAGCAGGCAAGCCCACGTTGAGCTTACACTCCATTTCATCCCATCATCCAATGAATGAATTCCACGACACGAGTCATGTCAAGGATGTTACCGTTTGTGAGGAGCTGAAGCTCAAGGGAAATTGGATTTGATTTCATAACCGACCACTTAAATTCTTAACCATGATTTCAAAGAGTTATTGAAACTTTGACCTATCCACATTGGACATGGTCCGAGGAACACGGCCAAATGGTGAGGCTACCTAGATTCCTTTTTTGGTGGTTGTGGTTGTTTTGATTTGCAGAACGGTGACCAAGATGTCCAACCGGAGGATTCCTTCTATCGGAAACTTACAGAGTTCGGAATCCCCTACATCGTAGTAGATGGCTGGGGGCCGAGAACATGAACACGAAGATCCACTGATGCTCCATACCATATCCAGTAAGGAAGTGGAGTCTAGGATAAGTGGGGAGGTTGTCGATATGGAAGGACAAGAAAAGGTCAAGACTTCAGGACGAGACCGATTACAGCAGGACCAAAGCAATTCATGAGAAAGTTCTCATTGACGCCACCAACATACATGAATGGATTGCGTCGTTGGTGATGTTATGCTTTTAAAGTTTACACATGATATGTATTGGTGAACACTAAACACTAAACACTACGGGTTCAAACTTCAAAGTGTACCTTACCTAATCGAGTTTTGTTCACGAATGGATCCAACTCGGTGTTCTGTTCTGTTGGTATTGATATTGATATTGATATTGATGTTTAGACTATCTGGGGTAGCTGAGGCACCTGGTACAGACAGCCCTTACGACACATACCATAAAGAGAAGGTGTCTAAAACATCCAAAGAAAAGAAATGGGAGTCTATCAAACTTCAATCAGTTTCCCGATTCATCATTTATCATCCATCCACCAGTATTCATATCAAATCAAATCAAAAATTCAATAGATAGAATGAAAATTGCCGGTACCTCTACAAAATGTAAAAAATGACCAGCGTGACAAATATCATTTTTCTTTTATTTCCGTCTCATCATACGCAAAGTCACAGTCACTTTCATCCATCCATCCCTCACTCACCCCACCCACCTCTATTCATCTGTTCATTCATCATAAAACAACCCTCTTCCCTACATTTTCAATTTCTGCATTGTAGCTTGGCTCTACTTCGATGTAACTATCCGAATCAGCAGGGAATTACTCCATATAGTTAGTGATAAACAACACCAGTCAAAAACAAGAGAAAAACATGAATGTAAACAAACAAATAAATAAATCCCAAAAATCCCAAAAATCCCAAAAATACCGTATAATTTAAAATTGAATTACCCTGCGAGATGGATACACAGATTGAATATCCAACCACCTTGATTTTCTAAAAAATCTTCTCCCACCACCACCACCCTTCCATCAATCTCCCAATTTCGAAACTTTCTTCCATCTTTTCCCACCTCCACCCCACATCTACACAAATACAACGTCAAAATCGCAATCCCAATCCTAATCCCAATCCCCAATCCCCAATCCCCAATCAACTTTGTACACACACATTTTCATACCTACCTACACTACGTTTTTGCACATCGCAATAAAAATATACTCTTGCTACTTTTTGTTCACTTTAACGGCCTCACATAATTTTTTGAAAATTGAAAGTCGAGTAAAGAAACGTTAAATCAATAAACGTTTTCTTCCCTCTTCCTTCTACCTCAAGAAGTAGAGACCCTTCTTGTGATATCCTTTCGGTCCGCTGAAAGGTATTCGAGAAGAGTTCTCGCATTGAAAGGTCGTCACCCTGGACTTTGACGCTAGAATCCCGATCCCCTTCAGCATCTTCCCGTCGTCGTATAGAAGCGACGCCGCTGCCCAACCCATTCATATCACCGAGACTCACGTCGAAGGTGAAATCACTTTACCCCATCATCACGAGCGCGTCGGACGGGAAGGTCAAGAAGAGGACGCTCAATCTGTTTATTCTCAACATCAACATCATCACCATCATCAACTGGAACAACAACACACCCTTCCTCACCCACCCCCTCCCCAACACCACGAGGAACATCAACACCAACACCAACATCAACATCAACATCAACACCAACAGGAGTACGTGGAAGAAGAAGTTCACATTATCCGTGAAGAAGACCGACGTTCTGAATACCGCCCGAGCCGACACGAACAAGAACAAGAACTAGTAGAAGAAGAAGTTTATATTCGTGAAGAACGCAGGTTAGTAGTAAAAATCCATTTCTTTACCATTCAATCCATTCACCATTTCCCCCCAAAATCCACTATCAAGAAATCAAAAGGAGAAGAGGAAAATCAAAAACGATACACACAAGCTTCGACTTGCCAAAAGAAGAGAAGAGAAAAAAAAGAACATCCACAAAATGTCTACACCTACATTTCCACCCCTTCACCTCTTTTTCACAATTTTGGTACCATTTCCTATTTTTCTCAGTTATACAACATTTTTCGATCTGGCCATATCGGAAGGTCCCAGTCCCCCAATTAACAATTAACTGGGTCCTTCTGAGACAAATTTGCCAGCTTTTCTTGTTTTTTATTACGACGCACAGTCCAACGATCTTCGGTTTAGTCCCAGCCCCCCCTTACCCCAAAATACATGGGCTATTTTTTCTTTTAGTGTTGACACAGTAACGCTCACCGTTTAATTTTCTTCATTAACTGACCTTTGGTTTTCTTTACCTTCCTTTAGACCAGAACACAAACACAAACACCACTCTGCTTCCTTCGATCTTAACACCCCACACCATCACCGACACTTCGAAGCTTCTTTCGATAGAGAAAGTGATCATCACCACAAGCACACCGAAGTTAATATCGAACTTCCCCGTCGTGAACACCATCATCCCCATCATCAACGTCGTCCATCCTCTGAGGTAGACTTCCAATTAGAACGTACACGTCAACCTCGCTACGAACCTTCCGAAGTTGAATCTCAATACTCTGTTCCTTTAAAGAGTCCTGCCGAGACCAACATCGATTTCGTCGAACGTCAATACCGTTCTCGAACTCAACCAAGCTTCAAGGAAGACACTGCCATCGTCGACCCTCCCAAATCTCGTGCTTCTGAACCCAGATACATCGAGGAGACCCGCATCACCGAGACTACTATCGTCCCAGCCCCTAGATCTACGCACTCTCACAAACCCAAGTCAACCTTCCACGAAGAACAATTCGAGGAAGTTCACGTCAAACAACCTCGCACACCAGCTCGATCTACTTTCACCGAAGAAGTTCGTGAGAATCAACTCGTCAAGTACTCTCCACCCGCACCTAAATCTACCACAAGTTTCAAACCAGTCAATATCGAAATGGGTTACTACGATGAAGAAGGTAAGCTTTCTTTGTTTGTTTTTTTTATCTAACCCCCTCATGTACCCTAAGAAGAATAATCAGGGAATTACCACTCCTTGCGTGGGGAATATTTCCATGGACACGGGAACGGGAAGGATATTTACCAGGACCCAATTGACTCTCTCGATTTAGCCGGAGCCGCAGCCGTTGCTACTCCAAAGCAACCTGCCAACACCGTTACCATCCCTTGCCACCACATCCGTATGGGTGATCTCTTGATGCTCCAAGGACGTCCTTGCCAGGTTATCCGTATCACCACCTCCGCTGCCACTGGCCAACACCGTTACTTGGGTGTCGACCTCTTCACCAGACAATTGAATGAAGAGTCATCTTTCATCGCCAACCCAAGCCCAAGCGTCGTTGTCCAAACCATGTTGGGTCCAGTCTTCAAGCAATACCGTGTTCTCGATCTCCAAGACCAGAGTGGTAAGTTTCCCACCATCTCTTCTATAAGTATCTTATCCTAACACTCTACCAGTCGTCGCCATGACCGAGACCGGAGATGTCAAGCAAGCCATTCCCGTTTTGGACCAATCCAACCTCTGGACCCGTCTCAGGGAGGCCTTTGAAGGTGGACGTGGTAGCATCCGCATCATGGTCGTTGCCGACGGAGGTCGTGAGATCGCCGTTGACATGAAGACCGTCCACGGATCCCGTCTATAGATTTCCTGTACCAGTCATACCATGGCGTCCTACCGGCAAATATCCAGTGGCCTTCCAGGGTGGAGACTTTTTCTTTTTCATCATGATTTCTTTGTGCATTTTCGGAGGGAAAATTTGAAACGTATGATGGCGGTAGATATGGATTCAGATTGATTAATGAGGGATGAAATTTGGACGATCGGGTTTTATCTGGTCTTTCGGATTATTTAGTTTAACGACGTATTCAAGTAGTCCTTTGATGCTATTCATGTTGATACTACTTTGGTGGTATTAGCAAGATGGTTGAGAGGGTCCTTGATGCTGAGGTCTTTTTCTACTTTGTAATTGTGTAAATAGGAGAAGACCCAGAATGAAAACACGCTGCTTGTCTTTTTACTTTAATTTGTTTTTGGTTGAATTCCACTGTGTGACTGGTGACACCATTGAACAATGTAAATTTAGGAATGTACTCAGGCTGACCATGATCAGGAATGCACATGATCCAGCTCCCTCCCGATTTTGATAACCATATCTATTGATCAATTAAACGTGTCATGAAATGGAAATCGGAGGGTGGGGGTTGCGGGTGCGACTGACTTGGAATCTCATAACCCCGTAACCCAAGATAGACTCACCTGAGTATCAGTCAGTACCTTGACGGTTCGCACCAAATACACAAGGTGCAAGGTGCAAAGTGCAAGGTGCTATGCTATGCTATGCTATGCTATGCTATGCTATGCTATGCTATGCTATGCTATGCTATGCTATGCTATGCTATGCTATGCTATGCTATGCTACGTACTGCCTGGTCGGTAGGTAAGTAGGTACCTTCTTTATCTAGATAGATGTGCAATATGATAAGTTCTAACTCTATTCCATTTCCCCGCTATTTGTGTGGAATCGTGGATAGATAAGGTGGGTGAGTACTGGCTGGGTAAATAATAGATAGATAGAGATAGATAGAGATAGATAGATAGATAGATAGCTATTGTTACTTGTTATTGCTACTTAGGTTGATCGATCCTTTCTTTTAACTCTTTTGATTTTTGATTTTTGTCCCTATTTCGCTGTGCTCTTTCTTACTTGGTGTTTATTTATTGATAGTTTTTGGTTGTGGTGTGTATTTGTGGTTTGTGTCGCAAATCACGACATATCACCTCACCTCACCTCGCCTTCCTAATTAAAGATCTTAACTCACAACTTACAACTCACTCTTTACACCTAACTTCTCATCTCAATCACCCCAATAACTATTCACCCTCACAATCCCAAAAAAAGATTCCCAGAAAAATGGGCTCAACACATTCAATCCCTCGCTCTTCTACCTCTTCTACTTCTACTTCTTTCTCCACAACCCCAACAGAAACCCAACGGATCCTCCTTGAAAAGATTCGAAATCTGGAGATTAAGGATGTCGATGATTATGTTTGTGTGGATGAGAAGGGTGGTTTGCAGCAGACCTCGCAAACTCAGGCTTCCCGCGCACAGTGGACTCCGTTAAGTGCGGCGCGGGTGGAGAAATGGGAAGAGGAACTTTTGACTGATCCTAAGAATAGGTATGTTTGATTTCTTTTGGGGTTTAGATTTTAGGGTTTAGGTTTTGGTTGAGCGGGAGGTCAATGTGAGGGGGAGAGGGAGGGACGGGAGGTAAAGAGGGGGGGGAAGGGAGGAGATATTGCTGTTCTACATATTCAAATTCAATATACTGACAACTCAACTAGACTCGCCCTCAGTGCCCTCAGCTCTGCAGATCCACGAACTGTTCTAACATCCCGCTCAACAATCAATCAAGATCAACAAATTTTCTCAATTAAAATTCCATTTGAAGGAGCACCAATTACAAATCAAAGACAATCTGGAAGATGTTGGTTATTTGCTTCTACCAATGTTTTTCGAGTTGCAATCATGAAACAACATAATCTTAAAGAATTTGAATTATCCCAAGCATATTTATTCTTTTGGGATAAATTAGAAAAGGCGAATTGGTTTTTAGAACAGATTCTTGATACAGTGGGAGAGGATTTAGATGGAAGATTGGTGCAAAGATTGATGGAAAGTCCAGTTAGTGATGGTGGGCAATGGGATATGTATGTTTCTTCATTATTTGATATAACCTTAACCAAGATTCTAATAATTTTGCATAGGGTTTACAACCTTGTCCATAAATATGGACTCGTACCACAAGTTCTCTATCCAGATAGCTTCAATGCTCAATCATCCTCTGTGATCGATAGTATCATCACAACCAAACTTCGAGAAGATGCTCTCAAATTAAGAGCTGCTGCTGCCTCAAAGTCTCCAAATACCTTGAACAATATAAAGGAGAATATGGTTCGCCAAATTCATCTCATTCTTACTCTTGCTCTTGGTCCACCTCCTCCATCTGATACTGCTTTTACATGGCAATATCTAGATAAAGATGGCAAATCTCAAGAATTAAAAACTACACCTATCGAATTCGCCAAGGAATTAAATTCTCCAAAATCAATTCGAATCACCAATTCTACCGTCCATGATATGTTTTCCCTAGTCAACGATCCAAGAAATGAATACAATACTCTCCTCACTGTTGATCGACTCGGTAACATCGTAGGTGGTCGTCCCATCACCTATGTCAATGTTGACATGACCACCATGAAAAACGCCTGCATCTCAATGTTAAAAGCCGGACTTCCAATCTTCTTCGGATCCGACGTAGGAAAATATAGTAATTCCCAAAAAGGAATCATGGATGTCAATCTCATCGATTACGAACTAGGATTTAATATTAAACTTGGCATGACGAAAGCACAACGTCTCATGACGGGTGAAAGTGCAATGACTCATGCGATGGTTCTTACGGCGGTGCATCTGGATGAGCAGGGAAAGAGTGTGAGGTGGAGAGTGCAGAATAGTTGGGGTGAAGGAGCTGGAGATCATGGTTGGTTTGTTATGAGTGATGAGTGGATGGATCAATTTGTTTATCAGGCGGTCGTGGAACCGAGGTTTGTGACTAAGGAGGTTAGGGATGTTTTGGGCTTGGAACCGAAGGTTTTGAGGCTTTGGGATCCGATGGGTGCTTTGGCTTAGGGGGGTTTGAGGGGAGGTTCTTAGGGAGAATAGGAAGGATGGGAAGGGTTATCAGATGTGATGATGATGAAGAATGGTATGCAGGTTTTGATGATAGGGTTGACTAGTGGTTATGGGGCTCAGATGAGGGGTGGAAGGGAATGAATGGCTCCTTTGTTTTATTTTATAAATGACTACTGAAATTACTTCTATGATTTATTATATTAGTTGTTTTTTCTTCTATTCATTAAGATCATCGATAGTGTTTTAAGTTGTATTATTTATAAATTTATTTGTTTATTTTTCATATCTAGACCTCACTCTATCTATATAAATCTTTATGCCCTTTATATTTCAGTCTATACAATAGTACTCTACTTTCAACTTCATATATTTTAACTTTTACAGGGTTTGTAAATCAGATTTGGATATTGATATTATTAAATCTTGCTCATAGGAAATAAAGAAAGGAACTCGAGATGTTCTTAAAGAGTTAGATTAAAGATATATAATTATTTTTATTTACTTCAATAAATATAAATATTAAATTATAAAGATGAAAGAGGTTGAAATATTTCAAATAATATAATCAAACAGATTGATTGCAAAAGATTAACATTAGCCCCAAATTCAAGCAGTAAATCAATTAATTATCTCTTGTTGTTGTAACTGTATTGCTACTTGTATAACTCTTCCACATGGTATGTATATATATCCGTTTTTAACATCAACGGTCTTCTATGTTCACGACCTGTATCATGCATGCATGATAGGTAGGCGATAAATTCACGTTCGCTCCATTTAGTAGTCGGATTTTGGTGACTTGAGTTCTATAGTGTTTATAATGCCGGCGTGTAGTATAAGTGGTGGTGTGGATGTTCTTGCCTTTGCGGATTCTGTGGGTATGCCAATCGATGGGGTGTTTGAAGGGTTGTTGGTCGGTTTCGTCTCCGTTGATGAAATGGGGAGAGACGCCGTGTTTTATTTAGTAAGATGGTGATGATTGCTCTGTTCTTTTTATCTACAGCGAGAGATAAGGCTCTTGTGGAATTGGAGAAGTACTCGGTTTGTTTTGGGTAGTAGTATTTTGACTAGTTTTTCGTTTGCTTTTTCTACGGCTTTTATTAATGCTGGATTTCGGGTGAAGGGAGTGGATGTGAGATTTGCATTGGCTCCTCTTTTTCAAGAATATTTCTACTAGATTAATATCTTCATTCTCGGGGGCCCATTCGAGTGGTGTTTGAGTCTTGGAGTCGCTGGAAATTATAATGTTTAAGTCTATGTTGTATTCTAGAAGTCGCGGAATTGCAGATTTATAGCTTCTTTTTAAAGCTACCTCAAGTGCATCGCGCATCTGAGTTTGATTAGGCAAGTCTTGTATTGGAAGAGAATTAATCCGAATTTCATTTTCTGAGGAGTGTGAAGTTATGATGGCGGTGTCGACTTCGAGCTCTGGGACTCGGGTATTTCCCGACTGAATAACACCCGTGTAGTGGTTACGGAACAAAAGTGTTGGGATACATCTTCCCATATTAACTCCCATCCCTCACTTTTTTCCGAGCTTATTTGGGCGTGGGATGATGGATCTGCTCTATCTAGCCGTTTGGATAATTCAGTTACTTCATCATTGTTTGTGTTGGGCTTTTTGAAGCCGATTGTTCTCCAAGGAGTGGAGATGGGTGGAAATATCCCAAACTTGGATGTTTCCGCTCCTTGAATTCAATCCCGATAAGGATTTTACCAGCCCCATTCTGAACATCCAACCATTTTGGAACGGCAGCGTAACTTTCTTGGCCTAAACTCGCAGTAACGTTTATTTTATCATATTTGTAAACCTCATTAGCCCAAGGATGATGCAATTTTACGGCACCTAGGGAAAAGTCATGATGTCCCATGAAAGCTTGCGGATTCCTGAGGTAAAGAGAAACCGTCAGCTCAGCAACCCTAGACACTTCAAACCTGTATGAAGTATCCTTTCCTGCCCATAAAGAACTCTTTGCGGGTCCTGAAACTGCGTCGACAATCACTTGTGAATGCTCAAACTCCAGCAGGGCATACGGTAAAGACTGATGATTCAGGTTGAACTACGAAACCCCCATTGCAGAGCTTCCTCACACTCATGAGAAGGCTCGTGCTCCAGTCTACGGAAGATATCGCTATATTGGTCTACCATGGAGATACCGGAGCCTTCATACAAAGTAACTTTCAAAACGCCATATTGACGACGGTTCTCCATTTGAGCAGGTAGTGCTTCGACACGACATTACGTACCCACCTGCTGAGAACTCTTCCTCAGTGATCAGGAAGAAATGCTTTGAGGTTCCCTTAAGGGGAAAAGAAATCTTTCCACCTTTTCAAGTATACAGCCTGAATTTCATCGCTTTTCTAGAGGGGAAATTGTTTAGCTCTATGTCTCGAACTCTTGAACTCTCGAATGATCATGAGCGGGGCAGATTTCATGCGCATCACGTGAGCGCAAATGATCACGCGCGCAAACGCGTCGGCTCATCTTTATCTGGAGCGACAAATGACTGCGTGATCAATGCTACGAAAGATGGGAGAGATAGTAACGGCAATCCAACTTTCGTTTTCACATGTTGAATTATGTAGATGGATTGAGAAATACTTCTCCAGGGTACCGAAAACTGCATCACTCTCAAGATGGTTAGCCTACAACCGGATCTCGGCATCGGAACTTCTCTCCCCAAAACCGTCCTCATGCTTCTTTTGAAAATTCTCTTCTTACCAACCAAATAGTTGGATGATTTGCCTATAACATTCCTATTTCCAGGTACTCGAGTATTCTTTCCCTTCTCACACCCATAAAAGAAGCTACAAGAGCCGGGCAGCTGTTAGTTTGGGATCTACACCCGTTACCCTTGGCAATCAGTCCCCTTTCAATATCGATTTACACACCAGATCCGCTACATATAATGGCGTCTTAATTGGGTTCATGTGTGGTAATACTGGTAAAGTATGACGGTTCGTTATGGCTGAGTTATTGGAAAGTTCCAACAATTGTATGCATCGAGATTCGAGACAAACAAAGCTTTCATTTAGCATTATTCCCCCCCAACACCAGAAGAATAATCGGGTTGTCCGAGGTTGCTTTGTCGCGAAAGTTGAGAATATGAGCTCACTAGAGCTGTTTATCGCTGTCAAGTTACTCTAGAAACATTTATGACATAACACATCTGCTATTAGCCTTCCGATTTTCAGCTCACTTTAATATCGGCTCGATCTAGAACCGGTACGAAGGACCGATATGGTCGTCTCCTGATGCTAAAAAGTTACATGGCACTCATGGTAGACTAGCATAATGTTACTTCCAGAAGCGGGGTCGTTGTAGGATTGTGAACTGGAGTAGTACCACCGAGAATATGTGTCTTTGCAAGCGTTTGATTGTGTCCTCTACTCGCGGAAATAGCATATGTGATCAAGATATCTTCGGACCTCTGAAGCTACTTGACAAATATCATATCAAGGAAGCTTTAGTTATTGTTCACACTAGTGGGATCTATGTATCATCTTTATACATAAATACCCCAACACATATCTTTGAAAGATACTTCCAATCATCATCTACTCACTTCCTCTTCTCAGCATCTAATAAATCTATTCACTAATCATCCTTCTACTCTTATCTAACTCAAATCAACACAATGGTTGCCATCAAAAATGTTATCCTCTTCATCTCCGCAGTTTCTGCAGCTGCTATTTCTCGGCGTACACCAGCTACCATCCTCTCTGATATAACCACCATTGATACCAACGTCAACGCTCTTACAAATGCTGTAAAAAACTACAATGGTGGATTCTTTGGCTTGATTTCAGTCAGCAGTACTGAATCGACTCTGGAGAATTGTGAGGATTAAGCCGAGATACCCCAATATCAATGAAACTAACCCTATACCTCAGCTATCAAAAATGCTGCCACCGATGCCAGCAACACATCTCCCCTTTCCTCGGCCGACTCTGAAAATATCTTCGTCGAAATCGACAATCTAAAGCCCGATATCAATGAGGCACTCAATGCACTAGTAGAAAAGAAATCTACATTCGCCTCCGCAGGGGTCGATTCAACTGTTGCGAGCGACCTAGCAAATTTGAAAAAGGAAACTGATGCTTTTGGAAAGGCACTCCTTGCCATTTTTTCTTCTGATGTAAAGCAAAGATTGACTGCGGATTTGGATACGATTGATACTTTTTTTACCAATGCACAGGCTCAGTTTTAAGGGGTCATGGATTCAACGATAGCATTCAACGATTGTATCAGGGAATGAAGGAGTGGGTGGTTGGGTTTAAAATTGACTAGTTTTGAGTCAGTGTTTTGACATGACTGATATTTATGGTAATACTTTGTTGGAGAGGGCCATACCGGTCAAAACATAACAGTACTCAATCAAAACTACACTGATTGAGATTGTATTTTAACCATGCAACCATGATCTCGTGCTTGTGAAGCATAATCTACATTGTCCCCCAAAAAGTTGAATGTTCAATATCTAGGTAGTAGTAGCCGTATCAATACATGCTTATAATCTACATCCTCATAATGTATTACCACGTTCTGAATATTCAAATCAGCATAATGCCCACCCTCTTCTCTGAACCATTCCTCATTCCACACATCATGCCAAAGATCCGTATATTAAGAGTAGGCTCGCCATCCCCAAACTTGAGATAGTTCTAGAAGAATGATAAAACTAGGTATACACTACAATACATATTTACAATTTCTAATTTGTAACAACATCATAAACAGCAGTCCTAGAATCCGTGAATTACAAATAAGACTCATTTTGCTATTAAATCTAAAACACACATCGTATTTAAGGGGCCCATTCATTGAATTATCATTGGCTTACGATATTACATAAGCCGAGGCTGATGACATCGGAAGTTGAGAACTGGATGTCCCTCAACTCAACTGGATTGTAAAGAACCAAACTTCTCCAAATAAAGCTGTATTACCAGCAGATACCATGAACAATGTTCAATTTCTCAAGTTTTGTGCAGAAGGCTCAATCATTTATTGACCCAACTCAGGCTCTCAATATCTCTGCTTCTGATCGAAACCCTGCCAAATCTACCCTTTTCCGCAATCAATTCAGATTACCAGATTCCCAAACCCCTCTACAAGAAATCACCGCCGAACTTACAATAGCCCCACCGAACCAGTACTCACCAAATGCCACGCAAGGAGAAAAGGATAAGGATAGGGATAGAGGCTTTCATTATGCAGGAAAGTTGCACTTGAGTGAAGCATACCTCTGTTTCTCGACACAACCTACAAGTTTCCTTCAAACAGCAAGTACGGGTATATCTTCGGGATTCAATGGGCAAACCCATGGTGCTGGACCTGGAGGAAATGGATTTACTTTGCCTTTATGTGCCATAAGGCGAGTAGAACGGCTTCACAGTCAATCCTACCAGGTATGCATCCCTTGTTCTCATGCGGTCTACTTGCTGACATCGACCGAAGTTCGCCCTAGCTATTACTACCTGGAATGGAATTGCAAATACACCAGGAAAAGATGGCTCGAAACAACCCTCATATCAACAAAAAATTACAGTAAATCTTGCCGGAACGCGCCAAACTTGCGAAAGGTTTTGCGATGGTTTAAAAAAAGGACTGAAATCAGGAGTGGGTGACGTTGCGAAGATGAAACGTGTTGTCGCAGAGTGTTATTCTGAATATCTTCTACAAGGCGACAATAGAACGGGTGAAATTCCGGATGCGGGACTTGGGATGTTGTTCAGGTATCCTGGTGACGTTCGGAAATTACGGGACAAAAGCAAAATGAGACTATGGGGGGAGTATCTTCGAGAGAATGGGCGAAATGTTACATTGATACGCCAACCTACGTTTCATAAGTTGATTCGAGTTGGTTTACCGAATCGACTACGAGGAGAAATATGGGAACAAACATCCGGATCGTTATTTTTGCGCTTGGAAAATCCGACGCTATATACAGACACCTTAGCGAAATTTGAAGGACGAGAGTCCCTTGCGATTGATGAAATAGAGAAGGATCTCAATCGAAGTTTACCTGAATACCCTGGATTTCAGAGCGTGGAAGGTATCGACCGATTGCGGCGAGTCCTCACAGCATATAGTTGGACCAACGAAGAAGTCGGATATTGCCAGGCCATGAATATCGTTGTGGCAGCACTATTGATCTATATGTCTGAATCGCAAGCTTACTTCCTTTTATCTGCGCTTTGCGACAGATTACTACCGGGATATTACTCACAAACCATGTACGGCACTCTACTCGACCAGCGCGTGTTTGAGTCTTTAGTAGAGAAAACTATGCCAATATTATGGGATCATTTGGTTAAATCGGACGTCCAGCTATCAGTCGTTTCTCTTCCTTGGTTTTTGTCTCTGTATATTAATTCTATGCCTCTCGTATTTGCATTTCGTGTTTTAGATGTTTTCTTTTTAGAAGGTCCAAAGGTTCTATTTCAGGTTGGGCTCGCCATTCTACGCATAAACGGAGAAGATCTTTTAGACGCTACTGATGATGGTGCTTTCATTTCTGTGCTGAAAGGTTATTTCTCGAAACTCGATGAATCTGCGCATCCAAAATCCGAGAACGCCAAATTACGAGCTGTCACGAGATTCCAGGAGTTGATGGTTGTTGCTTTCAAGGAATTTTCGGGAATCACACAAAATACCATTTCGGAGCAACGCATGAATCATAAAGATGCTGTCTTGAATAGTATTGAAAGTTTTGCAAAACGAACTTCGATACGAAACTTAGGCCCAGACAGCAAGAAATTGAGTGTTGAGGAATTAGGTGCTTTGTATGACAGGTTTTATGGTGTATTATATGAGAGACAGCAAAGAAATCAGATGATACAAGAAGAAAAAGAAAGGAGAGCAAAAGCCAACAGAGCTAGCGTTATTTCTGGTTTAGGAGAGAATCAAAATATTGAAAAGGGTAGGGTAGGACTCGGCCCAAGTCCTACTTTGATGGATTATGATTGCTTCCGAGAATTCCTTGCTGGAATAACTAGATGGGCTGTATCAGATTCGCCATCACCACAAGAAAAGGAACTCGAGAAGGAAAAGCATTCCTACTTTGGCAATTCTTTCCGTCGTAAAGATATTTCACTTTCTCCTTGGGGCTTTGGTAATCCCGAACCAGCCGATCACGAATTCATGCAACGATTGTTCCGGAGATGGGATGTGGATATGAATTCCGCATTGACACTGCAAAATGTTGTAACGGGATTGGCTCACATCAAGGGCAAGGGTGACATTATGGGAAGCATTACTTACTTCTTTGAGTTGTATGATGATGATGGAGATGGAAAGGTTGATAGGGAGGGTATTCTACGAATATCTGAAGCTTTACTATTTCTCTCCCGAAGAGGTTTAGATGGATCTTTAACACCTTCGCCATCTATGGTTGGTTTGAGTGAATATGAGGCTGGTAACCCTGCACAGTTCAATAGTCCACATACAACAACACAAGAAAGATTTTTGAATAGCGTGAGTGCATTCATCAGACGTTGTTTTGAGTATGCTGATCCGGATCATCCACAAAATGTTGAGGATGAAGAGGAAGATGCTGAAATTGAGGAAGAAAGCGAAGAAAAAGCAGAAGATGCCTCATATGGTACAAATGGCCTCGTTGATCCCAACTCATTTGCTGTTGGTGATTCGGATGATTCGGATGAAGAAGAGGAAGAAGATCTTTTAGATCTCGGTACCGATTCCAAGAAAACCAAAAAGGAAATTGGTCTTCCAATTATTCCTCCACCATCTAATAACCCTAATAATATTTCCACGCCTTCTCGAAGTGTTTCTAAGGCACAATCAGAACGAGCTAATGCTGCTCTGGATCCATCCAAACCACTTCACATAACTCTTCCCACTTTCCGTATGGTTGTTCTGGCCGACGAACTCCTAGAACAATTCTTCGAATCGTCATTCCCAGCTTCCTTCCGAATCTTAGATAAGATGGCCTCAACTTCAAATGCCACAAATTCCTCCTCTTCCCTAACCACATTTACAAGTATTGGATTTGGTAAATCAGCAGCAAATGCTGCGGCAAATGTTGTTAGTGGTCCTAGTTCTGCTGGTGTGGTGCCACCTTCAAAAGGACTTAGGGGTGTATTAGATAATATTGTTACTGATGGAATGAGAGTTGCTGCAGAGGTTAGGAGGAGAATGGATGAAGCTCAGAAGGAATTGGAAAGGAATGCAGTTCATAGACCTGGTATACAAGATGAGGATGAAGAGGAAGAAGATGATGGATTAAGAGTTTCAGGTGGTTATGGTGGAGATGCTGAGAGGCGGAGTGTTAGGAGTGAAGATAGAGATTTATTGGAAGGATTGGATGCAGAGGCTGGTAGTATTAAGAGTGGTGTTGAAAAAGTTGAAGCGACTGGGATACAAAATAAGAATGGAGGTTTGATGCCTAGTATTTCAGGAGATTCAAGGAGGGATAGAAGTTCTAGTTCGGCTACGCAGAAAGTGTTAGAGTTTGAACGGTAGGGCGAGGTGATATGATATCTGTGCTATGGTAGCGGAGTGTGTTTCCGACAGTCACGAGGTCTTTTGTAGCTCTATATGAAGATCGATCAGATCTTGATGGACGGAATGGGAGTATTAAATGGCAAAACGAGTTAGAGAAAAAAGAAGTTGATATGCATTTTCGAGGCGAGCGAGCGAATGTTTTTGTTTTTGTTTTTGATTGCTAGGGAAAGCAATAGGCGATGAACGAATGGATTTGATAGGTGGCTGGCTACTGGAGGCGTTTATCTTTTTCGTCTGTTTGGGTTTGGTTTTCATTCTTTGTAGTTTATTTTTTTGGGGACTGTTTGAGTTATTGAGTTGTTGTTGAGTGATGCGGGTATTGATAAGTAGTAGGTAGTAGTTTTATTGAATTCAAGTGGTTGTGTCTGATTCAATTTTATTTCATTCAATTTGATTTGATTAATTCACCTAGTGGTTATTTAGTCATCTTGTGTTGAGGAAATGGGAAATAATTGTTGTTTTGGTGATTTGATTTGATAAAGAAAGAGATAAGGATAATGGAGTGAAATTATTTGAGTATAAGATATAAGATTAAAAGGATTTTTTGAGTAAGGAGGTAGATAGGTAGATGAATGAATGGATGAATAGATAAATAAGTGGATGAAATATAGGAATTTTATATATTGATTGAATGGAATGATTATTATCGGCTTGCCGACTGTAACGATCTGGTCGAGGCAGCGGCTGCCTGAGGTTTCATATGGTTGGTAGTTGTAGGTTAAGGCTATTAATCATTGGTTATCCATTTGAAAATGAATTCGTTATTAGATCAAGTAGAATATAAGTAAACTAATTGATAACTAAATTGAATATAAAGCTTTTAAATTATAAAACTATTTTGATTTTAGAATATGATATCCTTTAGAATAATTGTTTTATTATAATCAATTAATTAGAATACTTATTCTATTCTAATATAATTATCTAAGATACTTATCCTAGGAATCCTGAGGTTTTAGATTTAGATGATTAAACCCTTTGAAAACAACAGTTAAATCACACTCTCTTTGTAGTCAGTATATGAATTACCGATATCAATAATACTATTATAATCTAATCTGTGAATTATAACAAATATATTATCAGAACATATATATCTCGACCTATTATAAAAATAAATATCTTTTATAATTTTTATATTTCCAAAAATATTTTAAAACTATAAATAATATTAATTAAATTAAAAGAAAAGATATAATAAATATTTTTTTAATAAATATATAATCTTTAAATAATTAAATAATTATTTATTTATTACTTTAAATACAAATCAATCAATAATTAAATTAATCTCAAATAACATTCATTCATCTAACAATCAATCAATCAATCGATTAATCAAACAATCAATCAAAAAAACCCTCTCCTCCTTCAAAAATAAACCCCAAACACCCCAAACACTTTCTTTTTATCCCCCCCAAAAACCCAAAAATGAAAAGATTTCCGGTACGGGGAATTGAACCCCGGTCTCCCGCGACCTTTAATACTTCTTAATCTCAAGAAAGAGAGGGAAAGAATGAATGAGAGGCGGAAATGCTAGCCACTACACCATGCCGGATTGTTAATTGAATGATATTGTATTGTGTGTTTGGGAGGGTAGGTGGGGTATATAATTCCGATTAGGAAGGAACGAACGATGGACTGGTGGGGTGGGGTGGGGGTAAATTACGAGTTATGGAAGGCATGAATGGTGAGTGGCCTCACTTTTTACTTCTCGCTCTCTTGCTCTTTTTATATTCTTTAATTATTTTAAGATTAATTATTAATTATATCATGCATCTTCATTAGATCTATATTTATAACCATAACTAAATTATAATCATAATCACATCTAAATCATAACCATAATCAAATTATAATCATAACCATACTCATAATCATTAAAAGTATTCTTATCTTAATCTTATATACTAATATACATTCCACTCTCTTACACACATTTCTCCCACCGATATTTATTCGATCATCCCCCGATTTCCCTCCTCTCCTCAACTGATATCATTACACTTTTTCTTCCAACTCAATCCATTCCTATTTCCATCGGTATAACCTATCAAAACCCGAAATCCTAATCGCTAATTTCGAAAATGCAAATGATGTGATATGATATGGCCATATAAAGTGCTGAATGCTGACAATAATAATCCCTGTAGTGCCTCATTTCCATTTCTTCGTTTAAAAATCTCTCTTCATTCAAATGCCTCATCTCAGATGCCTCATCTTCCAATCTCAACTCTATCTCTCTCAGAACCATATCCACCACTCATCAAAGCATCATCTCCAAATGTAGCTCGTCTACTAGATCCAGGTGGAGCAGCTTCTAACATCCTTGGTCTATCATCTTCATATGATTCAGAAGTATCAGATTCGCTATGATGATGACGACTTCGACCATGTTCTTCTCTTTTACGATTACGTCTTTCACGATTTTCACGTTTTGCACGACGACGAGCACGATCTGCTTCTTCTTCTATTTCTTCTCTAGCAGCTGTAAAAAATGATTAGCCATTTACTCAATCTATAAATCTCAAAAGAACATACCTCGAATTTGTTGAGTAGCAGTAGCGTAAGCTTGAATTTCTTCACGACTCAACACCCTAAGTACAATCACAAAATCATCCCTAGCTTCAAATCTTTCCTTGCCAACTTCTAATGCAGCTGGATTAACCAACTTTCTAGCAATCTTAGTCCAGCGTGCATCAGGAGGTACACCATCTTTCTTGGCATCTTTCAATGGAGCAACACCTTCACGAATTGGAGCGGGATCCTCCGGAAACTTCTCACGTGGTTGCCTTAAAATACCCTTGATGGCAGGTTTTTCAGGTTTCTCTTCAACTTTCTCTCTTGGTGGTGAAACGACTCGGAGTTGTTTATTTTCACCTGTTGTAGGTGCCAATGGTTCACGTCGACCTCGCTCTTCACGGTTGAGTTCAGCTCTCAATTCCGCTACCTCACTCATATCTTTGGTGATAGATCTTCTACCAAGTGGCTTACTGGCTGGTGCCAAAGTAGGTTCTTGAGCAGATTGTTTAGGAGCCAATACTGGTACAGGCTCTTTATCAGCAGGAGTATCTTGATCAGCAAGTGCAGCTTTCAATGCTTTTAGATCCATAGTATCTCTAGGATTAAATGGTGCAGTTGAAGCTCCAGATATACGTCTAGGTCTTCGATGATGATTTGTTCCTTCATCTGAGGTGTCTGAATGAATATCCTGAGTAGCACCGGTTGATGCTACGTCACTACGAGGACGATCATCTTGAGAGTTTAATTTTTCCTTAGGATTGCGACCAGTTAAATCGACAAAATCGTTGTCTGGCGATCGTTTATCTTTGCCATCTCTAGTAACGTCATGTGGATCGGGAGAAATTTCTTCTCGACTTCTTTCTTTTCTCGGTTGAGGTAAACCTTCTTCTTCGCGAGGACGTGGAGGTAATGGTGGTGTAACTTCACCTTTATCTCTGTGAAGTCTCTCCTTGGGTTCTCTACCAAGTGATTCTCCAGATTCTCTCTCATCGTGATGAATTCTCCCGCTCCTTTCCTTGCGATCTGGCCTATCAGATTCAGAGGAATCCCGAGAGTCAACACGCTCACGTCTTCTGCGTGAATCATCGCTGTAATCCTTGCGTCTTCTTTCATCATCTCTATCATCACGGTCATCGGGCATCATAGTATTTGCCATAGCTCCCAGACTAAGAGCAGCAGAAGCAATGCTAAGTCCTGTTGCAATCTTCTCCTGGGTACTAGACTTCTTCTCGCGGCGATCATCCTCACGTTCATTTCTTGGGGATCTATCGTGTCTATCGGATCTTTCGTGTCTCTCACTTCTTTCACTTCTCTCTGTTCTTTCTGCCCTACTAGCTGGTCTTTCTGATCTTTCTGATCTTTCGGCTCGACTGGCCGGTCTTTCTGATCTCTCGTTTCGACTGGCTGGTCTTTCTGTTCTCTCAGGACGCAATCCAAAACCACGTTGCTCAACAGTATCGTCGTATCTCTCGTGTCTATGCTGTGGTCTTCGCTCTCGCATTTCTTCATCTCGTGGTCCATAATATTCATCTCTAGGGCTATGTCTGATGTCTCTCTCCTGGTACGTAGAAACGGGGCGCCTGGTAGAAGTTCGTCGTTGAGATCCTTCACTCTCGTATCCCGCAGGTGGATCTATGCGTATTGGTCGTTGAATTGGTTCAATAGGTGCGACATGAGGAACGGGCATTCGAACGGCAGCTGGTTGAGTATCCCATGATTGAATTCTGTCAAATCCACGAGTAGTTGGTGGTGGGCCACGCTCTCTAGTATCATAGGATCTTGGGGACTGAACAGTCTCACCAAAACCAGTGGAACCCGCCATACTAGCACTAGAGGGTCTAGCTGATCTAGTATCAAAACTTTCCCTACGTGAATGTCTTGGATTGCTATTGTTTAAATCGTACTGAACCAAATCTTTAGGATTTGTATATCCGTAACCATCTTCACCATAATCATCTGCAACGGTATCAGGGTGTCGTACCAGGTTTCCTGTATATATTGGTCCACGAGGTTTGGTAATAGTGGTTGTGGTTGTGGCGTATGCTGGAGTAGATAGTGGGGTATACGTTGATGCAGTTATTGGGGTAGGTATGTATGATGAAGAAGTTGTTGGGGTAGGAACATACGATGGAATGTCCCTGCTGCCAGGAATACCAATTCGGAGATGACTTGGGTCTCTATGTCCTTGGGATTCTCTGGTCAATCTGCTCACATCGGCATTATCCATAGAAGCACTATATCTGTTGTGGTGGTGAGAACTTCTATCATTTCGAGATGAAGCTGGAATTGTATAATATTCCTCTTGGCTAGAGCGATATGGATTCTTGATGGATGGACTGGCAGGTCTCACACTCGAAGTATGAACAACGGCTGGATGCTTCGGAATTGAGGTGAAAACGGTATGAGCATTAGGTCGAGAATCAACCGTACTGCTGCGAGTGCGACTACCAGAACGATGATCAGGTTTGACTTTGTATGTTGTGGTAGTAATCGGGACATTAGAAGAATTAAAGCTTGAGCTGCTGCTTCGAGGATTTTCGTGTCGAGATAAGGGTACGACATGATGATGGTGAGAATGTGATCCCGAGGAATGATTGTTGTACGACAAGTCAACTGGGAGACTGGCCCGCGCAGGGTTGTAAGTTGGTGACCTTGGTCGTGTATGTCTGGTGTATCGGTCACTCATTTTGATTATTTTTGTATCGAAATAGTATTATTTGGTATGCAGGTGTATGATTTTCGATTTATTTGAAAACCTTTGAAGTTGCGGTTGATGTAGCGACAGATAAGAGTAGAAAGTGGGCGGAATGATGACTCGAAATGGCCACCAAAAATTTGGACTCGATTTGACTCGAGATTGTTATTGTCAGCTTTTTCGTAAATTTTGGTCTAGCGGAAAAGCAGTGTAACAGTTAGCTAATCAAGATGTTATGAACGCCGCTGCCAGCTCAATCCCTCAAGACAGATATAAAAGTTGTACAATAGGCGGAAGTGGTGGTAACAAACATTAAAATCGTAAAATAAAATGCCCGAACTCAAGGATGCAGGTCTTGGAAGTCTAAGGCTGGCTACCAATGGCTAGGTAGTCGACGGATAGCTGCAGAGTGAATATCTGACTGCAGCCAAAAGGATCGAATTATGTTTTGCAGGTGTTTTGTTTTGTGATGATGAGTAGTAGTGAGGCAACGAAACAAAGTAGATATGGGGTAATCGGTCGTAGGGTTAATAAGTCGAGGGGTGAGAATGTGGCGCTTCAGTTGCCCTGATGTGTTGTGCTTGAGTGTGTGAGTGTTTTGGATGATCAACCCCGCCGACTAAGACTTTTCTGCAATTGGTTTCGTGGATTGGTCGAGGTCGCACAAACAAAATAATTGTAGGCGTGTGAAGGATGAAGAGGAAGAGACGATGATGAGGTTTGGCTTGTTGTAAAGGTTGGATTGGATTGGATTGGATGGATGTAATATTAATTTGAGAATGCGGGCAAAGGGAAGTACTCCGTGAAGACGAAATGAATCAAAAAAAGGGAATTATAAAGAGGGTGATCTGATATCTTGTTTCCAAGGTTCCGGTTTGTCTTTTGCCGTTCCTTTTTCTTATTGCTTAGTCGTCACGTCCTCCTGTTCACTCGAGAGATACGATCCAATGGTTGAAAAGAAAAAGAACTCCGTATGTTCTTCTGCTTTCTCCCTACGTAGAGTAACTACTTTTGCGATATTCAGGAAAAATGAAAGAAAGTATACCTGATTGCGACAAGATTTTAGTCTTCAGGATGTGGAGTTAGCACTTCTTTTGTGAATCGTGATATTGGACGGATTGAGTGGTGAGGGTTGTATGTATGGATTGCTATGGCTTGCTATGGCTTGCTATGGGTCTTTTTTTGGATGAGATTGCGCACAGATGCATAGATTACAGACATTGAGATTCGTTGGACCCTTGACCATGACGTTTTTTCTTTGGAGGAGGGAACCGAAAGTTGATCCATGTCCAATTTTGATGTGATGGTACTTTGAAGTGAAGTAAGGTGAAGTGAGGTGTGGGAAGGGATTACAAGCAGGCTAGTGAGTGATGAGATGAGCATGAGAGCACAAGGTAGATGGATTGATTGAAGTGATGTTGAAGCAATTCGCTATGAGCAGCTTCATTCCAGGGCTGACTTCTCTATGGGATCAATAAATTAATTACTTGGCCAATATTTCTCCATCAATCAATCCCTTTTATACTCCATTCTAGCATAGAAAATACCTCATACTTCATACCTCATACTTCATACCTCATACTTCATACCTCATACCTCATACCTCATACCTCATACCTCATATACCACCATACCAGATCTAGAATTACTTCTCGCTTCAGATATCCTTCCTCCCCTTTTCCCTCGACTAACAACCAAACAACAGATTTCCTACTCTCCGAACCTAATCTCTCCGCATAGGTACCCTTCTGATGATCAGGCACAAGTACGGAGATACAACTTTGTATAGCTACCCACCTGGTCCTACCATACATATCAATCAAACCATCTATTTCCATACCAGAATCAAATTATCCTTATCACCCGGAGGTAAGTCTCGAAGGGGATTATTCCTTCATGCAGGGCTCAGTTCATTGGGCTGCAGATACCCCCCCACTATTCTGATGCCTTACGGGCTATTGTGCACGGCAACTACCAGTGAGTGTAGTAAGTAAGATAATCAATCCAGAAATCCTCCGAAAATCAAATCGAACGATATGATTAAATTTTGAAACCTTTTGCCCCGCTACTATGTCTTCACCGAGTAAAGTGACTGCCGCAATTGTTCTTTGTGTTCTTTGTGTTCTTTGTGTTCTTTGTGTTCTTTTCTTGACGTTGCTAGTTGCTAAGTTCTAACTACCCAATGGATTTTGCGACGGCGTGGGGGCACTAGGACACTCCCGTTTTTAGACATTGAGACCAATTGCCATTTTCGGCTATACCTGTTTAAAAGTATGGTTCAGATGTGATTTTGGTGTGTCGAATCTCGAGTTTTGATACTACACTTTTCTTCGGCTCTTTAGCAAATTCTCAAAGCACCAATTGTTCATCCAAAGAACTGTGCAGTGTGCGCATGACATCATTTGCATCCAATTTCCTTCTCATTCGACGAAATAAAGAGCTAATCAAAAACTAACGTGGCTTATATAACCCCCATCCCCTATATCAAGGTCAAGCACTAAGTACTCCTGTACGAGCATCAACATCCAAGAACTCCATCCGAAACGAAACGAACCGAAACGAACCGAAACGAACCATTCTCAACGTTCAACGTTCTTTCCGTCTTTCTCTGCAGAATATAGTGGCAATCCCTTGTATACCAGCCAATACTTGTATGCCGAGTATACAACTAACTGCCAGTATGTAGAGACAAGCAAGTTTTAAAATGTACGGGAGTCAATCAATCAATCAATCAGTCAATCAATCAGTACTGCGTAGTTTCCAGCTCCCTCGCCCAGCTTTCTTTCTTTCATGTGCCCCAGATCCCCACAATGAAACCAGGATTATCCCGAGAAAATCGATTAAGTTTTTTTTTTCTTCGGAAGAGCCCTTGATTATTATTATCTGCGAGATAATAATATCGCCAAACGCCCAATTTTAATAATAAACTTTCTTTTGGGCAAATTGTCTTGATCCATTCGGAGTCTTGTATTATGTGTACAGACGTATATCAGATTCCCGTCTTACGAATATGGACTCGATCTTCAGATGGATGTGGAAATCACCTAGATCGTTTGGATCGATCACGTGGTGGTTGCATACACACTGCGTACTATTATCCTTAGCTACGGGCATGATAGGGCTATAGATTGTAGGTGAGCATTTATGTAGAGAGGTATACATTTTCCAACACAAACGAAAATCTTACCAAGCCGCTTGATTCGGTATCAAGGTCTCCTTAACTCTTCAACTTCTAAGAGCATCTTCTCAGAAATTCAGAAATTCCAGCAAAAGTGGGTCACCGGGCCGTTACAGCCCGATTTTGTCTAAGAATTGATTTGCTCAGCAGCTTTCTACAATGTCATCATCACAGTACAGGTACATACATGCATATCGCTAATAAAGGCGCGTGATCTAAGTACATACGCAGTAGTTTTTACTGCAAGGACACGAACGGGAGGGCTTTACTCTGTGCTCTGTATCTGTACATGAATGACAATGTTTATGAAAAAGTTGTGGGACTTGTGTTGGGTTATGCTTCGTATTGTACATGTACCTAGGTATGTATGTATACGTGTATTGTATATATCTCGAATGAGAATTAACCTTATGTAAGCGGGAACATACCCGCCCGGCAAGAGATGGAAGTACATACAACTCTTTTGACACTATGATTCTTTAAATTTTGAAACTTGAAGAGACACGGCTCGCGGTTAAATTCGAGTAGAGTGCAGGGAAGTGGAAATATTTCATCAAATATTTCATCAAATATCAAATATCGAATATCTTAACCGTAACCTTAATCGATCCTCTCTCTATATACAATTTGAGTTCAGTAGCCGCCGGTACTGACTCCAATTCATCCACTCACTCACTCATTACTCATTAACATCTTCACCTCCATTCAAAATCTTCAGCCTCACAATTCTAGTCTAAATCTAAATCTAAATCTAAATCCAAATCCAAATCCACTCATCACATCGCATCGCCTCCTTTTTCCTTTTCCGTTTTCTTCCTCTTTCCTCTTCCCTCCATCACCTAACAAAGTCAAAATCAAATTCAAATCAAAAATAAAAAAAAACTATAGCATCATATCATATCATACCATATGATACCGTATCATATTATATCACATATCCATTCCATGTCTTTCCCCAGGCTGTTTGTTGATGGAGTAAGATTATACTATTTCTGGTTTTTTTTTCTTTCTATTCTTAATTTAATTTATATTATACAACATATAATACTATACTATACTATATCATAAAATCAAGATCCGATACTCAAATTCACTTTATAAAATCATTTGTAATCTTGATAATCTATCTGATATGTATATAGGTATTAGATAGGTAACTAAGAGTATAATGTCTCAGGTTTCTCGGCTAGTTAAGAGTTGTTGAGTGTTATTCTTTATGATGTATGATGTAAGATGTAATCTTACAACATCTCTACTATATACAATCTATCTCCTCTTACTACCCTTACCACCTCTACCACCCCCACCACTCTTCCCCTTATCACCCTTACCCCCAGCCGCACCCGCCGATCCACCAGCCATCATAACTCTTACTTTCCCAACCGGTACGACATTCGTAGTCTCCTCCGGCTTCAATCCCTTAATAAGATCTAATTCTTTCGGCCAAATTCTCTCAATATCCATACTAGATTCATCCAATACATTCTTTGCACTAGCAGCCGCAGTCCATTTTCCCAGAATTTCTCTCACAGCTTTTCCCTTCTTCTGAGCACCAGGTTGTATCTTGGCTTTGTACTTATATTTTCCCATCGCAGCCCATGGTGCACAAACAGGGATCGCTTCTAGGATTTCATCACCTGGTAAAGGAAGTCCTACAAATGCATCTAAAGATGTCATCTTTTCGGCCTCGTTATCTTCAAGAGTATCGATACCATCTTCAAGCATCAATTTACGCATCTGTTCGTGTTCTGCCGTTTCTTTCTGTGTACGTTCATGCTGCGCTCTTCGACGTTCTTTTTGGAAAGCGAGTTCAGCTTCTTGAGCTGCTTTAGCTTTCGCCTCGGCTTCGGCCTTTTCTTGACCGGCAGCAGCTCCAATGATTTCTTGAGCAGCAATCCGATCTTCTTCATCTTGATCCTTGTATTTCTGTGCAATTTTCTTGGCCTTTCCTTTCTTTCCTCGCTTGGCTGGTGCAGGACCCTTTTTGGGTTGATTTTGAACAGATGTAGCTTTTTTACCAGGGTTAGTGGACTGTGACTCCTTGACAGAATCTTCATCCGATTCCTCTATTTGTGTTTCAGAGGTCGGTGGCTGAGCAACTTTATCATCGGTATGCAGAGTCTCGGTCTTCTCTTGTAAAATTGCTTCGCGACTTTGTTCTGTTTCACCTTGTAAAGGATTAGGCTTCGAGTCCGCGTCGTCCTCATCTGAATCATCCTTATCTTGGTGATCAACCTGATCAATGTCCTTTTCAGATTTCGGCTCATCTTGGTCGGATTGATTCAACTCGTCTTCGGAATCTTCATCGTCAAGGACAGAATCACCAGCAGCGGTAGCATCTGCGGTCGAGTCACCCACTGGCCCATCATCTTGAAATCTATGTTTGACATGTCTAGCTTTACTCTCATCACTGATTTGAAATAAAATACCAAATCCAAGAAGGAGCTGTGCAGGAGGTAAGAAATTCTTCTTCCCTTGAATCGTGAATTTACCGGCGGGAAGAAATTCTCCGGTAGGAGCTGCTTTCGATACTTGATCTGCATTAACCCACCAAGCAGACATACCAGCTTTAGAATCCCAAGCACTTGATGTAGCAACTACCAAGGTTCCAGCTTGACTGAGAGTTTGTGGAGGAATTGGGGCATCGGGTGTCTTTGGGTTGTTCCTCACAACGACTGAGGCTGCACCGCTTATATCTGCATGTAAGTACATGTCCCCCTTCCTAAGATATCTCTTGTACAGGGTTTCACTTTGTTGTGCGTCTTTGCCTGCAAGAACTAGATATCCATCGCTAGATATGAACCAAATGAATTTTTCAAACCATATCTGTTTCCGCACAGGTCGTAAAATAGTCTTTTCTTGCTTCAAGCCTTTCTTTAAATCCTGAGCAATCTTCGCTTCGGTGCTTTTTAACGCCTTAGAAGATGATTGCAAGGTCTTGTCTTCTTTTGATGCTGCTGAACGTTTTTGATCAAAGTAATTACGTGCATTTGCCCAAGGTGATAATGATAGATTGATATCGATCGCGAGCCGTGTCTCTGTAGCCTTTTCTTCTTTTTCAACGGGTTTAGCAGTCTTCTCTTCGTCTTCGCTGTCGGACACATCACTGTCCGTCTCATAGCTCGAATCTTCATCATCGTTAAAAACCTCCTCATCCAGCAAAAGAGTAACTGTATTCTGATCAAGTTTCAGAGGTAATTTGATCATTGAGGCTACCGGATTTTTGCGCTTTTGCTCCAATTCAATTAGACGTCCAATCTCGAACCAATCCATGCCTTGCGCGATTAGGCCATTGACAGCATCTCTGGCCTCTTGGACCCGTTCAACGTTAGCTTGCAAAGCACTAGCTTTACGTTCATTGAGTGCCTGAATTTCCTGTAACCCGCCTAGACGTTTGGCTTGTTCATTTCGTGCCGCCTGAATCTTCTTTTTGGCGTTCAATTCTCTCTCTTCCAGTCTCGATTCAAGCTTTTGTCCTTCGATTGATGAAAAGAACTCATCAACAGTTTTGTTGAAGCCTTCAAATTCTAAAAAGACCAATGTTGGATCGTCCTGAAATTGTCGTGGCTTAAATGGATGAAAATCATAGTAAAGTAACCCTTTTCGATCCTCAGCCTGATCATCTGATGTAACCTGAGAGTCCTTTTTCTTCGCTATTATGTATCCTTTTGAGGTTTCAGAACTAGTTATCTCTTGAACAACTCGTTGGGCTTCTTGAAGTGATTTCATCAAATGATCCAAAAGATCTTCACTCTGCAAGACTTCAGATGGCTTGAGAGAATGATTGAAATTTGTGATACGCATTGCGTGATCTACTAACATCGGAGCGAATTCTGTAATGGACACAGCCAAAGCTTTTCGTAGCGCATCCCCAGGCTTCTTCTTCTTCTTCCCGGAATTATCCTCGCCCTTATCTGCACCCTTTTGTAAAGCTTCTTTAAGGCGTTCTCTAGTCAAATCTGGAATTCCTCCATAATTCTGTCGATTTTCCAAAGAATATTTGAGTCCCACACGTAATTCTTCTTGAGCTTCTCCCGGATCGACCACTCGGAGCAAGGTTAAGATGTTTAGCTCCTTATCTGTGAGAATGATATTCCCACCAGCA
This sequence comes from Sclerotinia trifoliorum, assembly GCA_905066765.1. Classification (NCBI taxonomy): domain Eukaryota; kingdom Fungi; phylum Ascomycota; class Leotiomycetes; order Helotiales; family Sclerotiniaceae; genus Sclerotinia; species Sclerotinia trifoliorum. The sequence goes on along the minus strand of CAJHIA010000011.1, from coordinate 1,981,081 downwards.
TAAAACTCCAAATATAATCTGTATTGCCCATCACTGAATTGAAACTCGATTATGCGATCCGTCCCAACTTGAGAAACTTGTGTGACCCGTCTTGTCTTTAAGTATTTCCTTAATCGCTGTACGAATACACTAGGGGCAGCTGCAGTCGCTCGAGAAAAGTCGGTGAGATGGCATCGAAATCCTGAATCTATGAGGATCTGCTGTTTGTTGTCTGGTTTCGCGAACTTCACCAAGAAAATCTTTGATGAGAGATCGTAGATATTAGAAACTCGCAACGTAACCAATGCGTTTGAAAGTTCATGGGCGATGACCTGGGAAAGTTAGAAGATGCAACCAAAGGGCAAGAACTCTGTTAAAGCTTGAGTTGATTTACCTTCACATCAATAGAAGAAAACCTTTGCTTCATCTTGTCTGTCGTGGGAATAAGTGTGTTTCCTTCAATATTTACCTGCTTCACGATTACCTACCTACCTACTCACCTATTCTTCGCCATTGTGGGGGAAGCTATTTTAGTTTTGCGCCAAAGTGTCTCAGGTACACCGTATTCCCTAGAGAATATCCATTGCATCATATCGGTGGGGCTATTTCACATCTTTATTTTCAATGAAGCTTTTAAACCATCAACAAAATATAGTTGGAATTAATAATTCCTACTATTAAAAGATTGGAAGTCAAAACTTTGTTTGAATTGAGAATCTGGATCTGCTATGTACAATCATCATGATTTTTGAGGAAACTGTGACCAGGGTTCACGTTATGGCCATACACAAAGTTAACCATGACTGGAGCAATGATCAAGTGCAATCTGCTACATATCAATGTTCAAGGACGGACGACATGGTGGGTACGAGCGATAAATGAACACAAACTTTTCATTCCGTGTGCCTTGCAATTCCAATGCCACGATAACATTCATATCTTTAGCAAACTCTAATCATTGGCACGGAAACACCGTTATCTATTGATAACGTCGAATTTCTGCCCGGGCCCTCTTTTGTTCAATGATGCAAGATGATCAGGAACTAAAGACAACTAAACTTCCCAATTCAGAAGGATACATCAGCACTGCATATGTCGTTATGAGCAGATGAAGTGACCTTCCGGATTGACAACAAGTGTTGCAGGGTTCGTGGTACCTGTCTATCATTTGGTCAATGCCCTTCATATCTTCAAAAGTTCCTTAAAACGGGACATATCTTGGTAGGTCCTGCCATTGGTATTTGCTAAGCTCATTCATTCAATCACAATGCATTTTCCTTATATTGCTTCAGTTGCGTTGATTGTTCCCGGAATCATTGCTGCTACTCTTCCGAGTGTTAATACTCATGCCTCTCGTTCATCACTTGTTTCCCATGAGAAGCGAAACTTCCCCCGTACACGATGGATGAAGCGAGACCGAATTGCCAGCACAACTTTACTTCCTGTGCGTATTGGTTTATCTCAAAATAATCTTGAGAAGGGACATGACTTCCTCATGGATGTGTAAGTAGTCTATGATACACGGGATCCGAGTATTATATCCTGTATCATTCTATTGTACTAAATGCTTTGCAGCTCACATCCAAAATCCTCAAATTATGGCAAACACTGGACAGCAGAACAAGTAAATAAAATGTTTGCACCTTCAGAAGTAGCGATTGATGTTGTTCGGAATTGGCTGGTCGACTCAGGGATTGCTGCTAGTCGAATTGTTCACTCTGATACAAAGGGATGGTATGCATTTGATGCCACAACGAGTGAGCTTGAGGCATTGCTCAATACTCAGTATTATACATATGAGCATTCATCAACTGACGAAATAGCTGCTGCATGTGATGAGTAAGATATTCTTTTCCCTGTTTTCTCAAATCTGAGTTTCCTATTGATTCGTATCAATTCGTGTTAAACAGCGGGAGAAAGATGCTAAGCAGAATACCATAGATACCACCTTCCAGCCCATGTTCAACAGCATGTGGATTACATCACTCCAGGTGTCAAACTAATCTCCACGAAGAAGGCAGCATCGTCCAAACGCAGCATTCTTGACGGGGCAAAAGGCAAGGGCCATGAACCATTACGACGACTAAAAAGTTCCTTCGGAGGTTACTCACACTACAACTTAAGCTCACTAGCGACTTGCGATGAGGTTATCACTCCAGCATGTGTCAAAGCACTCTATCAAATACCTCCCGCCAGTAAAGCAAACCCTAATAATGCAATGGGCATTTGGGAATCGGGAGACTTCTACGATCAAGAAGACTTGAACCTATTCTTTGCTAATTATACCCCATATATTCCTCAGGGTACACATCCAATTCCTAATTTTGTGGATGGCGCTGTGGCTCCAGTTCCTGTCTCCGAAGCAGGTGGGGAAAGTTTATTAGACCTTGAATTGGCATATCCTTTAGTGTACCCTCAGAAACTGGTGCTATATCAAACGGATGATATCAACTATTCCAGTGAAAATCCCACTTTGGGCGCATTCAACACATTTCTGGATGCTATTGATGGGGTATATATTCCCAATCCTCAATTCCAGGCATGAAACTGACCACTTCTACTAGTCGTACTGTACATACTCAGCTTATGGCGAGACTGGGAATGATCCTGTTCTTGATCCTGTTTATCCAGATTCTGCAGGTGACGGATATAAAGGAAAATTGATGTGTGGTGTTTACAAACCCACAAATGTAATCTCAACATCCTACGGAGAAGCAGAGATAGATCTTCCCGAATACTATATGAAGAGGCAATGTAATGAGTATGTAGTATTGTCATATATTCAGTGATCAAATGCTTACGCGGAGATAGGTACTTGAAACTTGGGCTACAAGGACACACTTTCCTCTATTCTTCTGGAGATTTCGGCGTTGGTGGATTTCCTGGTGATGCTACAGAAAGCGGATGTTTGGGTCCAAAAGAAAATGTTTTTAATCCTCAGTTTCCTGTTAAGTGTGTATTCCCAATTCCATCTTCCCCAAACCTATAACACACGGCCTTGTGTATGTGGGCCATGATTCAATATTGACAATTCAAAGTTGTCCATATGTAACAGCAGTCGGTGCCACAAAAGTCTACCCAGGCCATACAGTTTTTGAGCCAGAAAGTGCAGCCAACGACCTCAAAGGTCAACCATATTCTCGTGCATACTCTTCTGGTGGAGGATTTAGCAATGTCTACGAAACACCTTCTTACCAGAAAGAGGCAGTGGCCGCGTAAGTTCCTCCCTATATCAGTATATTGCTATAATTTAACTAATTATTGCAGATATTTTGCGCACCACAATCCTCCCTATCCTTACTACGAGGCCACTGCCAGTAGCAATGTAACTTTGGGGGCTAATGGTGGACTTTATAATCGTGCTGGAAGAGGTATTCCAGATGTGTCTGCAAACGGAGATAATATCGCAACCTTTCTAGGAGGAAACTTTTCTTTGAGTGGGGGTACAAGTGCGAGTACGTCTTTCTCAATCCAAATATTTCTCTTTCAATTTTACTAATCTTATCTAGGCACGCCAATCTTCTCTTCCGTCATTAACTTGGTATGTGGGATTCCACGCTCTGATTAGCAAGTACTAACGAAATCTATAGATCAATGAAGAACGTCTCGCGATTGGAAAATCTACCGTCGGATTTATTAATCCAGTACTCTATTCTAATCCTCATGTTCTGAACGATATCACTAATGGAAGTAATCCTAACTGCGGTACTGATGGGTTTAGTGCTGTGTCTGGGTATGTTTTTCTCTAATTGTTGGTGAACGAGCTTTTTGCTAATGGTGTCTTGTAGGTGGGATCCTGTTACTGGTCTTGGAACGCCTAATTATCCTAAGTTATTGCAGTTGTTTCTCAGTTTGCCTTGATTGGTTGCTAGAATCTGGTAAAACAGGAGCATATGACGGCCAGGTAGATAGATGTGTTGGAGAATTCAGGGGTAGCGATATTTAAGGATATTTACGTGGAGATGAAATTTGATCTAGCTAGATGGTAGATCTGCGTGTTTTTACCAGTTAGAACTATGGGAAATATCATAAGAGCTCATATTCATAACTTGAAATAACATAAAATAATAATCTAAACACGGTCTAAATATAATGACATTTTTTTCACACTACTCCACGTCCTGCTAAGATAATATTTCATCATCGACGCTAATCTCATACTATAAGAAAGTTGGAATTATAGGCCACATACATAAAGGTTTTTAACTAATCAATCACATAACCTTTTGTAATTAGATATAAAAAAAAGCTTTTATTTCTTCTTTTTACAACAATCAAACCTTCTATATATATATATTTGAACCTATATAATTTCAATTTTAAAATGATTGTAAACTCTGTTTTCTTCATAAATGATATATTACGATATAATCTAATCAGCTTTCTCTTTCAATTCCTTCTCACAACATGCTATCGGGACGCATGTATCTCGACCTACCACTTTTACAATACCTTCTCAACTCCTGCCTATATAATATGAAGATCTTCTTTTCCTTCATTGGATAAACAAATACTCTTTCACTATTTCCCTCTATACTTCACTCATTCACTCACTCTTTAATCAATCAATCCATCACCCTCTTCAAAAATACATATCCCAAATACCAAAATATCCTAACTGCAACTTCTCACCTAAAGCAATACCCTACAACTAACTGAATATATATTCTTCCATTTTTGCCGTTTTTTATCTTCTTTATTTTTTTTTATATGATTTAACTAACTAGTACTCCGGCTAAATACTTCCATTCTTCCCTATGACAGCCCCTCTCGTTCTGGTGATAACGTTATTTTCTGCCTGCTTCTAGGATTTCAGGTCAGTTGGTATTTTTGTTGGAGCCTTGAATTGAGTGGGAGGAGGAATAGAAGGAGGAGTAGGAGTATTGATGAGATGCTTTTGGGCGTTTTCGGGTGCTTTTGTTCGTTTCTGGATTAGATGGTTGAGGTGTGATGATATGAGATTGAATGGTTCCCGGAGACTTTTATAGGGTGTTTTAATTAAAGTTTGATATTGGTGAACTGGCAGACTGCTGGGAGGTTAATGGAATGTATTCTCATTATAGCTACAACTACACACGATCTAAACTCAAAGATTAATAGAAATTCTATTTCAAATAAGCTGAAATCCAAATATGACGTTGACTTGTCGCCATTTAAGCGCAGAATTACGACACCGAAGCCAATCGTGCCAATTTCGCCAGTTCATGAGCTGCTGTTATTCGGCCTGGTTTTTCCTTATATGGTCTACTCAATTCCGACGCTCTTTTCCGCATCAAAACAGCTTCTTCGCTATCTCCTACCAGTTTCAAAAATGCACTGCTCAGTTCTTCCGCTTTCCACTTGATTTCATGTTAGCATACGCGTAAATTTAAACATAAACGAATAAGGATAACAGTGAGCGTGACAACTTACATAAGGCGCTGCACCTCGACTACCCCATACCCCCACACCTAGATACTCAGCACGAACTGCGAAATCATACAGATCCAGCCACACTGGTAGAACGACTTGAGGAATTCCAGTCCCAATCGCTTCGTGGAAGCAATTTGCGCCTCCATGATGAACTGAGAGGATGATATCTCCTGTTTCCAGTAAAGCGGCTGGATCTACTTTTATCCAGTTTGTCATTCTTACACGTTTGGATTTGAGATCAGAGGATAGCATGTCGAGGAGTTGATCGCTGAATTCGTTTCGTTTGTTGAATTTCCATAATACTTGGACGTTGGAGTTATCGAGGAGAATTTTAATTGCTTTGGCCATTTCTGTTGCGGCTAGCTCGTCGTAATTTACTGTACTTCCTAGATTGATCAGAACGGTTGGGGATATTTTTAGCCATTCGGCTAGTTCTGGGTCTTGTTCTGAGGCTGGTGCTGTGGAGAGATAAATGGGACCGCATTGTATGACATTTTCGGGGATGATATCGAAAGGGAAGTCGAGTTCTTGGGAACTTTGAGTTAGCCATGGATAGTCTTTATGGTAGACGGTGAACATGTCCAATGGGTTTGCAATTCCATTTTCCTTGAGATATGATCGCTTCTCGTTAATAACACTATTGGTGATACCCGGCCCTGACATGACCGTATATGCGAGTCGTAGGTTCATGTATATGTTTGATGGGATAAGGTACCAAGGAACAGGATATGTGTATGCGGAACTCAGGCTTAAAATTATGAGCCAAATTTCATCAAAAAATTGAGGGGGACTTACGCTGGATATTTCCATAGCGCGGCGGCCCTAGGTTGCAATTGTACGAAATTATCCTTGAGAGAATTTGGTGAAATGATAGCATGATTGCGTCCTTGAGCTCGCACAGCATCGATACCGGGTCCAAATAATGGATCTACTGCCACGACAATCGGATCCACTGTCTTCAGTATATCAGATATCTCATTGTAGAGACCAAGATGATCAGTGGCTGTCCATGGCATCAACCAGTATTGCATATTACCGCAGAACTTCCCCAACCCGGCGAGCCCAGGTGCGTTAATTGCTTGATCAATACTAACTCCATGTTCTTTTATTGCTTCCGAAAATGATGGTCCTTTTAACTCATGGAAAGTGATAGCTCTCTCACTCTTTGAGTTCTTCGCTGCGAATTCAGAAATTGTCGTAATGTCATTCTTTAACTTTTCAAATGACACAAAATGAATATCGAGATCATTGTGTTCCACAAGTAAAGCATGACTAGTTGCCAGCATAACATTCGCCAATCCATGTTCGCTGTTTGTAAGAAACAAAACAGTATTATTCTTGCCCGGCCATTCTCCAAGTTGTTTAGTGGTGTTCTTTTCACTTTGTGTGATTGATCCAGCGAATAAGTATGCTACGTAAGCAAACGCTGTCGCAAGAGCGAAATAAAGAGGCCTTCGAAGCATTTTTGGTCGTAATTATTGAGAGGAAAATGGAGGGACGTTGAACGAAAGATGTTGGTTCTCCATGCATCGTACTATGGTTCATGTGGCTTAGGCGCAGTTATTCCAACCAGTTGTAGACACTTTATCGTTCCACTGTGTAACTGTGATATGAACACTTTATCCTGCGGGTATTTCAATCATATAATAATTCATAACCAACGGAGGATCATGGAAGAGTTGGCATTCCATAGTTTCGTCGTTGTTTGTGTTACTTTCCAGCCAAGGTAGATGAAGCCTGTCTATGTTGGAGCTATGGTGATGGAATTGAGTAAGTTACATATTACTTTCTACTCGAGTTTATCGGAATGGATGCACCCTTTCGCTCCAGAGGGTCTTTTTGTTGCGCAATTGTTTATGTATATTGATCAGGAGCTCCCATATCAAATCTTTGGATGTTACTATGTTACCCTAATATGATTGTGGTGGCTGATGTTCCAGGCTTTTTGACGCTTAGAGTTTTTGGTTAGGGCTATCGGCCGTTAATATCCGCACGCTAGGGAGAATTTCAACCCCCATTTCTCAAGAATCGGTGAACCGCTTCATCATTTGGATTGCGAGAACAGTAGAACTTAATTGCTACTGTATCTTGCGCAAATGCGCTTGATTCAAGATGCTAGATCTGTGGGTTCCTTCGCCCAACTACCAACATCTTAACCAGGCCTCTCTATCAGCTGATGGGGTTCGCTCAGCAACGCCTTCACTGAAAGGTCATCCTGAATATCAAGAATAGCAATTCTACTGGACGTTTACTACAGATAGCAAGTGAACATAATCATAAAGCATCTGTGAAACTATTCTACAGGAATAATCCCACCTTAAGATTATCCTTATTCAACAACCTCAATTAGCCATGAACCGTCTCCTCCAGCTGCCATGAAACTCTTTGAGGACGCGAGAAAAGATGGTACCTCTATCAGCTAACGCTTATGTCTCGAGAAAGAAGGCTGTGTGTATTGCTTGAAAGCTACTTTCCCTCTGCATTTCGGATTGACCTCAGCATGGTTCAGCAGCGACTCTCACAATGGTCACAACAACGGCGAAGTCGTCCGTCCGGAATATTCTTCATCGAATTGCACGTGGCGAGAAGTAAATCCAAACGAGCCCAATATACATTGTTTGCATCTTTACTCTCATCCTTACAAGGGGCTTTCAATGGGGGCCCTCGTGTGCTATTTGAGGAATGAAGCATTAAAGGTACATGTTAGGGGAGAATTTGCCCTTGATTGCTATTTTGCAATAGTACAATTGAGCATAACTTTATCCTCTTTTATAGTTATTAAGGATGCCCCTGGTGGCCTCAGACTCAACCGTTTGGACGATGCTAACTGAAGAAAAACTCGTCATTCGATCACACTCTTGACGTTGAACCAAACATCACATGGATAATTTTCCAAGCAACTCTCCGCCTAATTGTTCTCTTTCTATTGTTCTCGATTTTCTACACAATTTCGATGTTCCCTTCTATCAGGAAATTGTGAAAAAATACCCGCGACCCCACTAAGGTCGTGAATGTAAAATTTGGTGTTCATGAAAGCCATGTATCGTCAGCAGGGCGCATTCCACTTGCTCGGATCTGAGCGATTACTACTAAACTCACCCCAGTCAAGGTCTTCATTCCATCATATATTACAAACATCAGTGCTGCAAAAACGGCGAGGATGGTTGAGAATTGTATGACGATATTTCTTCCTTGAAGAATTGGTCTTGAGATATCGAGAAGTTTTCTAAGATCGGTACACTCCAATACTGTTTTTGATCTATGGTGTTAGATTGATCGTTCAAGGTTGTGATTGATGGGGTTTATGCTATTTCCTATTCATAAATCACTCCAGAAATATCTCAAATCGGTGCTTCTTCTCTTTCCGGCGTGGTACTTGTCATATCAGCTTAGTTACACATACTTTATGTGGTCAAAATCACTGTAATGCATTTCCACCACATTTTTGATAGTAGCCCGTTCCGAAATTCATGACCTGTATATCATTATAGAATTCCAGATTAGCCACAATCGACCTTCGCTTTGCACGATACATTAGCAAGAAATGCTTATTTCAACGAAACGCGTCTTCGCCATGGCTCCAGGTTAATAAATGCTCGAGATTTGGTGGAGCTATGCGAATCATAAGGAAGTTAGTCGGTTGAAGGATCGATTACCGATTACCGATTCCACGCGGCATGCACGAATACCATTCAAGAAGGCAAATGCGCTGTAGATGCGGGAACCCAGGATTAGTACATCCAGAGCTTTGGATGCTCTCCTCATTTCCTGATGGAGTAAAGAACAACCTCAAGTAGTTAGAAAGTTTTAATTTCGTGTGCTATGTAGAGTCGATAATTCTGCTCCAGGGTCTCCACGTTGCTGATTTTTGGACATAGATTACGGCACCACCAGCACCAAGATAATTGCCTGTAAAAGTCTGGAGACGAATCATTTGCTCCAGTTAAAAAAACGTGACTGTTGTTCAGAAGCTGCCACTTGCTGTCATTTCTTCGAGAAGATCATTATTCCTCTGCCCAAACTTCCTACGGTTGAACATGCACCGGTGATGCTGCTTCGTTACGTACCACTCAAATATACAGTGTCAAAATATTTTGAGGGAGCCATGTTTTATATGGCATAAGTCTGTATGGCAACAACCACAACAACAAAAGCGTGTAATTTGGAATATGATAGGCTATAAGGTTTTCACCTAGAGATAGACCAGGCTAAAATATTAGATGTATAGAATATTTCGTCGATAATATTTCTTCATTTCCCAAAGCAGCGTTTAAGATCCAAGCACAGGAAGTATTCGGTTCTCATTGGAAGCACAGCCATCTACAAATCAAATCATATTGCTCTACAGAGTATTCTCCGGATTTGTACCTCGGAAGAATCACTAAATTTCAACGTTGGACGGAGGCGCACGAGGAAAGGACTGTTTGAAAATATATCTTCGGGGGTCTCTATTCTTCTTTATATATATAAAAAAGACCCCAGCATCCTTGAAAATTCTGCTTATCCATAGTATAACCTTAAAATACTTCAATATTCACCAATCTTCCTCTCCAATTCAAAAATTGATGCGAAATTCCCAAGCTTCATTTTTATCTCATAAAGATCTCACCAATCCTTCCTGACTGATATAATATTCCTAATCGTACAACACCTTCCAGAAGTCACAAAGTAACTCTCAACAATACCACTCATTCCTTTTCTGCTCCCTGCTACTACGTCGCCCACAGCGAGAAGTCACCAAAGAATCCGCAACAAGAAACAGGGCCACCAACGCCATAAACCCGAAACCAATAATCAGCACAATCATGAAAATAGCCTTCCTAGTAAGGGGCTGCGCGAAAAAAGCTCTCGCGTAAGCTTTATCTATTGCGGATTCGGAGAGTCTTGCTAAGCAATGCAATTTTTTAGAGGCGTTTGTATCGGTGATATTGGAAAGGCTTGTGAGCGAACATTTTCAAGGATGGTGGTGACTGTGCTGGCTTTTATGGGGCTTGTGGGCGAGCAGCAGGAGGAGGATGAAGAGGAGGTGGAGATTGCTACTGCTGCTGCTACTGCTACTGCTACTGCTACTGCGCCCATAGCTGCACTCCCTCAACTGACTGGTGTAGGAGCGATTTTGAATGGTTACTGGTCAGGGTGGACGGTGTGAGGGAGAAGTGCTGGGTTCCTGATCCAGATTGAATAATATACGTGATGAGAAGATGTATACAATAGGCTTTGCAGTGATTGCTTGGTCCTATTGACAAATACGAAAAATATCTTTGATGAAGGTGGTGTGGTATTTGTGATGTGATATAAATGGTACTTATCTCCCTTAAAATTCAACTGAGAATCTACCTCTCTTATATACAGAAAAATGAGCGATGAAGCGACTCTTCCCATTATCCACTACCAATAAGTCAAGCCACTTCCAAACTTAGATCTTCTAACTCACACAGCTGACATTCTTAGTACCGATATCTTAATGCTCTAGAAACAATCATCTTCTTTCAACTTTCCATGCCCAGATTCTTTCCCCGCATACCCCACTTCCCCTAATCCAGAAACTCCTTAGATTGCTCGTCCGCTTCATATTAGCCTCTCTAGCTTCATAATAACGCCCAAACTAACACCCCCAACTTTTCTAGAAGCCTTGATAAAAGTATTGGAGGGTTGTTAGTAGGAAGCTAGAAGGTCCATAGTAAGGACTTATCTGTGATGATCTTCCTTGGATCTTCTAGAGCCTTGGCAATAATCTAGAGTTTGGAACATCCACTTGTGCTGCCAGGACTGGCACGCACATAACCATCCACTTAAATATTGGCCACTATTCCCCTCGTGGTTGACCATCTTGTGGATGGTTTTAGACTTTCTGACGGCACGTGTACCGGATATCTAGACAATGACGTGCATGTGTGCATGCCATACTAGCGGGAATTTAGATCCGACTAGTTTGCTTAGTTTATTCTATGGTCAATGAATTGTAATTCTTCGAGTATTTAGGAAGAGCTAGAGAGAATCGTGTTGGACATGATTATCGATGCGGTGATATTCATTAGATATTATTGGAGTGACATTCCTCGCATGACACACCGGAGATTCCCGCTTCCCCTTCTCAGTAACGTCAAGATTCACAAGTCCCTTTCGATTCCGAATGCAGTATTGTCTGCCCACATATTATTCCCAAGCGCCGCCTAATTCAAACACTTTTCAACTAAACAATTCATCCCCTAACCTTTGTACCATAATACTGTCCTGGTGGTGCAATTTATGCCACCGCAGGTTAACCCTCATTCCCTAATATAAATCATCACAAGAATCTGGCCAACTAAGTTCAATTTACTACAAATTCATATATAAAATCGATAGGATAGGGACTAGGGATAGATTGGAAAAGAGGAAATGCTAAGCGAGTGGCTTGTGGCTGCCTGATCAACTTTGGCCGTAATTGATATATTTCTTTTATAAGTGATATTCATTGAAAACCAAAAAACCTACTTGGAATCTGTGTAACGGAATACCAATCCTACGCCGTGAGCAAAACTCTCGCACGCACTATCAAAAAGAGGCAGCCCTATTATCGACCTTATTTGTTCCACTTGCAACGCTGGTATGTCCCAAACTGGACAGGATAGACATCATTAACGTTTTACGAGTTCGCACTCTCATCTCATGCTTTTATATTCATCCTTGTACTCATATCCATAATTTCACTACTCGTCTGGTTCACAGAAAAAGTCTTCTTGTTAAAATCTTGGTACGCTAGTATAATACAATGCTCGCAAATTTAAACAGGGTTAAGAAGATCAGAAAGATGGGTGGCGGAATCTACGGGCATTTTCTGGCAACAGGGAGCCGAGGACACGAGGTCGGGGGGTTGTTATGATTGGCGGTCTACGTTGAGGCTTCAAGAAGACCGTTAATGTTGCGGCGTGAGTTGTTTGAACACAAGACTTACAGACAGGATGTCTTTCGAAGAATTGGAAGTAAATTGATCCCAGACATGAGTTGGAAAAAAATAGGATAATGAATGAATATATACAATTGGTACTCAAGCCAGGTTTTGAGACTCGGTTGCAATGGATAATCCACTGTTCGCAGTTACAGTTAAGCTTGTTGGTTGTCTAGAAGGAATGGTCGAAGATGAAATGGCAGATGAATAAGTTAATCATTATTTCTAGTCCAATAGATTGCCTACACAGCTTCTGCCAGGACTCAGCTCAGTTTGAATGCAGCAGCCTAGTGGTGACATTGCTCTATATCGGCGCTGTATTCCTCATTGCAAAAAGAAACATTCACTTTATGCGAATATAAAGAGGAATAAATTGCAGGAGAAACTTAGTCATCGAGGCAAAGCTAACATAGCACACAACACTGTGATTTGTAAGCCTATCTGGTTTGACATTTCTTGCAACAGCCTGCGCAACACAAACGAAAATTGGCGCGACAACGATTAGCACGTGGTGCTTAATCTGTTCCTGGAGGATAATGCTGCTGATCTTCAAAGTGATTGAATCTTTTCAAATATAAATCCTTGAATAGATCCTTAAATCTCCAGCTTAGACACTCCTAATATGTGGTACCTAGCCTGGCAACAATGGGAACTTGCATACAGAGCATGTGTCATTATATTCTCTATGCCTGTATGCCGCAATGGCCAAAACAAAAAAGAAAATTTATCGCGCCAGAAAAACAAACAAATGACAGATTAGAAACTTTGTATTATTTCCTGCCTTTTTGATTCTTTATAGAATCAGAGTCCTTTCTAACACTATCCTACTTCCATCTCCCCAAATTGTCGACTAGCGCATTATACTACTGAGAATGGAAGACCGAACCTTCCATCCATTCCCAAAGCTTCCCAAAGAGACTCGAATATTTATTTGGAAATTGGCATTACCTGGTCCTCGAATCGTGCTGATGCGGCTAGGGAGATTAGAAAACGAACCTGGCTTATGTACTCGAATGTGGTCCAACAAGCCCAATGATACTAGAGGAAACGAAAGATTCTTCGACTAGAAGGAACTATCTATATTTGATTCATATCTTAAAAGCCTAGACACTTTACACTTTGAATGTGGTCCTCTACAATCTTGTCGGCGTGCATATTCTCCTTACAAAGTACCAGGGCTACTTTTTGCTTGTAAGGAGTTGTTTGAGTTATACTCACGTATTTATACCCCTGCATTTGGAAATGACTTTGTCGCACAGACATGGCTTGATTTCAAGAAGGATACTTTATATCTTGATTTTAGGGCGTGTAGCTCTACTTATTGGATTAGAGCTTTTAGTCTCGGACTTCTAGGCCGTGACATTGCACGCGTGGAGAATCTAGCCATCCGATGGCATCTTTTTGACTATGGATATGATAATCATTACAAACGCGATATGAATAGCAGCTTAAGCTGGTTTCTATATGGAGGGGATTCGGATCACATTTTCAAAATCATCGCGCCATTTTCTGCATTAAAGAAGCTCACTTTCGTATCCGCATATCACGACAACACGGAAATGTATGACCTCGTGTGGATGGATATCTACCATGTTGTGCTCCAACTGAGGTACTACGAGAAGCCTTACAATCCTGGTCAAAGACTCTGCTTGGAAGATTGGATTAGAAACAATAGAAAATCTTTGGATCCTCCGGAAATCGCTGTTAGGATTAGCCCACAGAGGATGCCGCCCTTCTTTACTACTAGACCGGTTCATGAACATGGCGGGTACAAAAAGGTTTATCCTAAGTACAAGATTGAACTGAAGGTTATTGCGACTTCCCAATTCCAAGAACGATTCGACCGCCTCAAAGCTCGATATGTCGAAGAACAAAGAAACTTCACCGTATCGGTTTGTATTAAGCATCCGTGCTTCGGAGATCTTATTGTTGATATTTCGCGCGCCACAACGTTTGGAAATTTGATGGACGATTACAAGCAAGCGAAGGAAGTTCCTAAAGAGAGGAAGCTCTATTTAGTCAACTCGCTTGATATTCTACGCCTCAGCAGATATCTTCCTAACCCCGAAGACCGAGTCCTCAACTTTCTGAAACTAGGCGTTTTCTCACATCCAAGAGTTAATTTCGAGGTTATATAATTGAAGAGAAATACGGGAAGGATATAAATAGTACCTTTGATGTTTTCACGTCGATTGGGTTTGATGGGTTGAAAGTCTGTTATGTTTAAATCGCTAAAGTAAGAGTTTGAGACATCATTCATACTTTTCCAAAGCTTTTTCCGAGACAGTTACTATGATCATTTAAAAAATTTGATTCTCTTCCTGCTTTTTATGGATGAGTTTCTGAGGCGAGAGCGCCCACTGGGGTTTTCCGAAGTTCTTTTCTTATTTTGGAGGAATTGTATCCACAGCACCCTTATTTAATGGTTATTTTTTGTAGATTTATAATTGAAGTTTTTCCAAGCCCAATGGTTTATTTCTTCTAGCCTCGAATCTTCCAATTATCTATAGGGTATTTTTAGATTTGTATCATTCCTTCAATTACTACGGCATGGTGTGGCATCCAAACTCGATTTCATGATTTCTTTCTATTTCGCTGGCACAGTGAAAAACCAAATTTTTGAACTTCTGTTCACATCATATGCCTTTTCATTATATTTATTCATAATATAACACCTTTTGGATTCAAGGTGTTTGCTAAACAGCACTTTGGGTGTTAAATTTATTCTCGGAACCTTCCTCGATTTGATCATCTGGCGGCCCAAACTATGTGTGACTCATAATAAATCCACCTTTTATGTACTTCTGGGGTATATGTAGTTGATAACATCCAGCAATTCAGTCTTCAGAGGGCATCAACTTCTCTTGCTTTCTTAAAACGGGGGTTCTTAGTTCCGAATAGTCCCTTTTTCGGGCGCTAGTCTTTTCCATACTTCAAATGGTGCATGATAACCTTCGGAGTCTTGGTATTCGGGAATATGCCAATGTTCATGATGTCAGCACCCTTCCGCCCCACCAATTCGACTCTACTCTTGCGGGAGGTAGAAGCTGACTGTGCCTGGCTGGGAAATATAATAAGGGTACTGAACATCAATCAGCTCCTTGATGAACACAAGATCCGCTTTTATCTTCTGCCCTTCATTTTCACGCCCAGCCGTTTTCGACAGCGTGGAGACAAAACGCAGTATTCGACCACAATGGTAAGCATCCCAAGGGTGCAAAATTTATGCCCAGAACCTTTGTCAGCCACTCCCGGCACCCCATTCACAGCCTGTATCTACAGCAAGACACTCGACTCTCAAGAAATCTGGCTTCACTGCCATGCCTAAGATTCCTTGAATTGGCCTTGAAGAAGCATAGTCGATACCGCCATTGTATCGAATTTCAGCATCTTTTTCAGCTGCGCCCTTTCCGCAACCGTAATTTGAAAGATGGAGATGACAGATGTGAAAATACGATCCGTACGAACCAGCCGTGGAAAATTGATACCGGCCTGTGTCCAAAGGACTGTATAACTCAGTTCCAACCAAAGTAAACATAAGGTCATCCTCCCACGGGTTGATAAAAGGTGCCGTCAGGGCAAGGATTTATTTTGCAAAATTAATTCCACACCTGTCTGCAGCTAATATTGAGCCGCTTACCCTTCATATAACCCCTCCATCTTTCATACTCTTTTGGTTCCTTCCCTTCTCGCGTAGATCCTACGGGCCATTCGGCCAAGCAAGGTGGGCAGGTGCCTGCTATAATCTTGGGCATAGCATGCCAAGCCCATCTCGTCTCCCCACCCATTTGTATCACATCACCACTTCTGACCCGTATACAAACCAGATCCTGTTCCCTATCAGAAACATGTTCCTCTCCCTTTCTAACGTCCCTGCTAATAACAAATAATCCGTCGCATCCGAGCGTGAAGCTTGCCAGACCCCTCTTGCATTCCTCGGAAACATCTCGATGCACTGGCATGAAGTCTTTCGTCGAGTACATCAGTACGACCCCTGATTCCGGAGTAAAGGCATTCTGAAATAAAGTGGTAACAAGACGAGATACATCAGCTGGAAATGGTGTCGGAGAAGAGGAGGGGTATGCTCGTGTGTTCCAATTATATTGTGCGCCGAGGGTCAGCCATCGGAATTTCTTCTGCAGAGCTTGGGCAGTATTTAGTGGTTTATGCTTGGAATTTGGATATTTGGGAGCAAAGACTTGGTTTTTGGCTTGATGTGGGTAAGTGAAGAAGGAAGAGTCGGCCGGAGGGTAGGGCATATCATAATCATCGTGAAAGTTCGTTTTGTGCAGAGGGTTTGACAGCTCACGATGGAGCAGCCGAGAAACAAATAGAGACTGGCATTCTGGTGGTAGAAGTGCAGGAAATATTCTCAAACCTGTACAGAAGTTAGCTAGTACTAATTTACTTCTGATTTAAGCATACCCGGGAATTCGCTATGCTCGTAAATAGTACAGGCGGGCGGAAGTCCGGAATCATTTTCAGCTCCAGCATTCATAAATTCCTTCTGGGCTTCAGCAATCAATTCCGAGGGAACGATGCCCACTGGACTCAACGTCTTTTGTTGCTCCGGGGTCAATCCACGATTGAAATCCACGATATCGAGATCATCATTAACTGCCGCATCACTCATTCTTTGATACCTTTTATACGCATCACAAATAGCCTGAGGAGGCATAGCATGTGTATCATGGCCATGATGACCCTACAAACGTGTTAGAACCATCTAGCAAGTTCGAGATTAGACATACATACATGACTTGGACCATCCATGGTCACGTGTGTAGTGGTCCTCTCACGAGATCTGTACAGTTGGCCGCTGCAAGTTTTGCTCTTGATTAAATCGCTGAGGCTAAAGAGCTTCCTTGGTGGAGCAATTCTTCGACAAGTAATCATGGACCCTTTGTGGTTCTCATTTGATATTCTGATTTAGTGATAAAAAAAATCTCAGCGATGCTAAACAGTGCGGCCGCTTTCGCTAAGCTCTGAGCTAGTTTATTAGAGGTAAGGTTAAGGTCACAGCTGAATAATCATCCTACGTTTCGGTCTTCTCCATCTCCATCAAACCAAATCAAACTACCAATATCTTACACTTGAGGGTTCAAGCTGGACTCTATGCCCTAGTAACTAGATTTCATTCCAAACCCTGCAAGATGGTAACAAATTTAGTTTTTTGGACATATATATTCACATTTCTCCGGACAAACTAAACGACACATTGGAACTTTTCCAACCCATTAGTCTTTCATATAGCTGACAAAACCCCAGGTGTTCAGCATTTCCTTGTACTTATACTGCCACTTCTCTCATTACATTCCATTTCCAATCACTTCCTTCCAATCTTCCATTCCTTTAACTCCCAACCAGATCCTTTCCACTTTCCACCCATGATTAATCCGAGTGGAACACCGTCATGGTTGTGGTAGCCAATATCATGAAAGTACCATCAAGTATCATGAAAGGGATCTCTTCATTGGCAAGCTTAGACTGGAAGCCCTTAGCCAGCTCGGCCACACGGAATATCGAACGGATGAGGATGAGCATGGTTGCTGTCGTCAGACCTACAAACGCATGGTGGCAAGTTTAGTTGCTTTTTGAGGATATTGTAACGGAGGATGATGGGGCTAGTAGCTAGGAGATGAAAGGACGGTGAGGATGACGCATTGACGTGAAGCGACACCATGACCGCTCATTCGCCCGTTCCTCCCATTACCGCGAACAATCCCGATTGATTTCTTTCCATCAACCGACATCACCACGATACCTTTCAGCCCATCCTCTGCAAACTGCTTCCATACGACTAAGATACCACACAGCCACCACCATTCTTCTTCTTTTTCTTCGCCTTCTCCTGCTTCTTCACGCAGCTCTTACACTCCCCATCTTCCTTGGGCTTAGACACATCAGTTCTGATCAAAGCCAATTTTTGGGTGATTCAAAATCTTGCCATCAACTTTGACTCCCCAGTTCCGTGGATTAAGGTCGCTCTTTCTCCTAATCAAGCCTTTCACGTTTCCTGATGTATCAGGTGAAAACATCTTGACTGTTTTGACAGTGTTTGTTTGGTTTCTTCGGTTGGAGATTTTTGGATTTTTGATAGGTTGAGCTGGATTGTTTGGGCCTGTTTTCGTTTGGTGTGATGTTGTTTGACTGTTAGATGATACTGTGTGTTTAGTTCTCTTATCTGTATGAAATTTTTGTATTTTGGTGTACGGTTTGTGAACTTATATTGTGTTTGTTGAAATCTTAGGCGTTCATATAGGTATATTTGAATCACTTCAAATTAAATTTTGTGCAAGTTATTGTTCATCAAAATGTTTAGCACAGTTGTGTGGATGGTGCATGACTGTGGAGTACCATAAATATTATTTCCGTATAATATTTTCATTCACTAGTGCAGCTCATTGTCCTCATCACTGGAGAATATCATTGTGAATGTGTACTTTTAGTGGAGTCATCATGAATAGCTTACTCTCCAAAAGTTTAGAACTACCTATGCTCTACCAAATTTCCATTTACAGCCCACATTAAAGCGCAATACAGTCCAAATACCTTTCTTCTTTACATATAACGAACTCAGACTGAAGTTGGAAAAGATCTATCTAATTCAGCATTAGTTTTAATAGTTGCGAACATACCAATCAAACCACCACAATCTATCCCAGCGCCATAGACCCACGATTCCCCGGAGTGCTTACCAGGTACTAATGAGAATCCATCTCTGAATCTAGATGGATTGCTTGTATAGCGTCTGTATCGTAAAGATTGATGTTTTTCTTGATTGAGGTTTCCGCTTCTATCTTCACTCGTCTTCTGCATTTCCGATCCGATCACTTTGGGTACTAAAACACAGACCACGAGGAAAGCGAGGGGGAAGCGAGGGAAAGTCAAGCTCAAGTGATAATAGTATTATGCTGCTGGACTTTAATTAGATATAAATTCTATGCAAATATAAGCAATGAAGGTTGTTGCTTTGCAAGCTTAATGCCATTTGTTCCATCATGTATTATTCGGGTGTTGAACTCCTATTTATTTTGAAGATCCCCTCTATGACTACCAGATACACAGCGCGGCAGTGGATATATTCCCATGCCAATGGAATTTCTTATATATTGTGTCTTTGAATTTACACCATCTGAAGTAATAGAAGTCTAAATATGTGCAATGTTTAGGTGTAAGAGCAACTCAGAATTCTGGGCATGCACTTTCATCAAGACTAGCTTCAGATCTTGAGATCTGATTCACGGTCAATGTAGATACTCCTAAATCGTTTGTGCTTTAGTGGGTTACGGAAGGTGTTCCGTAGTAGACCATCCTCTTTGTGATATTGTCACAATATATCTTGCTAGGCTGTTGCAAGTTCTTCTGCTGACGAGGCGTAAATTGTCATTAATATCATGTGCTTAGGATATGAAATGCATCTCATCAATGATAGACGTGTAGAATTACCAAGTTGTTAATGGCACATCCATGGCAGTAGACGGATATGTTTCCACGTTTCATGATTCAGGTAATCATTGATTATGTTAAATGAAGACCCTTGTACGTTTACCTCCACAAGTATCTCATGCTATCTCCACAATTAATTCACTGCCATCGGTCTCGAAAGCGTTATTCAGCGTCAGCTCTTTTCCACTCCCCCGCCAAAGTCACCTCTCCCTTAGAAAGTTTCTCATCCTTAAGCCTAATATCTAACACAGCTTTACCCGCTTCTTCAAGGTCGCTGATTTCCGGGTTGGTTTTGCTTTGATGTGTTGGGTCTATTGACGGTAACATGCTTTTAGCCGACATATTTTACAGTATGAACCAGATCATCATCGTCTGGTCCGGACACAATGTAATATGGTTGACTACTTTGTACTTCAAGACAGCAAATAGCATCATCATCCTTCTCCTTGGTTAGATGGCCTGCTACTTTGAGTAAGTCTGGACACTCGCGGTCTCTGGAGTGGCTAGCTTTCGTTTGACGGGACCCGTAACCGTATCGAAGGTTTGCAAGACAGAAATCCCTTGTTTTTGCCAGAATCAATTCTTTTGGTTATTGATAATTAAATTACGGGGTTGCCTTAGGCTCTTGGGCCTTTGTAGTGTTCGAGGAGGACATCTCGCGAGTTATTCTTGGCCAGTAGCTTAACTCTATTATATGAATAAGATCCATCACCTTACTACATAATTCTAAACTACCTAGGTAAGATATACTTTTGAGCTTTTTCAAATCCTAGTTATCAGTTAAAGGAGATGCAGTGAAGGTGCGATAGTGAATTTGCTAGTGTCAAGGACTCACAGTCGTGGTGATATCAGACTACAGTATGATATGCAGGATAATATTTGTTCATATTTACTTGCACATGTTAGGTTTTGAGAAGAGTTATGATTGGTATTAGGACTTTTGTCTACCTGGAATGATATAGTACGAGTCCTGGAAACCATCCGAATAGTAAGTTCTGTCCACTTTGGGCTTTCCTGTATCTCAAATCTTTTCATAAAAGCAATTCCTAATTCCAGTCCTATGTCTTCTTTGCCATATTCTTTTCAGGCTTATCTATGCTCTATTCCATTCAGTGAAGTCTTCTATCCCTCAATCCTTTGAATTATCACACCAAATTCTCTCAGTTTTCAACTGTTCCAAACTTCCAGGTCCTGATCTTACATCACATCTTCTCTCTCCTACTGGACAATCTTCCACCATCCCCCACTTTTGCTTGCAGTCCAGTCATTTTCACTCGCTAAACCATGTCCCATAGCCTGAGTAGGAGTCTTTCTTCTCTTGCCTCCAGTGTCATCACAATCATCCCCATCATCCTGACCTCGCTTCTTGACCAGCCACGGAGATCGTGCAACTCTGATATTCTCCTTTACAGCTCCGTATTCTGTGCCGCTAACTCGATGCATCTCTTCAAGACGTGCCGAAAAGGATTGCAATTGCTGGGCTTGCATAAAAAGGGTGAGCTCAGATGGTTGTGATTGCTTCTTCAGATCATCATAGAGTTGAACAATATTCCGTGCTAATTGCACCGCCGGCCACTTATCATTTAGTTCAGTATCCGCGGACAGGTACTCATGTGCTGACTGGTAGTTGCGGCGGATGAGAGACCATATAGTGTAGGTCAAGGGGGCATATCGGTCAGCGTCGTAGGTCAATTCGACAGGGAAAAAGGAGACTGGGAATCCCAAGATCCTAACACCAGGAGATAAGTCTCTCAGGAGCTCAAGTCGGTTTTCAATCAACAAGCCGAACAGATTCTTGCGCTCAGAGAGCATGTGGATGAATGACCAGGATTGTAGGCAAACAGTGTCGAATCGATTTTCAGCAGTCATATTTCCAATTGTGACTGCCACCTGGTCTAGCAACAAACTCTTCCGGATGAGGTCAGAATAGTCCAGCGAGGCCTTAGAATCTTTTGGTATATGTTCGAGGAGGATGTTTAGGGCTTTTACAACCGCGGCTTCAAGACTCTTGTTGTCTCTTTTGTATGGAGACACCTTGCGATGTTGAACAATGGCATCGTCAACGGTACATAAAGCATGCCATACGACATGAGCATGCTCATAGAAACAGGAATATTCATGAGGAGGTTTCTCGCAGGCCATACAATTCTCAGCGTCGCATCCTGGACATCTGACAATCTGAGGGTGTGTGTCTTCAGATGGCATTCGAAGAGATCGTCGTAATTTTCGCTGATATCCAGGTACCCACAGGGCATATCGTGAGTAGTCGAAAATATCTCCACAACTGCGACATTCTATGAAGGTGTCTCCGAGAGTATGTTCCTGCTGGGCTCCAACCATCATGTACTCAGAGTCATCATTCATGCTCTCATCCCCATCATAATCGTCCTCCGTGGCGGAAGCTGACTCTTCACCATCACTATTCTGGTCTGTGATATCTGCCTCAAAGCTGCGTTGCGAAGCCTGCGCACAATGACTTATAGCTCCAACACCAGTATCGGTATTAGAACCGAAGCTCAGAGGAGCAATTGCCTTCCGTGAGGTTTCAAGATTTCGTGGGTTCTTAAGATGGTATGTCAAGGTAAATGTCAACCCGGGAGCACGAAGAGGTGAATAATTTGATTGGGCGACGCTCGTGGCGTCCTTTGCAGGCGAGGGACTCATAGCATCGTTGTAAAAGCAAGGATTGTTTGATTTGTTCATGGTTGGGAGCCTTTAGACTGATCGATTGCTGTAGGAGGATGAAGATGTCAATGATTTTTATTGGTAATTGGTTATGTGATGTTTTAATATTTGTAGAGGCAGAACGCATCTGTTGAGAGAAAGTAAATTGTGGTAAGAGGATGAGCAGTATATAAATATTCCCAGGTTAGCATACGGTGTTAGCACCGTAACTTTTTATGGCTGTATCATTCTTAATTATTAAGCTTATTAGAGATTTTTCTATACTACTTTGATATCGCGACCATCCCTAGGATCGTACGGTCCTCGCGTATAAGCTTTGAAGAGGTCATATCCCTTATTTTTGACACCGCCATTGCCCTTACGGTAGTACCGTACTCAAATGACGGTCCCGGTAAAGGCTAGTCTTCTTCATTTTGGTTCCGTGGTCATCCACACGGTACTAACGTACTCAATCATTGATCAGCAGAAGATCTACGTACCTCATTTTATACTTTCATCATCCCTCTGTCAGAACCGTCTCGAAGATATTGCAGTCACCGCTGTAGCTCCAACAAACATCATGCATAATCTTACGAGCAACATTCTCGCTAGGGCAAACATTGCGAAGTACGGCAGCAAACGTACCCTCATTACTTCCAACCTGGTAGCATAATTCCGACAAAACTCAAATCAATATGCATACATTTTAATTATGCACCATTTTTCCGGTTGTGAATAAACTTCTTCTGACCTAGGGAATAATCATATCTGAAGTTCTTGAGGTGAAAAGTTCGGAGCAAAGCGGAACATGAATAAAGGGGCCGGTAGCGAGATCAGCATATGATGCAATTCAAAATTGAGGGTTTTACCGATGGAAAATTCTGACAAGGGTAGTATACGTTGAACTCAAAGTTTGATCCAAAGAAGTAGTTATAATGTTTAGATATATTTGTCTTGAGCGTCCAGTGTAAAATTTCTAGCTCATATACATTCTTCTAGTTCTCATCTACAATTATGCACCTCAAATCTAGCAGATTAGATTCCCAGAACCATCATATTTTCAATTCAATTTGGCATGTACATGACCATGCACATTATGTTGTGCAACGTTGCGTGGGTTCAACCCCGCATTTACATATCCCCCCGTAAGACATCGACGCCCTTCTAGATCTTTATCAGACTTACAAATTCCATCATTAAATCTTTTCATCGAGAAAGTGTAGAATTTATTACTCACAAGCTCTACCAGTTCTTCAACCTTTAAGCATATACCATGTTTCCATTTGGGACAATACGTAAAATGCTGCCTACGGCTCAGCAATGGAAATGGTACGGAATTGGAGCTATATCACTCCAGATGTATGGAAGCCGCACAATCTGGCTTCTGCAAGCGCGAATCATTGGCCAATTACAAGATGAAGATGCTTTAGCATTCAAAAAGATGGCATGTGATGAATGTACTATGATTGCCGTAGCTGTGAGCTTCTTTTATTATTATCGTCAAGTCTAGATATATATGACTGTACTGATAAAAGAAAAGGCTGCAATTGTTGCTCAAATAGCTATTACAGGCTTGTCGTTGGAATCATTGAATCAGACTCATTGGATAGCAAAGTCTAGTTTTGTCATGAGTTTAACTTTTGCCTTGGTTGCGGTGTACTATTCTGTGGCGCAGCAAAGAATCCTTGGTCGATTGATTAAAGCAAAGGATGTTCGTGACTGGATTCGAGGAAGAAAACAGGCAATTAATCGAATTTTTTCCATCGAAATTGGACTCGAACTTGATCCTTGCGAACCGGATGAGTACATCCCGAGAAGTTCGGATGTTCGTGATTTTAAGAAGGATTTTGAAAGACAGTGTTTTATCCCGAGTCCCCTATCCGTCATCACACTTTCGGCTCCTCAGATGTTACTCTCCGGCTCGCTTTGTCTGCTTCTTATCGCGCTAGGAATTTATCTGGGAAAATTTTGGATTCGTGAGCTGGATTTGACAGAACCATCTACAGATGCTAGAAATGTCTTTATATTATACTTCGTTGGATTGTACCTCTCTGGTGGAATGTATGTTGTATTGGGATGGTTTCGTGGCAAAGAAGAACGGTCAGAATCTGAAATCATCGATGGGTATTTGCATGAATATTTAGGGAACCATCCTGATGCACTGTCTCGGTGGAATGTTAACAGTCATTGGCGATTTCGCAATGGGATTTTGAGACGTATTAATAGTACAGATTCCGAGGAGAGAGTTGCCTCCGCGCCCACGGAGCCGCAAGGGCTCGGCAATGTGTGAAGACTCTCTCAGTGTGATTCATGTCTTGGATGTTATGCGATGAGAAAAAAGATAGATTTAATCAAATTATGAAGAGAACTCCAGATTAGCAGAGCTTATATATGGCTGTGCTACAACAGGTCTGATTACATATTTGAGAGAGTTTCTATTTGATATTTCAAATAATGTAGAGTATGGGAACAATCATTCCAAGTTAATTGCAGTAAAACGAATATTCCTCTCAGAGTTAGCTTTACAAATGTAAATATATAACTCTCTGATATAAGGCTTACCCAAGACCTATTGATCAAAATCCCAAATACGGGGGACATTTCAATAACATCGCTAGGCAATAAAGTAATGATTGTCCAAACTGACAGCTAATTATAATGTCGGAAATGAAAATTAAAGTTTGCTATGAAATATTTGGGCGTAATTATTCTGTCCCTCCTTATGGGGTGCACTTTTATACAAACCAATACCGCCATCAAGACCACTTGAGCCACCAGCACGTTCACCACACATTCAAACATACAAACATACATACAATATCTAAATATACAGCTCATACCTACAAAATGTATCTAAACCCCTTATTATCTATTTCCGTCATATCCATCATTCCATTTTCCACCGCCTCTCTCGCTTCTTCTTCACTCATTTCTCCTCTAGCAGCCTGCTCTGCGTCTCTTTTCTTATTACTCGTATACATATAAATATATAGTACGACAACCATTGCCAATTTGACCGAGTAACCAACGAGCATTGCTATATAAGCGGAATGATAACGCGCTTGCTTGGTGTTAGTTCCTTGATCATTAAATAGCAACAGAAACGACAAAAGAAACAGAAACAGTCAGAAGACACAAAAGCAAGAAAAACTCACGAGCTTCCGCCGCAATAAAAGTCTGCGGCCCAATAATATTCCCAACACAATATCCCGTAAAAAGCACCGCCGCCGTCAACTGTTTCTTCGTATATCCGGCAACATTACTACTGACCATCGTAAGACTCATACTGAATCCCAAGCCCTGAAAATAACACAACCACAAAGCTACTAAGCGTCCCCATTTATTACTACTTGGAAGACCAACCAATAGTCCTGATCCGAGAATACATATCGTGTTAGCAACAATCATAGTGATGCAGCGGGAATTGCGCGGGAATTTAGTACATATATAGCCTCCTGCTATCAGCGCGAGGAATTGTACTGCTCCGCCGGGAATCTGCAGGTACTGAGTACCGAGAGTGTCGAAACCGAAGGTCTTGACAATGATAGATGTGAAGGAAGTGAGAGCGGAATTGGGAATCTGAGCACCGACAGCCATGACGAACAGGATCCAAGTTTTGGGATCTCGGAGAGTTTGCCAGGCTTGATAGGGCTGGAAGTGGTGGTTTTTTACTCCTTGACGATTGGAAGCTACGCGGTTAATGGCGATGAGTCGTTCGTGGGGTGTGAGGAATTTGGCGGTTGAGGGGAGATCGGGAAGGATGAGTAGGGAGATGATACCCCAGAAGATGGAGAGGGCTCCGAAGATTAGGAAGACGTACATCCATTTTGGGAGGCCGGTGGTAATGTGGCCGATGGCGTAGCCGATGAGTCCGCCGAACATGGTTGCGATGCCGTTGGTGCAGTAGTAGGTTTCGAGGCGGAGGGGTTGTTCCGCGGAGGTGTACCACATGGACATTAGGAGGACGAAGCCGGGGTTTACGGTGGCTTCGACTGCGCCGAGGAGGAAGCGGTTGGTTGCTATTCCGCCGAAGGAGACGCATGCTGGGGTTGTGATGAGGATTACTCCCCAGGCGATGGTAGTTAGGGAGAGAAATTTCCCGATAGGTAGACGCTGGAGAAAGTAGCCTGATGGAAATTGAAAGAATAGATAGCCGAAGTAGAAGATTGAGCTATTTCGATAATTAGTATAATGTAAAAGGTACGAAAAGTAAAACATGCAGCTGATGTCTTACCTTAGCCAGGGATACTGCTGTCCAACTAAATGCGTTCCTTTCTGCAATCCATACACACTTGAGAAGTTGATGGAATTCTTGTCTAGATATTGCAACATATATGTAACGAAAAGAATGGGCATAAGCCGTATATCAATCTTCCTAAGCACCCTCTTTGCTTCTTGAGGATCGACCTCGATATTCCTAGCATTTTCGTACAGAGCATAGTTATCATCTAAGTGCGTTGAAACAGTTGGTGATGCATCGTCTACAACGTCACTTTTTGATCTCGCTGGAGAAGACGTCACTTGCTTCTCATCATCAATTGTGGTTGCCATTTGCAATTGATAATGATTTAATCGCAAGTACTTGTTACTACAAATATCCTCCAGCAAATCATTCACGTGGATCTCAAGACTTTAAAACAAATTCATTACAGACTCGAGGGACATGGCATTGTAAAAATTCAACAAAATCAAATTCCAAATAAGATCTACTTCCAAATTCCAAAATCTGCACTCTGTATCCATAGCATTTCAGGGCCAAATACCCAGTTTTTCCTCACTTGAGATTGGGAACCAACCACATATCATGATATCAAGAACTTCATCCTTCAAAAAGGAGCAAAAAACCGAATCTTACATCAATTGATGCGTATTAGAGGCTGAATCATCGTATATCTTTGGATCAAAAAGATGATGTGACACGGAAACCTTCCTATTTTGGCCAATGTCGTGATATTTAGTCCGTTTGCGCGATTAGAGAAGAACATCACTATCATGGTTAAGTGCACAGGTTTGATGTAGACAAATGATGTATAGTAAATCTTGATATATGTAAATGAGTAAGTAAGTAATATTCACGGCAGTACAAGCAAGACAAAAGCACCCAATTCATCACGATCTTCATCCCAACATAAACAAAACATCACGTGATCAACACGAACCCGACAATTCGCACCACACAAGGCATGCCTGTCCTGTCTCTCCCCCATCAGCGCATCATGTCACCAAGGTAAAATTCTCGCAAGCGGAGCGAGCGACCCAAGCAAAGGGAAAGCCCATGAAGAAAAGAAAGACAAGAGACGAAAGACAAAATGGTACAGTACAGGAACCCCCGAAAAATATCCAGGTCCCCATGAAAAAATAATTCAAACACCTAGCACCCAATAGCCCAGTCGCCGATTTAGCCATCCTTCCAAACGGGTTCTTGCATCCCGTCTCGATAAATAAGCATGTGCTGTAACTTCACAGCATATACTGTCCTGGCTGCTTGCTACCTACCTAGGTACTGTGCTTGTACCGGAATTTGTCAGATACCTAGGTACTTAGATATTTCAGTATGTGACTTTTCGGTATAGTTCTACATATCACTCACTACATTGCATTGCATTGTATTCATTCACTATATATACTATATATATACATATATACATACATGTATAGAATTCAAAAGCATTTCAAGATCCGTGATCCGTGAGCTCGCTCCATCCATCCGATCTTTTCGTCTCCAGCATTCGTCGCAAGCAGGAAGGAGCAGGAAACGATACGATACGATATGATACCTGTGAAGCGATGCGATACCTCGATACGATAACCTACCTTACCAGGTAGCCCAACCTAACCCAACGAAAGGGAAAGATCCAAAGAGCGAGATTCAGACTTTATTTTAGGATTTCTTTATTTTCTTATGCTTGCCTGCTTGCATTCTTGCATTTGAATAAGCTACCTAAGCTACGGAGTACAGTATTAGTAAGTAATCTAGAGGCTAGATAACACGACATTCGTGCTGCATACCTACCTACCTAGCCTAGGTAATTTGTATTCTTTTCTTTCTTTCATCACTGTGCAGTGTGCAGTGTGAATGCAATGCAATGCTCACCGATCTTTTTTTCTCATTATAACTTAGGTATCTTATTTATTATTCTATGTATAGTATATATGTATGTATGGTATGAGATATTGGATTGGCGCGATGGATTGATTGATTGATTTTAATTAATATGCATAAGTGATTATTGGCATATTTACGAGAGATGTTATTATTATTATTATTATTATCATTAACATTAGATTTGTATTTGTATTTGTATTGCATGGTAGCTACCAAAAGCGGTGAAGGATGCGAAGGGGAAATGCGATATGCGATATGAATGGTTTATGGATACAGCACAGTAGATACTAAACCTTCTCCTCGTTTCGTTTGATGATGCGATGCATGCGAATGCGATGCAATGCTGATTACCAACCAACAATTCGGAAGTCTTGGAGAGATTTGATGCAAGTGAGAGGGAGGAGCAACTGTCTGCAGCCAAAAACTCGCAGCATAGCATTAGCCAGTTTTCCAAACGCGGTAAACGGGATGGTATCTATCGATCGTTTGGGTTCTGTTTCTGTTTGTCTCTGTTTCTGTTTGATTTCTTTTTCTTTTTCTTTTTCTTTTTCCGAGCTAATATCAAAAGCTACCGGTATCATTCCCCAGCCAGTAGTTCATCCGCTCGTTCTTCTCTTCGGTTACGAAAACCTCCGCCTTTTTCCTAAAACTGTCATTAATATTTTCTAAAGACTAAATGATATTGATTTCCGATTTTCCAGAGTAAGTAATGTTTCTATCAAATTTTATATTGTGGCTTGCTCGGTCCTGCGGGTCACGAATCCTTCCGTGTCAGCACATGCATGCTGCAGGAGAAAGGGAAGCAAAAAGACAGAGAGTGAGAGACTAGGATTTCATTGCGCTGCGCACTACTCCCAATTTTGCCAATGAAATTATATTTCCCAAGGCCCGGGAACCGCAAGCTGAGAAAAACAGAAGGGGAAAATATCTCATGCCGAGGAGAGGCACAGCACGTGGCGTAATCCCTTTTAGATTTGAGCAACCGCGAGATGGTTGGTGATAAGCCGATGGTGTGTGGCGATTCGGCGATACATCGTGTGGTAGTATTCATGTCGAGTACTACTTACTGTATTACTGACTCTACTTACTTGTACAGAAACGCGATAAGCTGCAGCCAAGATGGTGCTACCTTTGATCATTCTGATATCGTAATACCTACGTATATATCAGCATCATCCATTTACATCCAAGATGCTATTGGGAGATGCTCATTTGTTCCAGGCGTTTCATTGCA
Organism: Sclerotinia trifoliorum; assembly: GCA_905066765.1. Taxonomy (NCBI): domain Eukaryota; kingdom Fungi; phylum Ascomycota; class Leotiomycetes; order Helotiales; family Sclerotiniaceae; genus Sclerotinia; species Sclerotinia trifoliorum. The sequence continues at coordinate 1,951,306 of CAJHIA010000011.1, read as the reverse complement.
GGTGTGCTGAGATCGGGACTTGCTTGTTAAGGAGGGTATATCAGGAACGACATATAAGGCTGTACTTGTGTTTCATTGGTGCGCGGAACCTGGCCGTCGGGGTATGGGAGGTGTAAGATCATGTGAGTTTACATTGCTGCTTTTTGAGTTTGCTTTAGGAGAGCCAGTAGGAGATTTTTACTCGCAGATTTTGAGATCATGAGCTGGATTATCCGGATGTCTCGGAGCAACTCTCGACGTGGCAGTGTATTTTCTTTTTTCTCTTTCATTATTAGAAGGAAAGTATCGGTTGGAAAGTTTGAATGGTCGTGAGGATTTATTTTGTGGAGAACTATCACCAGAACGGTAACAACTATTCGATCGTTTCAATCGTTTCTTGATCACGTCCCGTGTGGATTTCTTTTATGCATGAAGCATTAGAATTAGATTAATAAAATCATTTTGTTTACCAGATCAAGCGTAACTGCCGCCTTGTGACTCTGTAGGTGAGCTGTTGTAGACAAACCATATCGTAAAAAGGTAGGTCTAGAACTTGGTATGTGGGAACATGTATGTGGGGGTGGAAATTCAGGGAGAAGGAAACTCAAAATCGAGCCCTGTTTGTTGCCTGTGATGCCTGTGATGCCTGTGATGCCTGTAGGTAGGTTTAGATTATCATCACTGTACGGAGTAGATAGGGAAATGGTGGAGTCTCTTAATTCCAGACGTGCCAGTTCATTGGGGTTTAGATGAGGCAGATGAGATTAAGGATTAAGGTATGCATTAAGGGCTCTCGTAAGTCTTCCGTAATGCGTGAGACTGCGACTCTTGAGAGTTACATTCGGATCAGCTTCCCCTCAAGCGAATGTCTGGGATTCAGTATCGGAAATATCTCAAAAAGCCAAAAGTGCTTTGCTACCGTACGTAAAAATGAGGAAAAGTAGGATTGGAGTAAGCCATTGACGATACCTTCAATCTTGGATAAGCTACATATCCGCAAGTGTGAGGATTTTTTTCATTCCGCGAATCATGCGGACGTTGAAATTAGTAATTAGTCCCCAGCCGTCTCGACTCTCAAGGCGCTTTACTTTTAGCCTTTTTCAAAACGTCGTCAGAATCATTTTGGTTTCGCGACATATCCCTATCTGTCGCTCATCACAATCTATTTGCTCTCTTGTGTTCTTGTGGAGTTTGGGTCGACCATTTATCCCGCAATCTGAAATAGAAACTGTTTGATCTTCATCAAATCCACAGAGTGTTAGTCCCTTCTAAACACCGAAAATAGCTCGTGTTCGGATGCATTCTAAGTTCTAACCTGATGTTCTATCGCTAAAAAGTAATCATGTAATAATAGAGTTGATGACATGATGATACGGCATTTCCCATATGGTCGTAACTTTGCAAAGGCTTATTTCATTTGATAATTCATCGTATTGCTCATCTCGGTCTTTCTCTATCAGAGATTGAAGACTTGGGAAGTACTACATACGTAAGAAAACAAGAGGATGTTATCTGGCAAATAACAAATAATCTGTCGAGTAATGCATTGAGGTAACATAGAGTCTGTTCGCCACGGGACTTGCCAGGACCGGTGAACCTTAGAACTTTTACTGATTCAAGTTACTCGGGTCTGGTGGTGACCCGACTTTTCGTTTGAACGGCTAGATACAGAATGTGATTCCCGTGGCCCAGGTAGTAGGTTACTTGTACTTTGGAGAGTCCGATTGTCCAACATTCTCATTATCGTGACTTAGGATTTGATGCAAATTCACATGATTTGGGTTCGCTGTAAGGTACAAAGTGTGTCCCATCATCCCATGCATATTTGCCATGAGGTTGATATTGACATTTTCCCATGTGGGCACTAATCTAAGTGCAAGCAAGCATTAATGTCGACAAGGAATTAGAAGCTGTCAAACAGGGGCTGGTAAAAATGAAAGTGTGCAACGGTTTGTTTCTGTCTTAAACACGCCTAACAGGGGATGGATTCAAAGGGAAGTTTTTCAGGGTGCTGTGGCGTCCTCCATAGCCCAGCAATAGCCCAGCAACCTTTTCTCGATCCTGGTGATAAATTGCCCATGCAAGCGCACAAACCAAAATCGTCAATTAATCTCATGTAAGGATACTCGAGGCAATGAGAATTGGCGTTGGAGAGATAACGGGATGTTTTTCCACGTAGCAGGAACTTTTGCCGTGAGGTTTCAAGCGATGCGCGACTTTTTGGAAATTTTGAATGATTTCTTTACTGCTATTGGATCTGCGGTTAATGAGTCCAAACGTTAACTTGGTGTGATTACGTGCCACAGGGGCATATGAAAAAAGAAAAGCCTCGGTGGCAGGATTTTGCATCGGACCTGAGTCCCAAAAGTTCATTTTGAATGGATGATCATTGGCATGATATCAGCGCAGTTGCGGCGATAATGTTCACTTTACGTCCGATAGGACAGCTAGACTGACTGTAGTTGGTGTGGTGTATTCATTTTGTGGGTGTGTAGAGATTGCAAGAACCAAGATCGCCATTCCCCAAGATTCGAGAAAGTGTACCGTGGCGCCCCTCCCTCCCGCTCTGACATGTCATGTTGGTGCGAGATGACATCCTCGAGGGCAGTTTCGTTTTTACAGCGGTCTAATTCTCCGAGGCAGCAGGGCAAGAGACAGCGTGCAAGGCTCTTCAAAGACCTTGAGGGTCTACAACCCCAACGCAGGCACCCCACGAATGGTTCACGATGCCGGTACTGGGCTCTTCAACCTGGAAATCTACCATGGGTTAAAATAAACTTAATAGCTATCAAGATCCATCTTTCCAACGTCACTTGGTATGAGCCTCAACATCTGTCAATTATGTCGTGAATTCGAAATTCATCTTGAACGAGCGTTCAAACTTTCTAGTTTCAAGCCTCGGAATTCCTGCTGATGGAGACATATGGAGTAAAAGGAGTTATTTTACGCTCCCGGGTAAAACGGTTATCACTGGGATTTTGATTGGTCACGCAGCTAGACCGGAAGCTGGAAGGCATGTCCACACGAACTTGAAAAAGAAGTCCCAAGAAGGAAAGTAAATGAGATTTTTGTAGTGGGTGGAAATGCGAGTTCGTAAAGATAGCGGACTCAACAAGCACTGTCATTGGCAGACGGGAAGACCGAAAGCTGTGATGAAATTGCACTTCCCCCTTCATCATATCCTAAACCTTTCGGCATTTCATTGAGCGAGCTGCGAGTGAGAACTAGGCATCGTGCGATTACCGTACTAGCTTCACCGTCATTTTGTACAACTGGTTTTTTTGACTCATTTCTTCTCTAATTCTGCAAATGGCTGAATAAGCCATGGACTCGATACATTTACCGGCCTCCGGAGTCATTGGGCGTTGAAAAAACTAACGGCTTAGAGTCAGAACTTCCACTAAGTGTTTCATTAGTCTTTTTCCAGTCTAGGTAATAATTTGGTAAAGCTCCAGAGAAGAGCAAAAGGTTTTAGTGTAGAGTAGATCAGTCAAGATAGAAATAAAAATTTCTCGCTTTTTATCGCCAGAATTCTTTTCTCAGAACATTTGTTTATCCATCTGGATCCCCTATCAACTTCGGCTGGAAGAGTAAGCTTTCGGTTGAACGAATCATTTGTTATATGCTTTGAAGTCTGAACCAATTGTACGCAATTCATACGACATCAAGATGATAAAACCTATTTCGGACCCAACGGACGAAATGCCACCACGATACGCCGAGGATAGTAATTCCAGCATTTTTATGCCATCTCGTACGACCTACCTACCCACAGCGATTAGCGTTTTCAAAATCCTACTGTTGTCGATCACGCCCATGAGCGACTGTATAGGAAGTACCTCCGATGCAAAGTTGCGCGTCCTTTCGGATTGGAAGAGTCGAGCCGCTTGGGCAATCAAACACGCTTGTTTCGGAGTCGTCTTTTGATTGTGGCTTTTTATAAATTGGAGTACTATATGCAGTTCATACTGGAACCGTTCATGCCTTATTTATCTTATCACCGGTGTTATTATTCCGAGAAAGATTTAAAGTTCTGAGGGGGGCGAGTATTCGAAATATTGGACTTGATACTAGAAAGGGTTTAGCTTTCAGCTTTGGTTTCAACTTTGCGTTTGTATACGTACTTATTTTGCATAGCACGCACTCCCGTACGGTCCTGTGTAATGAAACTTTATTGAAAGTCCAATTCTTTCTCATTTTATGGGTTAATCGATGGCGATAGTAAGAGATCTTCGTCAATTACACCATTTTCTCCCGAGGAATACGGTAGGGCCTCAATTTTGGATTGATCGATGGGCGTTCACCAATTCCAACGATTCGTGCCGGCTACTTCAGGTCCTTTAACAGAATAGGTTCAATTCGCTTGTGGGTAGTGGTCGAGAATGCTGGTAACGCTAATGGGAAAGAATAAGAACAAGTTTATGGGCAAGTCTATGAGCCTGTTTGATGCTGGAATCTGTCCACTTCTCTCGTGCTTTCTTTTTTAGTTTAGTAGTCCAGATAATAACTCTTCTTCCACGGGATTAGGAAACATCGACCTACTACTTCTTTCCCTTGCCATCCACTCTTGCCCAAGACTTAATTACCCATGATCCTGACACCTTCCATCTCCATTTCCATTCAAGGTTGAAGCTGCACACAACTTCTAAGGCTTTTCCTCTTCTTTCTAATCGTCTCAATTCATCCCTACTTTCCCCTCAATTTCAGCCCTCTTTGCTTTGAGCCCTTGACCTTGCTGGCCTCATAACTTTAAATCCCCAAAGTTTCCAGACATCTGGACGAACATTTCAATCATCCCAGTTTCTAAAAGAGAAGCCCTGCACTGCACTCGTCATTTGTGGACGGCTACAAGCCTACAACAACCTAGCTGTGTGAATCAAGCTTTTTCTGCAATCGACGACAAGGATCTCCAGAACAAACGGGTGTAATTGCAATCCTTGCTTCCGCAGAGGACCGTTGGCAGAAAATTAAATTATTGATCACCGCCTTTTTCCAATTGGAAAAAAGTGAAGCTATTCGGAACAAGAACTGATATTGAGAATTTGCTTGGTTGCAAATTGTTCAATGCTGTGGAATTTAATCTATTAAAGGAAATCTGAATCGTGAGTTACCTCTCTTTCGGTTTGAGGACACCTCTGTATATATGGTTCAACTAATAATAGTATTGCAAGTACTTGAATACCTACTAGGTATAATAAATTTATATTCTTGAACTCGTTCCTTCCGTAAAACGTGAGTTCCCCTTCCCAACCTGATAACCCATTCATACAACTATTTGACAATAGACATTCTAACTCAATATCAGGCCAACAAGAGTGATTTGGTCGCACTCTTACACCTTGGCAAAGATATAAATAAACAACATTATAATTCATACACGGATTTCGATTCTCGGGATCCAAAAAACATACAGCAGTATTTATATCGAAAGGTGAGATCCAATTGTTTTTTCCCTTTTCTCCTACCGAGTCTCTGGAATTATTTCAAGTGAATTTGTCCAACGCCGCCACATTTGGTAAGAAGCGCGTCGCGGGCACATACAGTTTAGCGATTTCTTGCCGGTAACTTCTGAATACAACCCACCTCGACCTCGCGATATTTCATCCTGGTACAAGTGCTCAGGTTACAAAAGAGTCGCCAGCTGTACAACCCATCAACGTGGAATCTCGTACAAAAGAGAAGACGCGCCGTTTTGAATCATAGCGCAGAAGTGAATTTTCTTGACCGCAATTTATCAGGATTTCATCTCGACAAACTCTTCGACAGAAACTGTTCCTACTCCTCTTTTGCCATCGTTGGTTCCATTTCTCTCAGCTGCATGCAAACTTCTTACAGTGCTAACATTCTGTGTTACCCAGACTCGATCTGCAAATATTCCCAAAGATTAAAATATCCCAGTCAACTACTACATACCCGCCCACGATCTCCAGCAGCAGCCATCCACCCTCGAGATACTCGACGAGCATAAACTGTAACCATTCATCTGGGAACTTTCGGTCTGCGTCTGCAAGTTCGGCTAGAGCTTTGATTTCATTGGGACTCGCAAAATAAATTCGGAAACATCGAGAATCGGAAATCGGAGATCGAAAAAAACAAAAATAATAATTGGGAAAAGCTCATCGCCGGATATATTTTCACGGCGCATCGCATATCTACCTACATCCTTGATCAATTCAGTAAGTGAACCCTCGTTCGCCTTCAATGAAGCTATCCATTCCAAGTACGACTGCACAAGTCGAGTTGTTTCCAGGTCTCTTCAGAAGACGTTCTTACTGCTACAACTCAATATTCAATATTTCATATTTGAAGGAACAGTTTGTGATAAGAAAAAATACATCGGCACGCTTATCGGTGGAGTAGCAGGGGCCTGCTTCCAGGGTATTTTGCATGGAATAGCTTTCTAACTCAAATCCTTATAGCAAAACCATCCGTCTCGATAACTTTACTCACAGCTTTTTACGCATTTAGCCGGACCTTCATACGTTATTTTGATAAGACATCTCACAGGTAAGTGTTCTAGATTTTGGATCCTATTGTTCTTCTCCACCAATCTCGATATATTTTTGATTGAACCATTGCTGCGAGGTCTTCCCAATCCTTGCCTTCTCTCCACCGCCACACTATTAGGCGAAGGGTCATCCGCTTGCAAGGCTTGTTGCAGATGACCAGCTTTATCGCCCTTGTATTGGATGCATCCTTTCCATGTTTCTGTTGATTTTGCTGTCTCCTGTTTACCAATCGATCTACCCATGTTTGTATAATACATCTGTCCATCCGCTCGCTCTTAGACCTGGTCTTCTTACCACGGTCATCGCTGTGCCTTGTTCTTCCGCTATCAGCCTCACTCGTATTGTTGCGTCATTATCCGATCTTTGGTTCATCCGTACTCTATGCTTTATGCATGTAATCTTTTTATTCACAGACTCGGTGTTTTCAGTACTTTACCGAACATGACTAACGCGAGATTCAGGTCTTTTCCTCTAACATCGATTTGAGCCATCCTACGGTCGCAGTTTATCAGGATTGTAAGTTCCAAACATTGTTTTTGTATTTTTGACTGCAAATCATCTATCCTGTGAAGAGCATGCATGGTCCAGTGACCAGAGTATGGAGAAGTTACCTTTGCGCACCGAGGGCGTGCCCTGCCCGGAAAATGTCTAAGTTGCGCCGCCGAACCCTGTTGCGTCTAAGTCCCCTATCCACAGTGTAGATTGTTGGGATAGCTAGTGGTGTCGGCCCGGCCCATTTCGTATTACAGAAGAGGCTTGTCAGCTGCTGAAGATATTTTGGGCATCTACTCGATTGCCCGATGCTCACTAGCCTCCTAGGACTGTGGCTCCTCAGGAACAGGAAGTCGATTGATTCCATTCCAACCCAGGCTCAAGAATCAATTGAATGGATTCCCTTCTCCGCCTTTGTACCTTGTATGGTTCTTAACTAGATCTACTCGGGGATTTGAAAGTGGGGCGAACTTGACGACATTTCTTTATTTTGCACAGCCTTGCACTTTTGGGTACCTTCTGCTCCGACAATCGCATTGAATTAGCTCGAGACAATTTGAAATAGAGAATAAAAGCTAATTCGGAATCCAGCACAAATAGAGATCTACACCATACACTGGACTCGTTTCAAATCCTATCTTATCGCACACGTCAACCATCTTCGAGACTTCAAACCAAACCATCCGTTACCGGTCAACTGTAAGTTCGACCCTTTTACTCCTGTAATCTTGCACAAAGCACAGATGTTGCATGGCATTCGCATGGCATAATACATGATATTCCTTGTTTTACGTGAACGACCATTTTCCTGGTATTTATTTTCCAACGGTTGTTTACATGTGGCTGGTGTTTTATGTGGCTTGATATAACCCATTGCTGACTGAAATAGCACTCATCAGCCAGGATGTCGCATCGTCAATATAAGGAAGAGCCAGGTGTCAATGTTGTGAATAACGATCACGTAAGTACACAATTTACTTTGCCATCGAGCTGCATATCCGATGATCGATCATATTAAAGTTAATATTTATGCCTTTGCCTTATTTCTTTCCTCCCGAGTCTTGAGATCTTTCCAGAAGTCGCAAGTTGCACTTCTTTGGATAAGATTACAAGGACAAGCCTCCTTGCACATAACAAGCAAGCAAGGGAGTATGGCTTCCATAATTTTCCAGAACACAAAATTGAGCTGGACTCGAGCAATCGTGGATTCGTAGGCTCGTTTCACAATAAACAAGGGATTTCATTTTCAGCTACCCAGTCCCACGCGAAGAAGGCGAAAAACATTTAGTTGGTGGTTGGGTCTGCACACATTTTCTGCACGGCCTTTCAGCCATTCGCTTGACGGTTAGGATCGTCAAAGACAAGGTGACTTTAATCTCTGACCGATTAATTTGGGGGGCTTTTTTTTTCGGTGGGTGGAACCAATGATGTTATCATTTTTGATTGGATGTTTTGTTTAAAATGAAAAATTTGTAATGTTGCGCAAGCATGCAGCTAAAAGCCCATGCCGATCAAAAGATTGGAGTGTACAAGCGGCACCTGATAGTTTTTTTCATTTTCACCATTCAATCATTTCGTCAGCCTCTGAAGTCAATTCTAAAGATGGTCGTATGGTTGATTGGTTGTGGTAATTCATCTTTTGCGTCGCTCCCTTCGTATTAGTTCAAGTTTGAGCGATACCAAAAACAAATGCGAAGAGGATTTTCGAAGCATGAGCAGGGTATTTCGTCCTAGGCTGCAGTAAATCTAAGGAGACATTTGGTATAGCGGCTTGCCAAGGTTACAACGCCGCATCAACAACTGATGGAGTAGTTTTTAATGCTTCCTCTTATTTCATCTTAAACCTTCTAGTAATATTCTGATACACAACACTAAAAAAAGGCAAGTCCCTTTTAGCGTTTGGCTTTTAGCATTTAATCGCGAGTCTTATCTTTTACTATTATTGGGTAGTCTTAAGATTATTATTTTATTAATTTGTCTGAAATAAATTATACATAATATACATAATGTATATTACAGACTTCCTACACCACTCGCCTCATTCTCTTAAAGGAGTTTAGTCAAAGGTTTAGAGGATTTATTGTTTATTTCGTTTCCGTACAGAGTACCTTATTACTCCATCCAACTGCGCAAAAGTTCATGTGGCTGGTCCCACTTTCAATTCATAAGCCCAGCCCAAAATTTCTCTTTGAATAGACTAGTTGCCTCCACTCATACACACCGCTGTCTTTTCAGGGCCAAACGAAATCCGAACCCGACCCGGACCATTTTTATCTTTTTTTTCCTTTCCCTGTGCCATTTAAAAAAAAGTTATAACTGTAAACATCATTCACCCCCACCCCTTGCCCCTAGCTCTTCTTTCATACCCCATCCGGTCTCAATACCTTGCAACGTCCGCGCACATTTTCTATATTTTCATGCGATATAACCCTTGTCACGTTTATACCATGCGTTGTCCTTGGTTCCACTGAATAACTTTACATTTCTGTTCCCCTTGCCCTCTTCCACATTTCTTTTGAATATCCCATACAATCATTATCAATCAATCCATTCAAAGCCCTTGTTCTTCAAGCTTAATCTTCCCCCATCCAGACCACTCAAATCGCCCTGTCTATTTCCGGTCTTCCTCATTACAGTCATTTATCTCATCAAAAGTTACATACCCTCGTACGTTTATCCTCGCTCAGATCAATCTTCTACCTACCCCATTCTGTTATTATTCTCCGGTTCCTTCAAAGTCCTTTGTTCTCCCTCATCTCATAAGCTTTTCACCCTCGTCAGATCCACTACTTAAAAACTGGATCCTCGGACATTGCCTTCATCGCTTGTAGTCCTTGTCCACTCATCTGAAAAATTTCGTAATAGAAGCAAGGCATCTGTTATACTGAGGTACACCCTCGTTCTGTTCCCTTGTCCCAGTCCCGCATCTAAAGATTTCTTGCTGTTTTTCTACCACTATTATTGCACGCCGCCTGTCCTGTCAGAAGATCTCATTCCAGGTACCGCGCTGCTGCACTTGACCCTCGTCATCAAGGATCGACCACCACTTTCATACACCTCAAGTCTCGAAGTATACATCGCGACGCGACTCACTTTTCTCAATGGTCTCTACATTTTTAACGTTACATATATCACAAAAATTGAAGGAACTATCACTAACAAATGGCATCAATGCAGCATCATCCCCACCACACGCCGCAAGGTCCTCCTCCACCTCCACACCATCTACAACAACAACCGCGACCTTCGAGCATTGTGCACCAGCATCATCAGCAAGCTCCTCCCCAACCACAACATTCTAACGCGTATCCTTCGGGGCACGCGATACCTCAATATCCACAAACTGCTACAGGACCTGGTGGTCAACATCAAGAACTTCCATATTACCCAACTCACCCAAGTCCCTACAGTACACCAAGCGCATCTGGTACATATTCATCCGCAGGTACGTAAACGCGTATAAAAATAAAAAAAAACGCGTTTTTGTCACACAATAGACTAAATACTAACTGTCGCATAGGTCCAGAAACACCGGACATTATGGCGGCTACTCAACATATGACGCGAGCGCCATATCCTCCGATTTACCAAACTCCTCAATCCAACTCTCCCGCCTCTGTTGCATCGCCTGCACATGAGAACAGGATGTACGCGCCATCATCACAATTGCAGCAAAACCCGCAGATGTATTATCCAGGGCCACCGCAGCAGCAATATCCTCCTCCTATGGCCCAAGGGGGGCCTTCTCCATATGCGCAACAGCAGCCACCTCCGCAACAGCAGCAACATCATCATCAGCAGTCCATGACCTCACAGCCAACACTGCTCATGTCGCATCAGACAAATCAACACCCGATGCAGCAACATCCTAATCAACACCAACAGCCAGGTATGACCGGTAGCCCAAGAACGAAGATGGAGCCACACGTCCCACAAATTGCACGACCAAATCCACCATTAGGAGCTCAGCATTCTGCAAATGGTACACCTCAAATGCAACCTAACAATGTGCCTGGAAACGGGGGTAGCGGGGTTAATCCAAACGCTGCGCCGGGTCCAATTCCAGCAACCACCCCCCTCGTTGTGCGACAAGACAACAATGGAGTTCAATGGATTGCATTTGAATATTCCCGCGACCGTGTCAAGATGGAGTATACGATCAGATGTGATGTTGAGTCTGTGAACGTTGAGACCTTGACCCCGGAATTTAAAACGGAGAATTGTGTTTACCCGAGGGCGTGCTGCAGCAAGGATCAATACAGGGGAAATCGATTGGTTTACGAAACCGAGTGCAACACTGTCGGGTGGGCCTTGGCAGAATTGAACCCTTGTCTACGTGGCAAACGTGGATTAATACAAAGAGCGGTCGATAGTTGGAGAAACAGTAACCAAGATCCACGATTGAGAAGTCGAAGAGTTCGAAGAATGGCAAAAATTAACAATCGTAAAGCGGTTCAAGCGGCTACCTCCCACAATCCTCATATGACTGGTCCTAGTCCGACAGGGATGCCACCTTCTGCGAACATGGGTCCTGGCGGCGCGGGAAGCATGGGCAAGCCTAACCTTGGCGGCATGGGTGGTCCTCAACTTCATCACCACCACGCTCACCCGGACGGAAGTAATCAAGGAGGAGAAGAAGTCGGTATGTTTCACCAGATGTGATGTGCGATTATTATTATTTTGTTATGATACCATTCTTGCGAATATACCTGTTGATTGGGGGAAATTTTGGGCCATTAAAGTGACTAGTCACAAAAGCACTTTCATGTATAATACAACATTGCACTTTTGCTTCCTGCCTTCTGCGATACCTACCCATTACCCCGCGTTATGTCTTTGTATTATTGTATTGCTCCCCATTGCTTGCTTGCTTTGTATTGTTATTGTTTTGCTTCCCGGATAAACCTGAGAGGCTAATCAATAAACCCATTTGTAGGCGACGAAGAATATATGGATGAGAACACTCACCACCATCATCAAGCTCCGATTGGGCAATCTGCCAACTCTGGAGATGATGTGCGACAAGGTCAAGCTTTCCCAGGCTTTTCCAGCAACTACCCTTCGAGTTCGTCAGTAGGTGGAGCTTCCATGGTTCCAGGCAGCCACGACGGACGCCCATTGCCTCGCTCGGCCCACCCAATTGCTGCACAATCAAAAGAGGAAGAAGATGGTGTTGACGTTTTTGGCAATGTTCCCGAAGCAAAAAAGCGCAAGTTCATCTTGGTTGAGGATCCTATAAAGCAAAGTCGTATTCGTGTCCGAGTTACATTGGATACGGTTGACATCAATGAGATTCCGGATTCATTCCGAAAGAGTAACTCGGTCTATCAACGTTCTTGGTTTCCATTGCAAATGCAATCGCCCCCTCCATCGGCCAACGGCAGTCAATTCTTCCAGGATGATGATAGCGATGATGAAGTTGATGGAGGTCGAGGTCGATCTCGACGTGGCAGAAAAATGGTTGCTGTTCAATTGCCAAACGGTGATGAGGGCGAAATTCCTATACCAAGAATGCGCAAGTCTCAAAGAGCGTTGGAGGTCAAGCTTAATGACTTGGGATATAGAATGACCTGGCATCAAAGCAGAACATTTGCGGACAAGGCTGTTTTTCTACAAAAAGCCCGTGAGTAATTTTCCAGTTCTTGAAATTGCCAATTATTGCGATGATCATTACTAACCATATGATACAGTTGATGCATGGCGCAACAAGGTTAAAGAGAACATTGGAAATGCTGGAAGAGATGTCACTGCTATTCCTCACTTCGATACTCGTTCTGGAAAGCGACGCTGGTTAGAAAGCACCAAGAGACGCGAGCAACAAGAAACGGAACCTTGAAGGGGGTCTTCACTCCTCAGCAGTACGCTGTACCATTATAATCACGACATCTGCTTCCCCAATGATCTTCTTGGATGGAGAGAAGGGAGTGTCTTCATGTTTCCACCCCTTTCCGGAAGGCAATCCGCGGCTGTGATGAGATCATGACTCGTTTGGGTGGTGGATTGATTTAATACCTACATTGCTTGGAGTGTGTTTTTTTCTCTCGTTGCTTTTCTTTTTGCTCTTGTTTTTGGTTTTGGTTTTGTTCTTGTTTTCCACTATTTTGGTTTCATCAACAAGTTATTTGCTCTTTTTTTCGATCAAATGAGAAGTAAAATGAATAAATTGATTATCGTCGAGGAAATGCATGATTTGGGGAAGTAACGTCCGTGCGTATTATTTTACGGATTGATTTTCAGGGAGGTTGGTACATCGATTGTAAGGAAGAAAGGAGGGATTCCTTTGGAAGACGAAAGATATTTGGGGAGGAATGTGAAGATGAGGGATGAGGACGGGGCCCGGGGCCCGGGGCTGGGGATGCGGAAATGGGGGTGAACTTTGTAATTATGAATTGAGTATAAGTTAGAATTAGGAATGGACACTCTCGTTATGTCGGGGCTACTCGGTTAGAGTGTTCTTGGTTTTTGTAAATGAAAAGGAAAGGAAAATTTGAAAATGGAAATTTTTTTTTTTTAAATTGTTTGGTGCTGTTTGTGAGTGTGAGTGAGTAAGGATTATAAGTATGACTATAGATATATATATATATATATATAAGTGTATTTATTTTTTCTAAATAATAATTCTACAAATTTGTAATTCAAATTTCATTTAATTATATCGATTTGTTATAAAGTTATTAATAAGTGAAAATGTTAGTTTCTAATATAAAAGAGTGGTCCAAAAGAGAGGTATACGACTTAAGATCTCATATACTTGAATTTACAAATAGTCAAAAAAGTTATAGTGTCACATTTTGAAGTTTTGTATAAAATACTATAAATAGTTTTGGAATTGTCGATAAATGATAACATTACATTGACTGTTTAAATAAACTCTTATTTTATCCCAGATGCTTTCACTTTTGGCCTCCATGAATTGACTCCTCGTCACTATCTTCATTCTCTTCCTCGGAATTTCTTACGTCTTCCTCCATATAATCATCCGCATTATTCTCTTCCTCTTCTCTTCCTGCCTCTTCTGCATCTTCATTTCCGATTGTAGATTCCGACTTAGGAAGAGACTTTAAATCTGAACTTGGCTTCACAGCCTCCCATTCGTAGTCCCTAGCATGCTTTTTAATATGATGCCTTTCGCACTTCTTCATAGCAGGAAATCGTGAAGAGCAATGACCGCATTTAAATGGGCGCTTGCCGAATTCCTCCCTGGCGGCAGCTTCGAACTGTGTTTGCGTCTGAGTGGAGGTCTCGAGGTTGAGCTGCTTTGAATTTTCTGTGATCTTGGCAGCCAACTAAAACATATTTGCGTTAGTAATAGGTAAGGATGAGTTAACAAAGAAAAGAAGGTGTCATAGACATTCACCTCAAGTTCAACTCTCCGGATTATAGATCCAATGTCAGATTCATCTACCAGTTCAATAGGACCTTCTTTGCTTGTCCACGAGGCACCCCCAGACTTTCTTGTCGAGCGGAAGAAACGTTGAGACAACAACTCCCTGTTGAACTTATCCGAAGCTTCCCAATTCTTGTGATGCATAGAGTCCTTAGCAGTCGCTGAGTTACCAAGCAACGTGTTTTGAATCCTACTAACATCAGGGGTAGCTACTGAGCCATCTTCCAAAGAATACCGGTGGTTGTGAGCTATTTCAGCTGCAGTCAAAGGTACAAATAGAGAATCGTTTTGGAAGTTTCGGGCCTGATTCTTTGCTTGTGCCATGGCATACCAGGTAGCTTGGTTTTCTTTGGTACCGAATGCCAAAAGAGCTTCAGGAAGTTTCTCTGGAGTGTTGGTCTTGGTATTCGGCCTCTGGTTATAAAGAAGAGGGGTAAGATTCCTTTGGATTTCGGGAGATTTCTTCATTATGTGCTCTTTGGGATAACCAACTGCCATACAGCGAGAAGCGATATACCTCACTGGATCGAGTTCCTCGTCACCCTCTGGCATTTCGAAATGCAAAGGCTTTCTAGCTGAATGCTCCTCCATTTTTGCGGGTCCAATGCTCATATGGGGGTGCAAAGCTCTGAAAACAAGGACCCCTTTCCCCTTGGGTGGAAACTCGGTGTATGTTCTGATGGATGTGATTGCTGTGCGACCTCCAAAGTAGTTAGATGGCATATTTGAGAGGCACAGGAGCGAGGTCCAATGATTAGGGCTATCGTTCGCGTCAGCATGAAGCCCGCCTACAGAGCCGAGTGAGTTTTTTAGAGATGCCTGGTCAAGGTCAGAGTAGTTGAGCTGCAAGGATGCTAATCGAAGGTTAGTTAACGTTTGAGGTCAGGAAAGCTTTCAGTTGGGGTAGGAGTCATAGCTTACTAAACAAGTAGTTGGCAGCTGATCCGAATGTGAAGGGGACATCGATTTCCCTCTGCCTAGCAACAAGATCTAGCTCTTCTGTTGAAACAATGGTCTCCACTGGTCCAATAAGAGCTTCTGTTATCGATCTCAAGAACTCGAGCACATAAGCTTGGTTCGCTAGAATGGCCTTGTTGACAGGGCCAGAGCCTGCCGCTAACGCTTGTGGATTGACGGTAAACCCAAGCGTATAGCACCTAGGATTGGCCCTCCTTCCCCCACCAAGGATCATCTCAAGCTTACTTTCGCCAGGTCTCCTCTCATCACGCTGTAAAGCCATCTTCTGTGCCTTTACGGCTGCTGCGTAGGCTTTGGGACTTTTTTGGTGATAGGACTTCGGGTCTAGGTAGCCCGCTGTTGTCCTATTGTTTCTTTCTGTACCCAAATACACTGTTTCATTTGTTTTCAGGTGATGATACAGCATTGATGCATTCTCGGCCTCTGTTAGTGCCCCCTTCGTTGTGAGGAGCCTAAATGAGTAGGAGTTAGCATTGTCCTTGCGGAAAGTGGCGTCGGTGGCAGCCGGGAAAGGGGTATATAGAAGATTTAGGTAGTGCTAGGGACTTACTTGGGAATCTCTGAGTTCCTTGCTATTGCCAAATGTTTATTAAGAGGCTCAGAAGATGAAAAGTTTGGCTCAATGAGGTATCTTCCATCTCCTTTGTCTATAGGAGCCTTGTAGTTGAAGGTTGGTGGTGTGTTTGTGTTCATTTTGAATAACTAGTTGTAGGTCATAGGGAAAACGGGTGAAAATGTGATCAGAGAAGGTCAAATTATGGTGTTGTAAGAAACAAGGAGATCCTTTTGAACGTAAAAATTTCAAAGTTTATATACTGCAATGTTTCTCGCTTCTAACTCACTGTATGTTTTTTTGTACAGCAGCTGGAATCTCAGAGTTTTTCTTTGGACCAATGCATGATGGTGACTGACTTGAAATCAATTACATTTGGGAAATTAGTTGCTGTTTGGGTCTCACTGGCTGGAGAAATGAATGATAACCAACGACTGATAAAAATTAAAATCCACTACTGTTTATACGTGAGTAAGATGTTTATCACTAATGTTCGATATACTTATACGTGTAAACTCTTCAAGTAATAATTAAAACTCAATATTATAGTCTGTTAAGAGTAATGATCTCTTACAGGAATGATGGGAAGCATAGCGCCTAGAATAGGATGGCACTCGGAGTATATTGTTTCGAGTAAAGGGGAAGTTATAAAAGGAGAACTCTATATATATATACAGATTTATACTAGTACGAATTAGGGCTGGCTACCCCTGCTATTTACTACCACAGAGAACACCTTGTCAACATAGTCTTCCATTATTTGCTATAGGCTCTTCAACTTCTATCTCCTTTCATTCAATATAATTTCAATATCTACAATAGATTTCAGTGTAGAATAGCTTAATCAAAGCAGATAAAAAAAAAAGCATCATGTACATTTAATATTGAAGCTAGTTCTTTTCTGGTGGTAGTAATTATTGAAGGAAAAATCTGTTACAAAGAATAATGAAAAGCATATACGTAGAAATTGAAGACCCTCACCCTGTTCTAATCTGACTAAAAAGAAAAGAATTTGTAGAAATAAACAGCTGTGATATAGGATCAAAGCTCTAGAGGCGTCGATGCGCATCCCACATGTCATTATCAAATACTTGACACACGCCGTCTCCTTTATCTACTAGTAACTACCAGAATTCTGTTTTTGTGGGTATATATACCCAACTCTTAGGTTTGATTCAAGGCCCACTCATGCAATCGATCGTATCGTCGAAGTATTATGGGTTGGAGTAGAGATGAAGCTGTGAGGTAGTTGTGGAGTTTGGAAGTGACATAAGAGAGGCCAGAGACCGGCGGCGTGGTGGTTTAGGCTCTGCTATACCCAGATATAGATGAGGAGGAGGGATCGCTCCGAGACTGAAGGGGGCCATGGCCAGTGCATGCCAAGATGTGGTTGCAGATATACTCAATAAAGGAGTTTGCACATAAAGACAGGCTTAATGAGGTGATTCTGGGTATCTTAGCGAGGAGATGCTGGGTGCAATCAATAAATCAGAAAGTTTACTATAGCATATACCCTTAGAAGAAATCTATTGCGTGCTCGCCTACCTAGCTAGCTTAGAGGAATATGGAGGTATTGAGCCATCATGTTAGTGATATCCTAAAACATATGATAGTTTTTGAACCGTCCATTCTGATGCCATATAAAGTTTCTAATTATTCCTAAATTAGAAAGCGACCTGATTGACCCTCTTGTAAATGCATAACCTTAGGATTTGTCTCCGCATAATTAATTTTGTGTTGTGATGTCCCCATAATCCTCAGTAGTGGGAGGGCTGTACTTGGAACTGTTCCATTGAAGTTGGATTTCCCGCCTCTGACACCGTTGTATCACTTGTTGCTTTTTGAAGGCTGTGGTGAGAGGTTTGATTTCGTGCAGAAATTAAGGTGCTGCGTTGGTTACAAGGATCAGAATTTCACCCAAACTCTTCAATTGATGCTGACTAGTTCTTTTCTAACTCATGATATCCATTTCTCACTACCTAGTGGAAGATGGAGTTTTGGAGTGATTATCCATCCACCCATGATTCGGTGACTGATTGAGCTGTGCAGGGGCTGCACAGCTCAACCGATTTATAAGCCAAGAGCAAAGCCCGGCCAATCTGGTTCTTGTTTGTAGTTTAAAAAAATGAGTGATATGACTAATTCCAACAAAGTTGATAATGGTAGCAATTTCATAGCGAAAAGAAAAATTCGCAGGACGAGAGCTGTACCATATTTGTAATCTAATCTCGGCCTTCACTTGTTTAATACTTTGAACTCAGTGGATACAATTGCTACGAGACTCAATCCGATGTCTTCATAGCGCCACTTTACAAACTAGATGTCTATAATCATCAGCAAACCAGCTATCAGTTTACAGTAGGCTGTGCAAAAATAACCTGCAGGTTGCGGATATCCGTAAATAATCTACCTCGCGGGCTACCCAATAAACCTAAAATCTGTTTTCCAGGTTACTCATTAGGATTTTAAAATAATTCATATTGTATAGATTATTTGCAGATTATCTATTAATTTATATAAAATAAATATAAAAATTAGTATAAAAAATATAGAAACAACTTCAAAAATTTAAACGAATATCATTTATAGATAATTTATAAATAATCTATTCAGATTCTTTAATTACTTGTCCTGCAAATGGATTATCTATAGATTACTCATTATAGGCAATAATCCGCTCCACGGAGCCCTGTTGCGCAGCCTAGTTTATAGTACAGTAACCTACTTCTCCCAAAATTATACACAGCCAAAAATTACAGAACCGGTATTGCACATTCAAGGAAAATCCCTTAAAGCTTACTACTAATCTTCTGCAAACTTGAATTGTATGTTGCTACCGATTTGATCAGATAAATCATTGTTCTAGGTTATTTAGGAATGTTTTACCCCTTCCTTCGGTTAATCAAAAGCACCCCACTCTAAGCGAAGATAAAAAATTTCGCCGAAGGTATCATATGCATGCAATATGCCTCAGCATAGCTCATGGACGTATAGTTTAACGCACATCGCCAAAAACTAGGAGTTCACCAAAATGCACCAATTGCTCATAATTCAGTCAAATCTAGGAATGGTCAGACTAATGGTGGCATTTCCACAAGATGGGCTTGAATTTCCTGGCTCCTCGAGAAAGGCGGTTGCTGTACTCTTATACAAGCATAGATAATGCTATTGAAGTACAAAATGAATATGTATAGGAAGCATTTAAATTAATTTTTGATCAAATTTGAACCCACTTATCCTTATAAAAAAAACAAATAATTAAGCGAAATACTTCCTAGATGTATTTCTCGCTTTCTTAGGGCAATACCGCAGTGATAGTTCAAAAAATGGCTATATCTATTTCACGCAATTAATGTAACAAAAGATAAAAGCAAGCAAAAAGATATCCTCACCTCAGGAATGGGACGCATACAGCCTACGGTTGTGTCTAATTCACGTTAATCAATGTGCTAAGGAATTTTGATACACAAGACAGCTGCAGTACTTAGGAACTTGGCCGTATATACTTCACACTAAGCAGTATAATAAGAAATATAGGTGTATTTAACAATTTGGTTGTATCCAACCCGACCGTAAGTATGACACGTTGCCATCGTACTCCAAAAATTGGCTGTATGCTCGTGGCTAATCAGCCTAACAAGAATACATGGATAAGCGAAAATACTGCCGTATTTAAAAATCGACTACAACTAATTTGCGCTAATCATCAAAACAAGAAAAATAATAAGCAAGGAAGCTACCGTGCATCAAAGTCTGGCTGTATTGTTACGAAGCAATAACCGACTTACCAAAATTTAAGTCACGTGCACGAAACATGTGATTTGGATCCTTTGGAGCTTAGGATCCAAGGAGCCAGGAGCCTTGGAGCTTAGGATCCAAGAGGATCCAACTAAGTACGAAGGTCTATATAATTAAGATGAATTTCCTTTGTATAGAGCTTCGTACTCAAGATCAATCATTTAGTATATTCTACTATTAGTTATGAATAGTATATCATTATCGTTGTTACTTAAGTCCCTGCTTGACGCCTAGTTATAAACCTACCTCGAGAGCCTAGAACACTTTCACGTGATCTAGACGGCTACCCTCGTAACATGTATCTGACGTGCTAGTCTCGAACTTGCAATTAATCCGTACGGTTAATACGGTTTGCTGTATCTGAATAACGAATACCGTAACTTCGACTGGCTTGATATATATGAGCACATCCCCCCCGTTCAAAAATTCTGATCCTCTCCTTTACACACACAGAGCCTTCGAGAGACAACATCTGAAATCATCAACCACTTCCAAGATTTTACTTCCCATAAAGTTTCCGTGTCCAATCAACATAAATCATAACACATCAAATTCACCCATTAAGAATACCTACGGATTATTCTCTAAGATGCTATCTTTCCGTCCCTTCACCTTGGAGGGCACACAGTTAACTTTGAACTTGAAGTCATCCAAATTCTCAAGGAAAACTCCCTTCCAATCAATTGCTTTGCCACAAGTCAAGACTCCTCGATCATCTGTTTCGGACCCAGCAAGCGCCCTCCCCGCTAGGCTCCAGTATTTGAGGTTAGACGAGAAACAAGCATCTTTCATCGCCGCCACTATCTCTCCTGTGAATCCCACTCCAAATGATGTAAGCTCATAATACTGCCACGTCCTAGACTGCCTATTGATATACTGTGCAGAATTTTGAAGACGACTTCGAAGACGCGTGGAAAGATCTAGAGGCCGATGATGATGATGCAGCTCATCGAAGCAAGATTCCTCAGCGTTTTGTGGAGCAACAAACCCGTCACAGCAACCAGGGAAGCCAGTTAGAATACAATATTGCACTAGCGGCGGAATTAGGCCCTTCAATTAAGTGCTACAAGTGCGGGTGGTTCTCCCAATACCAACTTCGGGATATGTGGATGCCAGACCAACAGCAACCTAATCTAGTTGCCCCAAATTCGAAAGCAACTCAGACACATTTAAACATTGCTACATGTGTTAAATGCAGCTCAGGACAATGTCTGCCTTGTGGCAAGGCTCCTCACCTTACGGAGTGTATTTTTGCCGATACTCGCATCGTTTGGAATGCTCTCCTCTCCGTCGATACGGCAGTGGTTAATTTTCGCTATGTATCTCCAATACTCTCAACAGTTGAAGGTTCGAGAGACGTGTATCCGGTGCTCTTAGAAGCTCTTACAACTATCCTGGCTGTAGTACCAAGAAGCGGGCCACTCACATTCGGACTGTACGAGCTGCTCCATAATAGTCTAATTCTAGATCTAATTGCGGACATCATGCGGGATATGACGGTTGCAAATATCCAGCTGTCACCACTCCTTATTCAAACCTGGGAGTTTCTTCACATGATCGCCGAGCACAGTGAACTTGTCGGATTGTTTTTCCAAAACCGACATGTGCTAAATGGGGCGCTACCTGGGCTCCAGCAGCTAGCTTTTCCTCTGGTACTTCTACCAATTCAGCAAGCCTCGAATATCAAATCAGACGTTTACCCAGCGAAAAAGTATACATTTTGGCCGTTGCTCCAGAAGGCCTCTGATGTTGCCAACCAATACCTACAAGCAAATCATGACGACGTTTGGTCTGCGGCTATGGTGGCACAGAGAGTCCTTGATGTCTATGCCATCGTGGCTAGGAGTGTCGCTCCGAATATTGTTGTTCCCAGAAAAATACACCGTACTCAGCATGAAGCCGGATATGCGGCTGGTGTCAGGGATCTCTGTCGACTCGCGGTCATCAGAAAAATTGAAGCAAAGAAGAAAATTGTCCAGGAAGAAAGCAGTATGGAAATTGATCCACCTAGAAAGAAGCGTGGTAGTGCTCGTCAAGAAGTCCAAGGTCAGGATCAGAATGGCGGATGGAATGGAGAAGGAGGAAAGAGAATAAAGGCTATCGGAATGTAGTGGATTTGGCCATTATCCTAAGGGCTAGCAGGGATGAGAAGGCTAGATATTAGAAAGACTGTGGACAGACAGCAGTGTGTGTTATTATTACAAGAATAAATCTGAAGAAGGCTTTTTAATGGATTGATGATGAGGAATAGCTCATTGAAATATGTGTTCCGATTATGTGTTATCATTATTCTTTAGTATTTTGGATGGGTACTGTAATATTTCTGTGAACTATATAGAATCTTCAATCAATGAATTTTCAGAATATTATGTATGCAAACAAATGTGAACAAGTGAATCAACAAATAGTTTTTTAAAATATGAAAGTAAATAGAATGAAGGGGTGAAACTTGATAAAAATGGAATATTGATTGTTAATGATTAGCAAATTCACAATATAATATAATTTTGTCTGAAATTAGAATATTTTGATTTTCAGGGTGGACAAAATGATTATGTCACCAATTTTGACTACGGAGCTAGTATACTACGCCAAGATTATCCGTTATATATCCCCTGTGAGTGCCGGGTCTAGCAATAGCGAAGCAATCAGTGCCGAAGTCCTCAGATATGCAACAAATTGACAGATACCGAAGCTAGTTAGAAGTGCCGATATTCCAGACCTGCAACCAAAGCAAACCAAAAATCCGAGGCTAACTACCGCTTTCTGCGATTACCCTCATATAACCCAAATTTGATTGCGGGTCGACCTACAAGCATCTCCCATCGATTCCTAGTAGATTGGCGTATTAAAGAGACGAGACTGTAATACCGGAATACTTAATTAAGGTTATGATGACATTTTCTTAAACCGCAAGTTACTCCAGCTGTTGAATTACATATGTAATGAATGATGATAAATCACACTACTAGTATGAAATCTAAGAATCATACCCGTCCCACTAGTCCACCTGTGGCAAGTTTTAAAAATGCAATGGACTGTCTAACTTC
This sequence comes from Sclerotinia trifoliorum, assembly GCA_905066765.1. Taxonomy (NCBI): domain Eukaryota; kingdom Fungi; phylum Ascomycota; class Leotiomycetes; order Helotiales; family Sclerotiniaceae; genus Sclerotinia; species Sclerotinia trifoliorum. Next base: position 1,928,560 of record CAJHIA010000011.1, on the reverse strand, counting down.
CTCCCATCTTCCTATCTAGCCGTGCATCAATGCAAGAGGATCGGAAACGGAAGTCGCAGGGGAGTGTAGTACGTACTGCAGTTTATTGTCAGGTTTCGAGGGTTGAACCTTTGATCGGATTATTAATTGAACTCAGTAGGTTAATTAAAACGAGAGCTTTACTTGGAAAATTTCGCTATCCAAACGCAATCAAATATTCAAAACTACCTCGATGCTCTTAGTAAACCACTCAATGGAAATGCTTTCAAAATTCGAAAGCTACAGACTGGAACATGGAAAACAGTACCAGTGGAACTTCGTCCCTTAAGAGCTCCTCGAACTCTTTAGATGACATTACCTTCTGAATTGCGCCAATATGTGACCCAAACTTGCCATAAATCCAGCACCACATTAAGGAAATCTTTGTCTCTATCCTCTTCGAAGAAACACTCCTCAAATAGCTGTTCTTTCGGACCACAAACGTGACAAGAGTATGCTGACAGATCGTTTAGATTAGCTGAAGCCAAATATTGAACATGGCCGTCAGCGCCCTCCGACGTAGATTTCCTATGCTTCGCATCTATCATATCTAAATGATATTTCCAACAGCGGAGCAGGGAAGTGGGTTTCCATCTAAGCAGTATTCTGAAGCTAGTGCTCAACTAAGTGGACTTGCCTAATCCAATCTATCTCCTAGTAAAACAATACTCGAAACCAAACAATCTAATTATCAGCAATCATTTTTACGCATACAAAAGTGCATAAGGATCCCGAGTAATCCGAGTAGTCTGGAATGCAATTCAACAAAAAAAGTCTCCTGGTTGTTTCAATTGATTATAACAATGTCTAGAAAATTGTCTAACATGCAAGTTATCTATAACAATCAATCCATCCGTTTAAAAAGACCTCACGCGCGAACTTAACAGCAAATCACTCTTCCTTACTCAGCAACAACTCTGCGACCTATCTTGATTCTTGATTCTTGAACAGCACATTCGAATCAAACATGGCCAAATGATTACATATGATATCACATTATTCGTAAGACCTTAGATAAATGTAACAAATATCTCTTCAGTCGGAAGAAATGCAAAATTTAAGGGAAACAGTCTTTTCACGTGTGATTCCCATTACATAGGGCTAAAGCATTTATCAGACTATCGGAAGCTTAACTTGCAGTTTTCCCAGCTCTAGCTCAGTTAAATGAGATGAATTGATTGAAGACGCAATAAAAGCAGACGAAAATATTGCAATGATTTAGAATGACGATAAACGGCGAGGATAATTAGGGGTTTGCGCAGACTTTGATATTTGGCAATCTCTAGCTTTGGGAATACATGACGCTAATTAATTACTATTCTGGTATTAGGTTTTCAAACGCCAGAGCACAATCAATAACGAAGCTATATTTGTAGTGCAAGCTGTTAAAGATGTAACTTTATTCGCTGAGGTAAACTTTATCTACCCTTTGCGCTAACTTCAACGAGTCAAAAGTAATACATTTAAAGTCTAACTTCTGAATACGCAGTGTATCCAGTAGTCCTGCCGTCTAAAATCTGAACGGCAGTCTAAATGACTAGTATTAAAAGTGAATTGAAGAAATGATCCGGATTGAATAATATAAATTCAAAAAGTTCAGATGGCAGTCTGGATTTTTGGATTGAATATGGATATTATATGATTATATGATATTTATATCTAGTTCAAAAGTCTGGCTTCTTGGATTGCAGTCTAGGCTTTGTTAGGGATTTAAACTATTCTATATAGATTGTTCAACTTTTGCTTGTATTTAAACTTGAGAGTACGAGCTACATACTCGAATCTATAGTACCTGATAAATCATTCTTTGACTCCCCGTCGCTGTTTTTCTTTCCCTACAAGAGATCTAGCCATGGGGGATAACCAGATTTCGGGCCCCTGGACGTCCATAGAACCTCTATTTGCTTCGATCGTAGCCACAATTTCTTTAGCAACAACACGGTTACTGCTGATTGTCGTTAACCCAGATGCCCATCCGTACAGAAACACGGACTGATTAACACCAGTTAGGACATTTGAGACGTCGTTGGCAACGATAGGAAGTTTGGAGACAATATTGGATATATCCACATCCAGTACCGTGATGGGTAATTGCCATCCCGGAGGAATGCTGTACTCTGAGAGCTTCTGAAATTCCCTCGCCAGCTGGTCCCTTGTCAACTCATGATTGAAACCAAATATCAGTTCCATCCGTTGCTTTTCGGTGTCTGTTCCAATTGTGTCTATTATCTCTTGAGCTCTTGCAACTGCTTCACGAGTGCATACGAGATTCCTGGACCCACATGCAGGCCAAACAATACTAGGTAAGAGCTGGTCATGACTTTCCATTTCCATCTGTTTGATCAGAAACCGATGATGCCAGTCTTTTGGCTCAACACGGCCATGCGACAGACTGAAGATTTGGTAATTAGCAAACAAGGAAATGGTTGACTGTTTTTTTGGGAAGTGGAAGCACCCATCACGGGATACAATATCTCTTACTTACTCACTAATAAATGCGAAGATCATTGTACAGTCAACATTGAGTGTTCTGGAGAAATTCTCGAAAGGATCTGCTATCATATGTTGGAGAGCTTGTGATATTTCAAAGCTCGCAGGGATGTCCTCATATATCTGCACTGAGATTCCTAATGCCCGAATTTCTTTCAAAACATTGGCCACCTGATTTGGACAATTTCGCGTGATCCTAGGTAGTACCATGCGTATTGATGGATGCCGATATTTAGTTCTAGCCAACTTAGAGGCTTCTACAAGTAGCTTGGCTTGCTTCAAGAGACCTTCCGGCTCATCTTCTGTATCTAACCTTACAGCATCGTCCTCCTCATCATTAGTCGAGTCATCTTCAGCCCATCCAGCCTTTGCTAAATCATATATCATCCTCTTAGCAGTAATTGTGCTTACTTTGATCCATTCAAGATCTTCTCCGGCCACGATATCAACCTCCACACTTTTAATATTCTTCTGCGCTGAGAGATCACCTCGCTTGGATTTGAGCAAGCTTTGACCAGTGCACCAAAAGAAACGTTTCCTCAAAGCCGTGATGCCCTTGCAACCCTTTGCCGCATTCCAAACAGCTGAATAGAACGGAAAATTGGAAGAACTGATTGTATGAGCAACTTTTTTGTTCTCCGGATCTAGATTCGCGAGTTTTGTTAAAGATTTGATCTCGGACTGGAGGTTCGTCGAAAAGTGCCTCAGTTCAACCATCTTTTCCTGCTTTCGCTCCCTCAATCCAGTCTTGAATTGTTCGAGCTCGGACATCAAATCTTTAGACCTTTGAAGTAATTCTGCCACTGATCTTTCTGAGTTGGGCTCAGGATCTAATAAGTCCAAAGCAGCCATGCCATTGGCAATGGCCTCACCATTCGACGTAGCCATACTAGTAAGATTTTTCTCCAGTCACGTATTAGAAATACGTGTGCTTCAAGGCCATGGAAATAGCATATGATAAGTATTGGTAGACCTATTCAAGCGTGCGGGGTTCAATTCTTGAAGATATTCGATTTCATGATAATATTGTAATATAATGTAAACGAGAACATGAATGACTCTTACTTAACATCGACCGACCCAGCCGGCTAAATATCGGTTGATCTTGCCTTTGGAGTACTTGTACTAGAATGGTCCATTAGTAATGAGCTCCACTAGCGCATTTTAAGGTTATTTTCCCATGACATTTCTGGCCGCCTCCCCATCACCAAACCTCAGAAAAGTTCGTCGCGCAAATCTACCAAGAAACTAGAACCACAATTTTCCAGCACACCAACCATCAAGATGCCTTCCGACGACCTCACAAAATGGATAACCTCAGAAATCGACTTCTATGCCCTTCTGGGCCTCACGCCCGAATCCTTCACAGCGGACGAATTGCGACGGGCCTACCGTAAAACAGCCCTCCAATACCATCCGGACAAACTAGGCGCAGCTTTCGACGCCGACAAATACGAGCAATTCCAAGCCGCAAATGACGTACTCGCAGACCCCGAATCCAAGCAAAAGTATGATAATTTTCGCAATGGACGGATGCAAAGGCAAAGGGCCGCGGCACTATTTGAAGGGAAGAGAAGAGCTATGAAAGAGGATTTAGAGGCGAGAGAACGCGGAGGAAGTTTAGGAAAGAGGAGTAGAGAGGATGAGGAGATGGATGAAAATATTAAAAAGCTGGCGGAGGAGGGAAGGAAAAGGAGAGTCAAGAGGGAGAGTATGATGTCGGAGAATGTTAGCTCACCTAGCTCACCTATGTCAGCGCCGCGGCCGCCACCTCAAGCGCAATCGCAATCGCAACCTCGCCCACAACCTTCAACGTCTGCCACATCAAATTCAGAAGACGAAAAGGTAGCGCGTCTTGAACGTCTAATTGCTGAAGCTACAGCGGCAAAAGCAAAACGAAAAGCGGATAAAAAAGCTAGGAAAGCAGGCAAATCGTCCGAATCTTCTACACCAGATACTAGTTTTAAAGCAGACTCAAACGCAGCATTTAACGGGGTGCATGCTGTACCTTGTGCTACGCCCTAACATTATCCAATCTAGTCCAGAGACTTTATTTAGTTCAGACATCCAACGGCGTTCAGACACAAGGGCAAGAGTTATGGTTGGCTTTTCTTTACCATTTTGAATTTAGCATGGCGCTGGTTGCTTGGGGAAATGCTTCACATACATGTGGAGATAATTAGATATTCAAACTATAAGCTATAAGTAATACCTATTAATACATTTCATTACACAGTTGGTGTGCAATGCCCGGTGTGACCTTGTATGTTGACCCCCAAAACCGAAACCGAAAACCATTAGTGTATTCTACTATGTCTCGATCCAAGCAGGAGGAAAAGCTCTAACCCTGATATTCCTTACTTCTCCCTCCTTCTCTCCCTTACCCTCTACTACAAACTCATCCACACCATCCGCCTCCTTCTCCTCCACCATCCACTTACCCATCTCATCCAACCTCGCCAGCCCCAATCCCAAATTTCCCACACCACTCAGCCATTTCCCCACCGGTCTCTTTCCACCTACTTTCTTAATATTTTCCCCACCATTCAGCCAACTCGCCAGGTTACCCCCCTTATATTTCAACTCTCCTAACCCAGGCATATCCTCCCCATCCGGAACCAACATCATCGGCACAATCCTCTTCCTGATAACGCCCATATGATGCGTCCTAATCGTCAATTCCTGCCCTACGTAACAGCCCTTCGTATAATCAATTCCACCCATAACATCAATATTACTTTCCTGCGGCAGGGCACTCTCCCTCAGAATCTCATCCTGACCCTCCGGCACACCAATCAAATATCTCCTCACCCTATACACATCCTCCCCATGCATCTGTACCTCCGCATCCTGGATATCCATATGCATATGCCAACCCTTATTCACAATAACCCTATTTCCCATCCCAGGGGCCCTCGTATCCGACGTAACAATTCCCTGTGTCGCCTTCTCGCGATCCCGTTCTAGCGCATCAATAACCCTAACCCCTACTTTCGTTCCCCACAGACTATAAATCTTTTTCTCCTCCTCATCTATAATCTCCACATCGAATTTCGCCCGCATCCTATACCTCTTGATATGTTTTGCCAAAATTTCCACTTGTTTCGCATCAACTTCTATTAACCAATTATCACCCTCAGTCGTTTTGCCTCCCTTCAAATCCGCATATATATCCCTATAAATCCAAACATCATTTAAGACTCTTCCCTGGGCGTTTAAAAACGCAGAATAAAACCCATTCTTATTCCCTTCTTTGTAAATATCATTCGTGATAACGCCCTGTAGATACTTTGTCGAGTCCGGACCTCTGAGGGATATGAGTCTACGAGTTGAGAGACGGGCGATACCCTTTTTCGGGAGCTTGAAGGGGCTTTCTATTGAAGATGATGTTGGATTCTGGGTTGAGGCTGGCGTTGAAGCTGAAGAGCATTTGCGGTTCCTTGGCCGTGCCTCGATTGTACGACGTCCTGAACAGCTGTTACATATATATGCATTTGCAGGTACTGATACGGGTCTTTTGGAAAGGAATTTCGATATAGATTTCATGTTTGTTGTTGGTAAGGTTGCTTGGGTCACTTGTTAAGGTATGGGTGGGTGTTTGACAATAATTTTCTTTGGATTGGGAAATCTCATTAAGCTTCACTAGCTTCACTTGTCGTGGGTGCAGATGACGTAATAATGAGCTATATATTCGCTGATGATTGGCTGTAATTGAAGCTTAGTTCACGGTAAGAAGAGGGGCAATTTGTCAGATCTATTTCGATATTAGTACACTATCCATTTTGATGTAACTACCTACATCAAAACTAGATAATGAGATGAACTCGTCCAATTATTTCACATCTATAACTCCAAAATTTGAGAATTTTTTCATTTTTAAACTAATAAGGCAAGCAACGACATAGCTTTGGCAAATCTGGGTATTGGGATATCACTGAACGAATGCTCCGAATGTTACCAAATCCAAACTCCCGCTGAAATGCCAAAACCATGCAGACAAAAGAAAATGGCCCATCCTTCAATATCATCCTTCAATAACCCCTACTAGCAACAGCATCTAAGTAGTTCAACAAGAACCCTTTGTCGGCTGAAGATATTGGCGTCTGGCTTCCACGTCGTGACACACCCTCACCATTTCCTGATGCCAAACTTTCAACTCTAGATCTGGATGCAACACTGCTCGTTGCATCTATCAAAGTATTAGAAGAAGGCCCATCATGCGATGGTGTTCTAGCCACTGAACTGGACGCCGCCATCGGTGACTTTCCAAACAGTGACAAAAGAGCATGCTTTTGTTCAGTTGACTGAGGAGTCTGAGAAGTAAAGGATAGCGGAGACGTCGATGGACCAGCAACATTAGCAGGGGCGACGTTTGGTGAATAAGCAGCAATAGTGGAAGGCGCAAGAAGCGGAGAAGCCTTGATTGTATTTGCTTGTGGTCTTTTGAGAATCTGGGGCTGGAATGGTTTCTCTGGCGAAGTCTTAAAGGCAGGCTTGCTACTATTGTGCATCTCTGGTCCAGTGATTGGCTTCTTCGACAAACTACCACGTGACTTGGTATCTTTCTGCCCATTTGCTGGGCGAGCAAGAATTGATGTAGCTCGGAATGGAAGGTTTGATTCTGGATCCATTTCTGGATTTCCGTGGCTAGCTTTGCGGACGTCGGCGTTTGTATTGGTGCCCTTTTGCTGTGGGATGGGAGGTGGGGAAGCAAGATCTACTGCGCTCAATTCTACCGCAGAAGGTGACCTGGATGTTGGCAGGGCCATAGCGACTGGTCCTGCAGCTAGAGTTGCAGTTTGAGCTGCAGGACTTTTGAACATGCCCAGTAACATGGATCGTTGATGCTCACTGACAGGTGGGCGAGCCGTTTGATTGTTATTGCCGGTATTTGGAATGCCTGTATTGAAAGCTGGTATGTACTTTGACTCAGTAGGGGAGGTAACAGATATAGGCCGAGAACTTTCTCCCGGAAGCTCTTGAGCTTCGCGTATCGCAGGGCTTACATTTGACTGAGCTGGTACTTGGGAGGACATGCCGTTGGAAGTGACATTTCCATTTGTTTGATCGCGAGTCTTGAAAGTGTTTAGAAGTAACAACGAATGGCTAGTGAGTGCAGCAGGTGCTTCCTTTGGTTGAGGCGGAACCATGGTAGCATGTACATTAGGAAATTGAGGGAGACGCATTGAGCCGGAGGTCGTAAAGTTGGGATGCGGAGGTTGTTGCTGAACATGCTGTGGAACCATTGTGGAATGTACTGGGGCTCCCGTAAACAATACTTTCTGGGCATTGGGAGGTAGTGGTTGGGGGTGAATCAGAGGAGGTTGATATGGATGACGTTCTCGCTGTTGTGGAATCTGTTGCGGTATTTGTTGCGGTATATGTCGTGGCATTTGGTGAGGCATTTGGTGTGGCATTTGTGGCGGTACCTGATGACGATACTGCATATTGGGAATAGACCTTTGATCGTGACGGACTTGGAAATCAGGCTGCTGGTAAGGATAAGTCTGCATTAGATGTTGGCCTTGGTGCTGTTGTAGTGGGAAACTAGGTGGTGGTTGATTCGAGATATGTGAAGCGTTAGGTACTTGATGATGAGGCGTTTCGGGAAAAGGAGGTTGTGTGATGGTATGATCTAGCGGTGTTTGGGGAGGTGGTTGTGTTGAAGGCGGTTGGTCCACTGCTGGTTTGCTATGTAAAAGAGCAAGCAGTTGCTGCCCTGAGCTGTGCGAAGCTTGTGATTGAGCCGGATTGATGGCGCTGGGCTGCAATCCCTGATTCGGCGGCTGCACTTGCATTATTGCAGAAAGAGCAAGGTCGGCAGCATTTCGCCTAGTTCGTTCTGCATCGTGTGAGGCGGATGCATTATAATTTATGCTTGGCTCAATTGCTTGATCATCCTCAGTGATACCTTCATCGTGGCTGATATTACCTGTAGCTTCAAATTGCTGATTATCTGTTGCTATTTTTACATCCTTTCTCTTCTGATCCAGAATCCACTTCTTTAGTGGAGGTAGGAAAGGAGCTACCATATAAAACTTGTTGGCATTGGCAGCAGCCTCGGGTTGATGTTGTTGCTGGCCTTTCTTCCTATAAGCTGGAAGATCAGATAACCGCCACCATTCTATCCTACTAATCTCTTTCCGAGTTTGTGCTTCGAAGCGGGTATCCATAGGAACATTTCTGAAGACGTATAATCTGATCTGCTGACCATGCCCAGTAACATCGATGCCCTTGACCAGACTTCGATCCTTAGCCACAAGCCCTGAGCCTTCAAGGTCATAACCAGTCTCCTCATATGCCTCTCGGATAGCGCATGTAAGATCGTCTTCATCTTTATTTATCTTCCCCCGCGGAAAACTCCAATTTGCACCCTTCTTCCAACCTTTAACAAGAACAACCGAATCCATGTCCGCATTCAACAATATCACACCTCTTACCGGAACTCGGGTCTTATATAAAAGAAACTCCTCAAAAGCTCGCATATGTATACTTTCTGAAAAGTTTGAAAGTAAGGGGCAATGTAGAAATATCTTTAGACAAAAGTTACGAAGGGACATTGATGGTAGGCTTGGGTCGAGGGGTCGAATAAAATCTTCGTAGTACCATTGCGCTTCCTCGACTTGAAAACATATTCGAGGAACGTGTGATAAATCAGCCGCAGGAATATTTATTATGAATCGGACGCAAAGGTCGTCCAGCCCTGAATATTTGCCATGTGGTTAGCTAAACTACTTGAATATGAATATTGATTATGGTGAGGCTGCACTTGAACAGTGCGATATAGTTCTCGAGCAAAAGACGATGCAGCATGGTAAAAAGGTCGACTCGATAACGGCATCATCAAAATACTTACAGTCTTCTAGCTGCATTTTTCTCTCTGACATGTTGTATTCGCGTCACAAGCATATCCACGACTCGACGTTCTTTTCGGGGCGGGGAACGCGCAGGAACGCTTAGGCCAAAATAACCTAAAACCAAAATAATATAAAGACCTGGTGGCAAAATAAAGAAGTGGCCTATTTAGTAAAGAGCTTGCCTAGGTTATACAGGTAGATACGGTGATCACAGATTGTGTGGATGATTGATTGACTTGAAGGTCGTGAACTGTGGAGGTATGAGCGTAAGTGAGTTGGATGTCAATAAATGAGGCAGTGTCAATAGCTTGCCTTTGGAATACGGCGGTGGGAGCGGAAAGCCACGGTCGATTCAAACTTAACGCCACATATCCTCAGCCACATTATCACATGACTGCCTGACATGGCGGAATAAGATTCCTCGGATCTGCAAGTTCCAGGTGTCGGATGACGTTTTTCCAATACAGGGGCGCAGTCGAATCTTGGACAAAAAATCTTGCCCAACATGAAAGATAAGTGAAAATCAAGCTTTGTTTCAAGCTTCTAAGGATGATTTTATGGGTAAGTGATTAAAGGTTAGTATTTCTCATAAATAGGTTTTCTATTTTCAATTCCATTTCATTGTTCATTGAAATCCAAAGACATTCATATTTATGTGTCAAAGCTGGGACAATCCAAAAATAGTGATATCAAGCGCTTTCTGAAACCACTCATCGATCAAGCACCACCAACGAAACGAAGAACAAACGAATTTCTCCAAAAAGCCCCTACTATCAGAAATAAGTTGGTGTAACGGCTCTCTGTCTTCAATAACTCCTTAAAGAGGAAAATATCCTACTCAAACATATTATTTCCAAATACAAAAACTGCACCTACCCAAATAAGCGTCACAATCATGACTTCGCTCGCAGCAAAGTATATCAGTAAAAAGTTTTTGGGGGAATCTGTTGCAAATAAATTCGGATCAGAGGTACGATATTGAATCAAATACCTATCTCGTCAAGAGATCGTTCATTGACAATTTTCCAGGACTTGTACTTCGAAACTGTGCCTGCCTCCCGCTTAGACGGTGTTCCCTCGAAAAAGAAAACCCAGAGGAGAAGAAAGGCGATACCTGCTGGCATATCAGAAAAAGATGCAAAGATCCTCACCAAAGTCAAGCGCAGAGCTTATAGACTAGATATGAGTCTCTTCAATTTTTGCGGAATTAGATTCGGATGGAGTAGTGTGATCGGTCTCGTTCCTGCGTAAGTTCTCTTCCCCACTCCCATCACATTGCCTCACTGACATAAAATAGGATTGGTGACTTTATCGATCTATTCATGGCGATGATGGTTCTTCGAACATGCAATAAAGTTGATGGCGGACTCCCGAACGGTGTCAAATCCAAGATGATGTTCAATATCATGCTCGATTTTGCTGTTGGTCTTATACCATTCGCAGGAGACCTTGTCGATGCAGTATTCCGTGCGAATACCAGAAACGCCCTTGAGCTCGAAAGGCATTTGCGCGATAAGGGCGCGAAGATACTGAAGGCAAAAGGTGAAGGCTTACCTGCCGTTGATGTTACCGACCCCCATGAATTCGATCTTTACGATGAGCAACTCTCTGATGAAGAACCTCCACGATACACGTCCAGAGAAAATGAAGAGCCTGTTAGTCCTCGGGAGCCAGGTGGACGTAATCGCAATAGCTGGTTCGGTTATGGAGGTAGAGCAGAGCGAACTAGACAACCTGATCCTGAGCAAGGTCGTCGTAGCGATAGATCACAGCGGACAAGGCAAGCGGATGTCGAACAAGGTCGCGGCGATAAATCACACGCACAAGAGCCCCCACTTCCGGTTCGTCCTAAGAAGGTTCAGAAGAGTGGTAGACGTTGACAATAAATATCGTTGTCATTTCGAACTTGGAGAAACTTCCAAGGATTTTCCATATTTTAATGCCGAAGGAAGGGTTAGGAATGTTTTGATATTTAATGCTGGCACGATTTTCTTTGTTTGCTTCAGTAATTGATGACGCTTGCTTTTCGTAAGTAACGAGGAAGATGCATTGCGTATACGAGGCGAGGGTTTTAGGATATAAGATACCATAGATGTAAAATAATGAAAATGAAAAATCCCTTCAATGAAATAAAAACGTGTCAAATCTCCGCACCGTGTTCCATAGGAGGCTACTCATGTCCAAATGCACTCATATCTGAATCATCATGACTGATCTTACTCCACCTATTATCAAGACTTTTGTCAATACTTCACGCGTTACTGTGGTTTCCTATTGATCTTCTAGGATTAAGATCTGATAACTTTGCTTGGCATTAATTGGAACTTTGATTTCATGAGCTGAGTGGTTCTTTGAGTTAGAATAAGTGGTTCGTTAGTCAAAGTGTGTTTCCATCTAAAATTTCCCAGCCTTTTTTCAACGCGAACGCGAAAATTAGCGTGTTAATAATTTTCTCCACGTGACGAGCATCGAAAGCTCTTAAAGACGCGGTTTCTCTTGTTCATACATACATTCCATTTAACTCAACACAACATACAAACACGAACAACTTCCCGGTTTCTTTCTTTCTTCCATATACCGAATACCAATAATCAAACAACTTTCTTTATATTCATCATATTCAATCACAATGACTTCTCAAATGACCCCATCAAAGACTGTACGTTGAAACGCGCCACCCCTCCTTCCATTACTGCCCCTCATTCAATTTATTTTCGCGTCTACATTATCATACTGACTTGAATCCCATAGGCTGCTTCTGGCATTCAAAACATGAAAATGGAATCGCCTGTTAAAAAGCTCAACCTTGCCGGAAAAGAAAACAATGCACTCGATGTTGACGCGCCAATTGTCAAAGAACTCCAGAAGCCAATCGTCAAGGAAGAAAAGACTGTTACAGTTGCACCTGGAATCAAGCCAGAGGAAGCAGATGAGCCTCTTCTCCAAGAAAACCCGAACCGTTTCGTTCTCTTCCCAATCAAGTACCATGAGGTGGGTCGCGTCCTTCACGCGTTGACACGTAGAGTGCTGACATATTTGCAATTAGATCTGGCAGATGTACAAGAAGGCAGAGGCATCTTTCTGGACGGCAGAAGAGATTGACTTGTCAAAGGATCTTCACGATTGGAACAACAGACTCAATGACGACGAGCGTTACTTCATCTCCCACGTCCTCGCATTCTTCGCAGCATCCGATGGAATTGTCAACGAGAACTTGGTGGAGAGATTCAGTGGTGAAGTTCAAATTCCAGAGGCACGATGCTTTTACGGTTTTCAAATCATGATGGAAAATATCCACTCCGAAACATACTCTCTTCTTATCGACACATACATTAAGGAGCAGGCACAAAAGACATACCTTTTCAATGCTATTGACACAAGTAAGTCATAAGCTTACACCACTATACAATACATCATCTAACAATTTTGGAAGTTCCTTGCATTAAGAAGAAGGCCGACTGGGCCGTCAAATGGATTCAAGACAAGAACTCTACCTTTGCTCAACGTCTTGTTGCATTCGCCGCTGTAGAAGGTATCTTCTTCTCTGGGTCTTTCGCATCCATCTTCTGGCTCAAGAAGCGTGGTCTCATGGCTGGACTCACCTTCTCCAACGAGCTCATCTCCCGTGATGAAGGTCTCCACACCGATTTCGCATGCCTCCTTTTCTCTCATCTCAAGCACCGCCCATCCAAACAAGCCGTCCAAGATGTCATCACCGAAGCCGTTGAAATCGAGCAGGAATTCTTGACCGAGGCTCTTCCTTGCGCTCTTTTGGGAATGAACTCTACTCTCATGAAGCAATACATCGAGTTCGTCGCTGATCGTCTCCTCGTTGCTTTGGGTAACGACAAAGTCTACAAATCTACCAACCCATTCGACTTCATGGAGAATATCTCCTTGGCTGGTAAGACCAACTTCTTCGAGAAGAGAGTTGGAGATTACCAAAAGGCCGGTGTCATGGCCGGTACTCAAAAGAAACATGAGGATACCGAAGCTCAAACCGAAGCCAAGGCAGAGAATGGAGGTGACTTCAACTTTGACGAAGACTTCTAGATGTTATCTTCCCTTTTCTTTTTGTTTTTATCTCAAGATGGTACTGGCGTTTACTCTATACAGCTCTTGACTTCTTTCCCGGGGCTTACACACATAGATGTTTGATGAGGGTATGTGATTTGTACAATAATATTTAACATGAAGGAGTTGGGGTGTTGGAAAATTGGCTGGGCGGAATGAATATGATGTACACATGTCTTTTGGACATAGATGGCTGACAGGGAAATCATGGTTGAGGTATACCATGGTAGGATTGAATGGATGGATAGGATAACGATGAAATTGCTAGTTAGCGTAACGAATAAAGTCCAATATACACAAGATTCGATATGTCTATTGTTGTCGATAATTGTTGTGACTGATTTGGTGACTTTCCGCGATACATTTTGGATATCTTGGATGAATGATATATTTACTTTAGTACACATGAGCATATCAGCCAGCCATGTATCTATCTCCTCTATGCCCAAAAGTCCTTCGCCAGCCTCACCATGCAAATTTCTACAGTATACCAAAGTGATATGTATAGCAAGTCATGCTGGAACACAGCTCAATCCATATGTGTTTTCCCCTCGACCCTCTTTCGGGCAAGGAGCGAGGATTTGCGATGTAAAGACTGATGTGATGTGATGCCGTAGATAGATTATAAATCTTCCGAGTTGTGGCACTGTGCAACCAATCCTTCGAACTTATTCCAGCAACACCAGAATCTATCCACCAGATCCTCCCAATCAAATTTCTTAAACCATCCGTTTATTTCTTTCCCTTCTTCTTTTTTCCCTTTCCCGCTGTCTGCGCCGTCTGCATCTGTGCTTGCGCCTGTTTTCCAACCTCCTTCTCCTTTTCCTCCCCCTTCTCCTCCTCAACACCCACAGGCGCCTCACCCATATTAATTTCCCCCAATCCCTCCTTCTCCTCCGGTAATCCCGCCATCAATTTCCCAAGTCGTCCCATAATTTGTATCAATCGACTTACTTCCGCCGCTTTATTAGTTGTATATTTAAGGTTTACACCTGAGTGTGGGTGAAAGGTTGTTATTGTGAGGGTTGCTCGCGGAGGTGCGGGTTGCGAGGAGGAGGGCTTTGGGAGACGGGGTTTGCTGGGCGTGGAGTGTGTTGTGGAGGGTGCGTGGGGGGAGGAAGAGGCGTGGAGGATCGTGTATTTGGTTGTTATGCGGGTCTGTTTGAGGATGTGTTAGTTGTTTTGGGAGGAAAGAGGGGAGGAAAGGGGAAGGGAGAGGGACACGTACGGTACTAGGATGCGCTTTTAATAGGAGAGAAGATTGAGTGAGCCATTCTTGGGCGGTATTTAAATACACCATTTTATCTTTGCTTTGCGATTGATTTTGCTTGGTGTAATATATATGGTTGGTGAAGATTCCTGCGTTGGCGGGAGTTCTGGTGGATTGGCGCAAGCAGTAAGGATTCGTGTGCTGGAAATTGAAGCTTGAAGTTGATGAGCGAATCCAAGGTACTAATCAATCAAGCAGAAGTTCATTAGCGTAAATGCGGGGTGAAGCGAGGTGAGGCTCTGCGGGTATTGGGACCAGGCATTTGCCGATGCGCTTCGTAGAGATTCGTGTGAATGTCTCATGGACTTCATTCGATGCTCAAGATTTTGAAAATGCAATTGAGATGGTAAATATGGTATATTGCATCTTTTTATGGATGGTATGGACGAGATATAGATATGACCATGTATATGAAGTTATATTCATGATAACCTAAATTCGCGTGCTGGAATTCCTTATTTCAACGAAAGTTGTCGGTGTATGGATAAGTGTCTATCCCATATTCGGATTCATACGAGATCTTCAGGTTATTCATAAAACTCTACCATTATGGAAGTAGATAGTTAGGAGGTGGGTTGAACAAACATTCCCATCTCTGCAGAAGCACATCCAGAAGCAGCCTACCGAGCATATTTTTGTATCTGACAAGCGGAATTTCTACATTGTCAGATACCCTGTCCAGAAAGACTATAATCATGCAGTGTAATGAGAGAATCACTTTATCTTTTTGCGCATCTGGTAATAGATTAAATCCTTCGATATGAGCCGCTCAAGACCTTAGACTCTAGAGAAGAATGTCACGGGAGCTCTTTCCTGTTTGAGAGTACAATGCTCTTTCCCTATATTTACAGGGCACACGATACAATTAAACCTCGCACTTTTCAGTCAATTCAAACAAACAGATTTTTTATTTTGCATCTTATTCTCCATCTTCTCTCATTCCTATCCATATCCTTTCCCTCTAAATATCTTGTTAGGACTGCTTTAAAGCTTTAAGTCCATATAATTCTTCTATCATCTAAGCTGCGAGTCATTTTCACATGGTTATCACTTTGAGGAACTCTTCATTTCAATCATCTTTCATCGAATCCAAATTCTTATATGTCTCATCCAGGGCTGGGCAAAGGGTAAGGTATACCCGGGGTAACTAGGCTAAACCCGGCCGAAAAATCACTCTGCTGAAGCTTTGTAGGGTAGGATAACTATTTTATAAAATGGTTCGGATGTTATGATATCTGTGGGTATAAATCATATAAGGTGATGTAATGATAAATATTATATTATAAATATAACTATGATATTATATGATATTCAAATCATATGATATTAATACCTGAAGAATCAAGAAGCAATGGTGTAGTTGATTCTGGAGAATTCTGGGAACGACAATATAAAAGGCAATGCATTGTTAATATGAAATGGATACTGAAATCGGGATTTTAAAGGAAAAACCATCGTTTATCAAAAGGACGCTCAAACAACTCTAATAGATGGCTCAGTTGAGGTTGAAGTTCCGGCTGGTCCTGACCCTGCCCCCTCAGAGCCTCGACTCGTCCAACCTTTGGATCATCCGACAGAGAAGAGGAAAATTAGCGAAGTGGATACAATTCCTGACGAAAACAATTGGATGGGAACTGATGTGTTGTCTTTGAAGTATAGTCAAGATCATGTAATGATTGTCTCGTATTGTAACTAAAAAGTCTCAGGCTCTTGCGGTTCTGTAGCAAATCGTTCCGTCACTTATACATTATTCTGCAGTATATCGGATTTCTGAGGACCGTCAATCTCTTCAACTCAACCCCACTCCTGATACATGCAGAAAGCTCTTAGAATTGAGCTGGAAAGCATTGTCTAACTGCATTTTCAGATACACCGATATCAAAGGAGCAAACTACCATAGCAATGAAACTAAGTGTTTGATGTTTCTTGCGAACAAGATCATCGGGACTGTCTAGACTTGTGTCGAAATTTCCGTTGAGCATTATGGAACTATCGCTGGAACAGAGTTGGTGATTGAGGCTATCCTTACACATTCTTTATGCTCTTTCTTTCATCAAGGCTTAACTGACTTGCTTAATTTGTGCGCTGGAAGTGATGAAGTTATGATGATTGGTTTCATTACCAAGCTATTTATTGGAATTGTTCGAAGCATCGATTGGCAGCCAAGGAATGAATTACATACGCACATCTTCGACGGTATATTAGCAGTTATCCTTCATCATGTTGGCAAACTTATATCCAATCTGATCTTCGGCGAAGATGTTAGAGCTCCCCAAAATCCCGGTAACATCAGCTCTGGACAAACCTTTCATCAACCATCTACGACGGAGCTCTGAAGATCAAAGTATCTTATTCCAATTCTCGCTGCTGCGGTCAATATTCAGGAGGAAAAGTGGATGAATTGTGAAGACGAAGAACTTTAAGGAAGGCTCGAAGAAAGATTCAAAACACCTTCAAAAATTGTATAATCGGAACAAGTCTAAATGGCTTACTTGCACCAGAAAAGGCTGAGGGAAGACTACTTGATATTCCTAAATTGAAAGATTTGGAACTATATGGTAGAGAGTGGACGATCCAATGTATGTTTACTATGGTGGGAGTGGAGGATAATGATGATGTTGATGGGGGAAGCGAAATGTTGATAAATTGAGATTTAAGAGCTGGATATGTTTTGATGTAAGATTACATGAGTAATTTTGTCGATGGGATTTAGACCAGAAATCATGATGGAGTTTTAGGTTGTGAAATTATGCTGGCGCTGGGGGCTGGGCTCGAGCTCGAGCTTGAGCTTGAGCTTGAGCTTGTTTATATCGTGGATGTATTGCTAGAGGATGGAAATTGAATGGTTCTTAATACTTGATTTGTGCAACTAATCAATAGATTTATAGAGTACACAGAGAGAGTATCGAGATCCGAGCGTAGCACTGATATGACGTTGGAAGTAATTATTTATGAGACTATAGAACATATTATCTACGAGTAATAAATTTTTAAACAAGATAAGACCTTGAAGATATTTATAATCTAGAAGATGCGAGAATTTGTAAATAAATAAATAATAATAATAATAATAATAATAATAATAATAATAATAATAATAATAATAATAATAATAATAATAATAATAATTAATGATTTGATATATCAATATATTAATAATATATATATATTAATTCAAAATACAAAATTAACCAATTGAGATTAAGATTGAGTGAAGATGAAAAGGGTCATATTATTGTTGAATTTTGAAGTATTATAAAATTACCAGGGGCCTGCGCCCCCCGGATGTTACGAGGGTAGCCGTCTAGATCACGTGAAAGTGTTCTAGGCTCTCGAGGTAGGTTTATAACTAGGCGTCAAGCAGGGATTTAAATAACAACGATAATGATATACTATTCGTAACTAATAGTAGAGTATACTAAATGATTGATCTTGAGCACGAAGCTCTATACAAAGGAAATCCATCTTGGTTATATAGACCTTCATACTAATCGTCCCTTCGGTCCCTTCGGTAAAGAGATCGAAGGGATCTAAGGGACCACGTGACTTCATGAGTGGTCACATGATACGAGGCCCGAAGCCGTCGTAACACCGGACCCCTGGCTTTTCGAGAAAGTCTAGTAAAAATTTAAGTTTTAAAAAGTTTAATAAATTTAAATATTAAATATATATATTAGAGTGTAGATAGAATATCAGTTTCCTTTTAATAATTGAAAATTTAATATTTTAAATATTCTTATTTTAAATATTCTTATTTTAAATATTATTATTATTATTATTATTATAAATTTAATGAGATAAATTAAATGAATAAAATTGAATGATTTTAATAAAATCGAGTTGAATGATTTTAATAAAGTTATATTGAAAAAAGCTTCAAGTCAGATTTGCCTGAGGCTATAAGGCTTATGCCAAGCTTTTTATCGCAACCTTAAGCGAACCTCATTTTCTACAACCTACACCGGATAAACCTCGCGTACAGCAAGGTTATGGTGTCGGCAAGCCGACAATAAAATTTAAGAGTTAAGAAAGAGAGATGAGATCTAGAAAAGAAAAGGAGAGAAGGGGTGGAGTGAGTGATTGAGTTATCTAGTCTAGGAATAAGAGTTAATTTGATGATGATAATGATAATTGTTTATGAGTAATGAATGAGTGATGGGAATGTAAAATATAAGAGATAAATAAAGGCTCTAGAGAATGTTCTTTACTCTTCTGTATTCAACATTTACAATCTACAATTAAATCACAATCTACAATCAAGACGAATGAATAAATACAACCAATAATAAATAAAATTTCATATCAAATGCATATTTGTAATTGAGCTGAGACCCTACGAAACTAACCTAACCCCTAGCTCTTCTTAGGCAATTCTGTCCTATAGAGCAAACTAACCTAATTCAGCCCTAACCTAAACAGTCCATCGCATTGTATTGTATTTTCCTCCGTAAAATTCACCGATGCGTATCATATCGTGTCAATATCATATTACGCAGTAAACAAGATTCATCCTGATCCGTCCGTCCGTCCGTCCGCCCATCCATACCCCCATCCCATTCTGGTATACCCCCAATCCATCCCAATCCATTGTCCTATTCCTTAACTCCCCAAATATAAACGCCTCAATTCCCAGTCCATCCTGCTCTCTTAGCAGCAGCTCTTGCTTCCTTATTTGCTGCTTTGATTGCTTGTCTAGCCTCCTTTTTCGCGGCTCTCTCTTCCTTCGTCACTGCCTTATATGCATCTCTCTTTCCCTTCCACAACTGAAACTTTGTCTTCTGTGATTTGGGCACAGGTGTCTCCTCAGATTTTCCTGCCTCTTTAGCCTTCTTACTCATAGCTATCGCAGCTCTGCGTTCATAATCCTCCGCCTCCGCATTCTTTCCTTGCATTTTTAACCATAAAGACTTAGATCTGACTTGAGCCTTAAGAAGTCCCTCATCTAATGGGTTACCGATATTTTGTAGCGAATGCAATTGATCAGCAATAACCTTCTCCACACCTGCTAGTTGAGAGCCAAGTTCATATGAGATGCGAGCACTGCGTTTGGCAGCCTCAAATGACATATCTCTTGCTGAATTGGTAAGTTGAGAGGTGATAGAAGATGCCCGATCCATAGCTAGACGTTTGGCTTCATCGATGTTGGCTATTTTTGACTGAGAGGATTGGCGTACATCATTGATAATCTTCTCGGCAGCGGTACGAACATCTGCAAGTGTTTGACCATCAGCTATGATAGTATCTTCCTTGAAAAAGGCATAAAATCTATCTAGAAGATCTTGCATGGTTTGAAGAGAATTGGTTCTAAAATCAACTTGGAAAGTCTCGTTGATGCGTGGCTTCTTCGTAGTGACAACCGAAATGTTAAGAACACCATGGGCTTCCTTCTTTGGAAGTAATAATACAATTCCATCATCAGAACTGTATGCACGCTCCGTATCAACTGTGACATTGTCTCTAGTGATGTTGACCGACATTGCCAACTTAGTGAGCCAGCTGACCTTCATGGCGGGTGGGATACGAATCAATACCTCTCTATCTCCCAAGATCTCAGCTGTACAAGAGCCACATTTGCTTGACTTCTTTTGGCCGGCTTGCGTAAGTTTTGCAAAATCTAGTTGAGGTTTTGACAGACTATTTGGCGGTAATGAATTCACAACCGAGGGGGAAGGGGTAATGGTGGCTTGAGTACCGGGGGCAATGCTTGTAAATGGTGCTGATCCCGCGGTAGATGTTGTAGTCATCGGTACAGCTGACATGGTTTTGCTGTTGACAGAAATTGACGGTTGGTTTGAAAAGGAATAAGTCGGGATGCCGTGGGTGAAGATGGCAAATAGAACACTCAAAGCAAGCAAACCATATGGAAGTAAAGCTCTCCACTCTGCAAAATAGTGGATCCATTCTGAGCTCACTGACTTTTCCCGATTCGTAGGGATTGCAAAGTTATCAAGCTTCTTAGAAATTGCTGGTGGCGTAGATAAACTCGCAGGTTCATGGAGACCAGTCAAGTAGGCAAGATTTCTATTCATCTGCCTAGCATCGATGTTTAAGAAAGAGTTAAGATCTATTGGTAGACGATGGATGATATTCCCTCTGGCATTTGTTTCTCGAGATTCTAAGCACATATGAATGGAATGCTGATCCAAAGACATGCAATGAGCTTTATTTAGTAATTGCTTGTGTGAAATAACAATGGATGGTATGGCATGACGAGCCATGAACTTTCTGGCGATGGTGCGTGTGCGTCGTGCTTGTAAATCATCGCTATCAGAACAGTAGAAAATTGCCACATGTGGTAATTCCCATTCCGGCTCAATGATGAAGTGATCTTTCTCTGGAACAGAATGGTAACAGTAAGGGTCCTCGAGGTTTAACCTAATGACGTCGGGCTTTTCTGGATGATCCTCGAATTGTAGGTTTTGAGCAGATACGCAGTCATCAACCTTGATTTGGTAACCAGATGAATGCATGAGCTCGATTTCCGGTGTTTTCTCCGAACCAAATGCAGATACCGGCACAACATTGTAGATTTGAGAAGAGCTTCGACTTGAACGCTCCTGACCTTCAACCGAAGCAGTGACAGAGCTTGCAATCTTGTGTATGATATCTTGCTTCGCAGCGTGGCTGCCTATATAGAGGATTCGGAGTGGGTCTTTAGTCGATAAACCTTGTTTCGTCATCGTCTGTCGAATGGTGAGGACTAAATGATTTGGAGGGTTCTGCATGTTCATATCTCGTGCGATGGTTTGATTCTCCTCATCGGTGAACTCTGCAACTGTATGTCTGACTGATACATTCTCAACCCCAAGGCTACCAAATGGTTCTTCAAACTCGATGGATTGTGAGAGTGCGGTATCGGAATCGTCATGCAAGACAGCAGAATTTCGACCGATGGTAGGATTATTGAAAGAATTATTGATTGAGTTATCCAAGCCATAGGCAGGAATTGAAGAATCGTGTGTATGTTCATCCCCACTTTCATCAGTATTTTCAGTATCTGCGAGGCTCTGCATATCATCTGGATGACCAAATTCAACCGAAGCTATAGACTCGGTAGCATTCTCATCATGACTCTCATCATCCGTATCAATAAATTCATAAGTAGATTCGGAAAGGTGACTTTCATCAGATGGGGATTCGCTGAGTGTGGACATCTTGTTAGAAGATTGGGTTTCGACCCAAGTAGTTACTCTTGTATCAACCGCGGGGGCAGGAAACCGAAATTCGGTGGAATTCTCTGGTTGATTTTGAGATGTCAAACCTAAAGAAGGAATCTCGCTGGATGACTCCATGTCATTAGCCTTGCGATATATTATATCAAATCTCGAGCAAATGGTAAAGTGAAAGAAGTGATTGTGAATGAATGCGAGGCAGTCGAATGGAGATGGCTTTCAAGAACACGGTAAATAACAAAGTCAAGGTTGACAAGAAGATGGAGAAGAAGAGGTCCCTACTTTTGATCTGTTCTTGATGATGTAAAGTTCCCACTCCAGTTTCTATGGAGAAAGCGTACACCGAGTGGTGCCGTGGGTTGGAGGAAAGTGGGAGGAGTTAACTAACTTAGTACTTGCCGAATCGTTGCCTATTGGCAAATCGAGGAAGTCCGGGCTTTGATAGATTAAGCGTAGACGTGTCAGAGACAGAGAAGTTGAAGCTTCTGCTTTTGCTTTTGCTTTTGCTTTTGCTTCTGCTTCTGACTTTCTCTGTATGTGGACAATGTTGATTAGGAAACTTAGATGGGAAGGTAAAAAACTTGAGGATTTTGTGCTGCACCTCGTACCAAATATGTAAGACGGACGTTTCTTTACTTTTTATAAAAGGAGTCGTAATGGGTGTGTTGACTTTACCAAGGCAGCAGGTCTTTCATTAGGTATGAGGCTTTAATTGATTAGGTGAGGCCGCCCACTCCACTAGTGTTGATGCGGGGTTCCTTATTGATTTTGGGGTGTGCCCAAGCTTGGTTATCGCATTGATCTCCGATAAGTAGGCCAGTATTTAAGTTTGGTGAACGGTTGTAGTATTAGAGATTCCAATACGGATGAAATTTATCCATGATTGGGTTGATCATTTCATTGTGCATCTTATAATAGCCAGATTCATTAATTATACATATTCTTCCTTCAACCAAGTTACCATCCTTCACTGCACTCCACTCACTTCACTCTTCGCTTCACTCCGTTTCATCGATAACCTCATATCAGCATCCATATATCCATGCTCAAATCATCGATATTCATAAATACCCATGTGTAAGACTAGAGAACCATCACAAAACACGCGCCATCTAGTATACGTTGAATAAGATACCTACTACCTCATTCATTGTTACCCAAAAGTCCAGAAATCATATATACTAGATAATATATTGTAAAAGTGGTAGGTCGAGATACGTGCGTCCCGATAGCACGCTGTGAGGAGGGAATTAGAAGAGAAAGCTGAATTAGATTACATTGTAATACGTCACTTATGGGTAAAACGGGATTCACAATGGTTTTGGGGTTGATATTATATGGGTTCAAATGTATATATGTAGAAGGTTGATTATTGTAAAAAGAAGAGGCAAAAGGTTCTTCTTTTATATCTAACTACAGAAGGTCATGTGATTGACTAGCTAAAACCTTTATGTATTTGGCCTATAATTCCAACTTTCTCACAATATCATATCTCATCCACTAGCGATCAAAGATCTAGGAATCACATATATCAGATAATATACCCATCCGTCAATAACCAAGAGTCCAGAAATCACACATAATAAAGTATGATCAAAGCATCATAACATCGTAATCAGGATAATTACAACAGTGCAAAGGTTTGGCAATAAGAATCATCAAGTTGTAATGGAAGTAAGATAACTTAATAGTTACTTTAGTCTCCTCACTAAACATATCTCCAATCCTTACTACTACCATTACCATACCATTACTACATCTTTACTACCTACCGGAACTTATTCAAAGTAATCAATCATCCGATCCATATATTAAGGTTACCTATTATCACACTCTATTACACTCCAATATACTAACATCTACCACTATCTCATCATTCGAACTCGAGAACATATTTAGACCAGTCAGTCGATCAGCTAGTCTTAGTTAAGCACCTCATCCATCAAAAGTCAAGTGAATCCCACCAAAACCTTGCTTTTGGGTAATTCTAAGTAGGTACTAGTTATATAGCATTAGATTATATATTCCGAAATCGCACTCATATACCTAGTATCTATATCATCATTATCCATCTCCTCATGATCTCCTCTCCTCCCCTCTCCTCCCTCTCCTCCCTCTCCTCCCTTCCCTCTCCTCTCCGCTCCACCATAGAAATCCTCAACCTAACCCTACCCTACCTCAAATCCACCCAGAACAATCTTACCCCACCATCCATCCATCCATCCATCCATCCATCCCTCCATCCACCCATCGACCCCACAAATCCAGTTGATCCCGTCCCAAAAGAAAAATGATTTTCGCTGCACCAACAACTAAGCCTTTTTTCCTAACCTAAGATTAGGGTTACCCCACCATCAGTCCCACTATTCTACTATTCTCCATCATATTCCATATTCCATATTCCACATTCCTCCCACCCGCCATCAACTGCGCATGAACACCTCAAAGAATCCAGAATTCTGTCTAGCAAGTAAATACATAATAAATAGTTAATAAACCAAACACCTTAATGATATTAGGTATAACAATATCTATACAAGGCGCGATTCTAGCGGGGCTGGTTATACAAAGTTTGTTTCACCTGTGCGATAATAATAAGACGATCGTCTTCATATCTACAATTGTAGTGCTTTCAATGACTTATAATCTGCAGGTGAATGAATAACGAACCAAGCAAGAATAAACACTTTTATATTTCTATATATAAGATCAAATAACTTAACTATCACGGAAAAATGACGCCACTCTTACGAATGGTTAATTGGGTTATATATATATCACGATTCACGGTTTAGATTATAGTAGTATTATTGATATCGATGATTTAGATGCCGATTACCAGGGGGGTGTGATTTAACTATTGTTTTCAGGGGGCCTAACCGCCCACGAATAAGAACCCAGGATTTCTAGGATAAGTATTCTAGATAATTATATTAGAATAGGATAAGTGTTCTGGCTAATCAGTTGTAATGGAATAATCATTTTATTCTAGAGTAAAGGTTCCTAAAGAAAAGCTTTTGGGATAAGTGTTCCAGGAAAGAAGAAGTTTTAGGATCGATTACATAATAAGGAATTCTAAAAACTTAAAAAGCTCCTAAAGCTTTAGAAGCTTTTGAAAGCTTTTGGATTTTATAAAACTTATTTTCATTCATTAATATATAATCAAAATAGTTTTATAATTTAAAAGTTTTATATTAAATTTAGTTATCAATTAGTTTACTTATATTCTACTTGATCTAATAACGAATTCACTTTCAAATAAATAATTAATGATTAATAACCTTGACCTACAACTACCAACCAGACGAACCTGTAACGATCTGGTTGATGCAGCGGCTGCCTCAGGTTTCGTATAGTTGGTAATTGTAGGTTAAGACTAATAATCATTGGTTATCTATTTGTTACGAGGGTTGCGATCTAGATCACGTGGAAGTGGCCTGGATCCTCGAATAGTTTATAACTAGGCGTCAAGCAGGGGCTTTAAAATAATATCAATGGTTGCAATTCGTAACTAATAATAGAGTATACTAAATGATTGATTTTGAGTATAAAGTTTTATAAAAGAAATCCTTTCCTAACTATATAAATCTTCTTATCAATTGAATCATAAGGATTTAATAGATTTAGGATATAATTCTTTAGATCCCTTAGATTCTATAATCCATTATATAATTATGATTAGATTATATATCCAAGCTTATTAAAGATGAAAAGATTATATAAGGTGATTACTATACAAATTTGTATACAAATCGTTTTGCTTTTCAATAGGGTCTAAACTTATATAGATAGATTGATTGTTACTTTATAATATTATCCTTTTTTTAATTTAGTATTTGTTTTAAGTTCTTATAGTAATCTTATCTATTGATTTATAAAATTTTTTATAAAATAAATTTTCCTTTCTTTTATTATACTATCTATACAATCAAGGAAATATAAAGAACAAATTGAACTTGCAAAATTAATCGAATTTCAAGAAGATATTATACCTTTTTATACTTATTACGAAAATAACTTTTATATTTATATTATTTCGAAAAAGAATTCTTCTCGATATAACGAATATATATATCAAAAGATCAAATATAATTTTATAAACTTTTTTATTACAAATATATATAATCTGATTCGAAAATAAAAGTATTTAAACGAAAAGAAAAAGAAAACGATTAATTTGATTGCAATTACTATTTCTTGTCTGATATAATTGTATAAACAATATAAGTTTCTTTAAATTTGTAGTAATGAAATAATTTGTTAAAATCTGAAAATAATAAATGAATTGAAAAAATTCGAGAAAAAGAAGGATTTAAAAGAAGAAATTGTTAAGAAAAGGAAGGAAATTTCGTTGTTTAATATTCCCAATTCTAAAAACAATTCTTTTATAATATCTTTTTCCGATTCTTCTTTTTCGATTTTTGAATCCTAATGATTCGATTTAAATAACTTTAAATATCGCTAATGGAATACTTTTAGCTTCTCAAAATAATTAAGATCTTTCTTTAATTTCCAAATATTCTCCGAATATAAGAAATCCAATTATTTAATCAAATATTTAATTTTGCTTTTGAT
Source organism: Sclerotinia trifoliorum (assembly GCA_905066765.1). Taxonomy (NCBI): domain Eukaryota; kingdom Fungi; phylum Ascomycota; class Leotiomycetes; order Helotiales; family Sclerotiniaceae; genus Sclerotinia; species Sclerotinia trifoliorum. Next base: position 1,902,104 of record CAJHIA010000011.1, on the reverse strand, counting down.
ATATTTATAATCTAATATTGTTTCGATATTGTATATAACATTTGGGTTGATTGATTCGATTTTTATTATAAATATATCGGATATTTCTAGTAATACCAATTCGAACAAGGATATATGGAATATTGAATGGATATTTATAATATATAATAACTTTAATCTATAATTGATTAATCCAATTATTTTATCGATTTTGAATAATCCTAGTTTTTTATAATCTAGTTTATTACTAAATCGTTTTATTTATATATTTCTTCAAAAAAGATAAATTTTATTTTCCTCTTTAAATATAGGTTCTAAATTATATAATATATTATAATATATTACTATTCTTAAAACTATGAATTATAAATTCAGAAAGAATTGTTTTTATAGATCCTTAATTTCTTCAATATTCTTTATAACTTCATTTATATTTCCATTTTACGATAGTATTATTCGATATACTATTAAATAGAATCCGAAGTTGATATAAGTTGGTATAGTTTTCGTTATTTCTGTTTCTAATGAATTATATACAAATTGAATCAAAGATAATAATTCAACCCAATTATCTTATTTGTAATTAATATAATATCATAAATAGATTTCTATTATCTAATTTAATTACTTTATTTACCTATTTATTTATAAATAAAAAACTATCGATAACTTCCTTTTTATACCCAATAATACTATTAATATAATCCAAAATTTCAAAGTAAATAACTTATCTCAATCCGAAATTATCTTTTCTAATACATTATATATATTGATTATATTCCTTAGAAATATATATATCAAATTATCAATAAATTATATTTCATAAAATAGTATTATATAAATATATTTGATTAGTTTATTTATTATTACTAGAATAATATTATATTTCCTTTTTGTAATTAATTTTTTAGAAAGAAATAGTTTAATTACAAAATCCTATATAATAGATTTCTATAGTTCCAAGAGTAAATCGAGGGTCTTAAACTGATTATATAGAATATATTTAATAATTTTGTTTTATATACAAATATTATATTTCTCAATTATTTCTTTAATTATTGTTTTTATCTTTAGGAAATATACTTTCCATTATAGTTTTGCAAATATTCTAATTATTTCTTGATATTTATATACTATTAATTCATATCATTCTTTAACAAAATCTTTTATTATTTCAATAGGGATATAAGTTTTGTTGTAGAAATAAATTACTTCTTTCTTGATTATAAATCCTGATTTTAGTTTTTTTAGAATTCGTTATATAATAATATTATTTTTGTAATAAAATAATAATTACAATTTGATTATATTATTTAATAATTTAAAAATAATAATTAATTATAATTTGTTATATACTAATGTATTACTTTTTTATTTTAATATTATATATATTTTGTAAATTTTGTTTTATAAATATTTTGATTTCCAATTAAAAGTATTTATTTTAGTATTTTCGTTCCCTTTGATATATAAAATTCTAAAATTATAAATTATCAAAATCTTCAATTATCTAACTTATTATCAATTTAATTTCTTTATTGTAATAAAATAAACCAAGTTTTTATAATCTATATATATTTATATTATATATTTTAATCCTTTCAAATATATTCTTTATTCTCTAAATACATTCATTATTATTAACAACTCCTTATTATATATCTTGTAATTTAATTCGATTAATAATAACTTTTGTAAATAATAAATAATTGATTTCTATTTCTTATTTAAATCGAATTAACTTAATACAATTCTTATTATATAATCTAAAATATCTGTTTCTATAATTATTAATAATTCTGAATCAAAGATTAAAAGAATAGATTCCTGTAACGATCTGATAGAGACAGCGGCTGCCTCAGGTTTCGTCTGATTGGTAGTTGTAGATTAAGACTAATAATCATTAATTATCCATTCGAAAATGAATATATTACTAAATCAATTGAAATATAAATAAACTAATTGATAATTAAATTGAATACAAAACTTTTAAATTATAAAACTATTTTGATTATATACTAATCACTTTCCCATACTAGTTATATTAACTGGCTAGTATAACTAGTATTCCTATAATATTAGCTTTGTTAATTGACTAACAGAGCTAATATATCACATAACTGATCCTAAAGCCTTTCATATCCCAAAATCTTTCCTTTTCTGAAATATTTGTTTTAAAAGTTTTCCTTTTAAGAATTATAGTTTTAGAATATAATATCTTTTAAAATAATAATTCTATTATAATTAATTAAATAGAATATTTATTCTATTCTACTATAATTATTTAGAATACTTATCCTAAAAATCCTAGAGTTCTAAATTTAGATAATTAGAACTTTTAAAAGTAATAATTAAATCATACCCTTTTTGTAATCGATTTATAAATCATTAATATCAATAATACTATTATAAAGAAAATTATGAATCATAATATTATCCCTTTCTTGATTAAATATCATCCTCGATCACTTATAAAATTTGAAAAGAAATATTATTCCTTATATAGTTTATCTCAAGTATTTCTTCTTTATTATATTATCTATTCGTTTTCAATCTTATATCGATTATAAAGTTTTTGAACAAGAAATTAATTTGATTGAAAAGAAAATGGTTTTTTATATTCAATATAAAAGTATTAATATTGAATATATTTCTTTTTGTAATATCAAATATTATTGTTATAATTATTATATTACTTTTAATAAATTATATAATATTTGTGAATTGAACAAAATGCTCTTTATTTTTGATTAGGAAATTATTGATATTTAGATTAAATGTATAAATATAGAAAAGGATAAAACAATATTATAAATTCTTTGTTTTAATAAATAATAGAAGTTTCTTTGTAAATAAAAACAAAAGATAATTATAGTTGGATTGAATTTTATAAATAAACTTAATATTTTGAAAAAAAAAGAAAAAAAAGAAAAAGAATAGGAAATTGTTATATCCTCTATATTTATTATTTTTTTCGATTTTTTTGATCAATTTGATCAATTTGATTAATTTGATTAATTAAATCTTAATCAATTTAGTTGATTTGATCAATTACTAATTGATTTTATTAACCTTAATAAAAGTTTTACAAACGATTTTGACTTTTTTAATCCTTTTTGTAAAAACAATGAATTTTCTTTTCTTTTAAATAAATCTGGATTTTATCAACGAAACTTCTGAAATCGCTTCAGATATTTAATCTTTTTCTTGAATTCCTATATGTTTTCAGAATCGAAATAATTTTCTTATTTTATTAAATATTTGATCTTGTTTCTAATATATTTACAATCTAATATCTTCTTTATTTTATATTCAACATTTTAATCTATAAATATGATTTCTATTTCAAAAGTTTTAGATACTCCTAGAGATATTAATTCGAATAAGGATATATAGAATATTAGATATATATTTATACTTTTTGATAATACCAATTTATAATTCAAAAATCCTTTAATCTTCTTGATTTTAAATAATCCGAGTTTCTTGTAATCCAATTTTGTATTAGATCTTTTCGTTTCGATATTTTTTCAAAGTAAATAAACTTTATTTCCCTTTTTTAACATTGATTCCTAATTATATTTCCGATTATAATAGTATATATTTCTTTCAATAACAAATTTCAATTTTGTTATCATTTCTTTATAAACTTTCTTGAATTTTTCCATTTATACTATTACAGATTGGTTTTCTATTTCTATGATTTCTAATTTATGATATACGATTAATTTATACTTATAATTAATATAATTCGGAATGATTTGTATTACTTTTGATATTGAATTATTATATATGAATTATATTAAAGATAAAAATTCTATTCAATTATTCTATTAATAATTCATATAATATCGAAAATAAGCTTTGATAATTTGATTTATTCTTTTATTCTTTTTATTGATTTGTAAATAGAATATAATGGATATTTTTCTTTTTATTTTTAATAATGTTATTAAAGTAATCCAAAATTTCGAAGTAAAAAGTTTATCTTTATCAAAAAGTATTTCCTTTGATAATTTATATACTATAATAACCTTTTTCAGAAATATAAAAACTAGTATTTCTATAGTTAATATTGTTTGATATAATATAAATAATAGATATTTCGTTAATTTGTTTATTATAATAAAGAAATAATCATATATTACTTTCATTATTAGATCCTTGGATTTTGGTAATAAATTTATGAAATCTTATAATATTGATTTTTATAATATAGATAGTATTTCGGTAATATTTATTTGTTTATAAAGAGTATAACAAGAAGTCTTATTTCTAATATAGGTATTATATTCGATAATCACTTTATTGATTATATTATAGAGTTCTGGACTTTAATATTGCTTTTTGATTTTTAGATATATTCTTCGGATTCTTTGATGTTTATAAATTAGTAATATATATTGTTTTGTAATATATTCAAAAGTGATATTATTTGATAACTATATTTTGTTTCTTATTTGAAACAATCTATTAATAGTTATTAATAATTCTAATTATTTGATATCTTCTTTATTTTGTTATACTTTTATAAATTTCTTTTTCCAGATCTTTATTAATTTGTTTTTTATAATGACGATTTTTATTAGGTTAGGAATAAGATTTTTATTTGGTAAGGATTTCAAGATTGTCGTTTTCTGATAAGTTTTATTATCTTTATAATCTAATGATTTATTTAAAATATTTGCTTTTGTATTATCTTTTCCTTTGATATATTTGATTATCAAATTAAACCCTGTTAGTTCTTTAGCTTATCTAATCAATCTATAATTGTTCAAAATTTTAATAGTAATAAAGGTTCGAAGATTCATATAATCAATATAGATGATTATTAGGAATTTAACCCTTTGGAAGTAAATCCTTTAATGTTTTAATATTTTTATAATTATTATAAATTCTTTTTTATAGATATTATAATTCTGTTTTGTTTTGTTTATTTTGTTTGAATAATAAATGACAAGATATAGTTTCCTATTATCATCTTTTTGTAGATGAATTTCTGTTATATAGATATCAAAGGTATCTGTTTCGATAATACTTTTTCGATTATCATAATAATTGTAAAGGATAAATTCCTTTGTAAATCTATTCTTGATTTCTTAGAAAGCTTATTCTGTCTTTTCATTCTATATGAAAATTATTTTTTTTTTGATTATTTCGATAAAGGATTCTATCATTTTCGAAAAATCCTTTATGAATATTCAATAGAAATTAACGAATCCTAATATAGATTATATATCTTTAATATTTCTGGATCGTTCTCAATTTCTTATTTTCTTTGTTTTTTTAGGATCTATATTTATTTGTTTTAATTGAATAATATATTCTAAGAATATTACCTTCTGTATTCCAAACTTGTATTTAGATAGTTTGAATTTTGAATTTATTTTTCTGAATACTTCGAGTATTTTCAATATATATTCTTTGTATTTCTTCTTTTTTTGAAAGAAGATTAGGATATTATTTAGATAATAGATTATAAATAAATTGAATTCTTTGAATATCTTATTGTTTTGTTATTGATATATAACTGATGTATTAATTAATTCGAATAATATGATTGTATATTTTTATAAATTTAATGATAATATAAAAGCTATCTTTTATTTATAATTCTTTTTTATTTATATCAAATTGAAAGTATTTCTTTGATTTAATTTTATATAGATTATTATTTTATTCAATTTATCTCTAAACTTTTAAACTTTTGGTATTGGATATATATCTTTGATTGTTCTATCATTAATTTAATAATAATCTCTATAAGATTGATTATCTAGATTGTTTTTCTTAAATATCAATAATACATTGAATATACAAAAAGATTTGGATTTCCTAATTTATCCTTTCTTCTCAATTTTAATCCTATATTCTTCTTATATTTATATAATACTAGGATTATATAATCTCAATTTTTCAATAAAGAATATAAATCCTTCTTTGAAATTGATTTTATAATTTTAAAACTTATATTCTAATAAAGCCTTCAAGTTTTGTAAATCTTTAAAGAACTTAATAAATCTTTTATATTATACTGGAATTTCTTTTTTATCGATTTTATTGATCAATAAAGGATTTGTTATTATTATAATATAATATTTAATCTCCTCAGAAATCTATTTTTTCGGATTATATAATCATTTACTATCGCAATTGTAATAATCGAATATTAAAATATCTTTTATTCAATTGATATTTGGATTATATTTCTTAATCCATAGAATATTAAAGATAATTATATATCTGTTTAATAACACTAAATCTATTTTGATTCGTTTAGTATATTCATCTAATATAATCATTTTAATAATACTGATTTCTTTATATACTCAATTATCAATTTTAGTTTTTTTTTTTTTTAATAATATTAATTAATAAAGATTCTATTTTAATTTTATAAGAATTTTATTTTCTTTAATGAAATTAGAATTTATAAATATATTTATAGTTTTAAAATTAATCAAAATATTTGTTTATTGATTTTTTAATTTGATTTTTATAATCAATTATTCGATCTTTATAATACTATTGAATTCTAACAATAATAATTTGATAATTTGTTTTCCGATAAAGAGATTCAATTATTCTTATTGATATTCGTTTATACTTAATAATTGATAGAATATAATAAACAATAATTTTATTGATTTTATTTGAAAATCTTGATAATAATCTTGATTTGATACTTCTCTATTATTCTTATCGATTTTTTGTTAGATATAATAAATCCTGATTTGTAATAAGATTTTTTATACATCTTCAACTTCTAGATTACATTTATAATATTTCTATACTTTATTAGAAAATAAAAAATTTATATTTGTAATATACCTTCTGATATCACTTGCCCTAGTATTTTCCTTAAATACTATATAATAAGTATCATTATATATTACTATATAAAGTATTAATAAAATAGAATAATTATAGATTTTATATTTTTTAATGAAATTAGATTTCTTTTTTTTATAATGATACTATATCTGTTTTTTATTTAAATAATTGATTAGATATTATAGCTCATTTTTCTAAAATAGATAATAGGATTCAATTAATTATTGATTCTTCTCGAATTCTTTGTTTTCTAATTTGAATTCTTTTGAAGATTCTTTTTTATAATTATTATTGTTTTCAATATTAATTCTAAAGTTTTGATTATTGATACCTAATTCCTTTAGTTATTTAGAATTGAATTAAAATAATTCTTTTTCCAATAATCCTATTTTTTTCAAGTTTCTTTTTAAGATCTTTACTTTTTGAAAACTTTATCTTTTGTTTCTAAATTTCATTTGTTTTTTATCCTTTATAATAAATAATTTTTTTTTTTGAAAACAATCTTGAAATATATATTCACTTTTCTTATAAATATAATATAGATTATTCTTTCTACATTTTTTCTTTTTATCAACATTTAGATTACTTGATTTCATATAATATTATTCAATATTATCCAATTCCATTAGATTATCGGTATTATAATATTTATTTTGATAATAAGGTTTTTGAAATTTTCTATTTTTCTAAATGATTCCTTTTTTCTTTATTTGTTGTTTATAAAATCGATTATCAATAAGAATAAAGATTTCGATTAATTCGGAAAGATTAAATGATTTCGAAACTCTCGTTAACTCATTTTTAATAATATCCTTCAATCCTTTATAGAATTGTAATTTTAAATAATCATTATTTTATATAATACATTTAATATATTATTGAAACTTGATAATATAGATTATGATTGATCTAATCTGTCTGAGTTGTTGTAATGCTCTTTCAGCTATATAATCAGGATCTACTTCCCCGAATACTTTATCGAATTCTTGTCTGAACGATTTATAGCTAAAGAAGAAACAATGAATTTCAGATTTCATATTTTCGTTCAATTGATTATTAATAATCTTGATTATTAGATTATTGAAAAATGATTCAATCTAATTGAATATAATTCTTTGGAAAAAAAAAATTAATTACAAAATCCTTTATATAAAAATTAAGAAAAGTTATTTATTAAAGGTATAATAAAGATCAATTTATATAATAAAAACTCAATACTTATTACAATCTTTATAGAATAGATTAAAAATGAATATCTAAATCGTTCATCTATATTCTATAATAGTAACGATCTGAACAAAGATTCTGATTGAATTAAATGAAGATGATTCGATGGATTGCTAATTAGAAGCTATTATACTATATATAACTTAACCATAACAATGCTCAAAGTATAACGATCTGATAGAAATAACAATTGCTTCAGGTTTCGTTTGATTGATAGTTACGAATTAAGATTAATAATCATTAATTATCTATTCGAAAATGAATATATTACTAAATCAATTGGAATATAGATAAATTAATTAATAATTAAATTGAATACAAAACTTCTAAACTATAAAACTATTCTGATTATATATTAATCACTTTCTTATACTAACTATACTAACTGATTAATACAATTAGTATTCCTATAATACTAGTTCTACTAACTAGCTAACAAAGTTAATATATTATATAATTAATCCTAAAGCCTTTTATATCCCAAAGCCTTTCTTTTCCTAAAATATTTATTTCAGAAGTTTTTCTTTTAGGAATTATAATCTTAAGATACAATATCCTTTAGAATAATAATCTTATTACAATTAATTAAATAAAACATTTGTCTTATTCTATTATGATTGTTTAGAATACTTATCCTAGGAATCCTGGGGTCCTAGGCTTAGGTAATCAGGACCCTCGAAAGCAACGGTTAAATCACACTCTCTTTGTAATCGGTCTATAAATCACCGACGTCAATAATATTACTATAAAGAAAACCGTGAATTGTGACAATTCCTTAATGAAAGTTTTTTTGAAATCCTTGAATACTTTTTGTACTTATAAAATCCATTAGAATTCCTTTTGATTCTTTTTGATAACTTTCGATATTGAAATAACTATTTTGGAATAATCCTTAATAAATCATTAATAAAAATTGACGAATTTTAAAAAGGATTATACCTTCTTTATATTATTTAATAATTTCTAATTTTGAATTACTTTTAATTTATCAAAACTTATCTTGAAACTTTCTAAAAAGATTGTGTAACCCAGGAATTCTGTTTCTGTGATATAGAATTTATATTTGTTAAACTTATATTAAAGATCTGTTTCCTTCAAGTGTTTTAGTATCTTATATATATCCAATATATATTATTTCTTTATTTCAAAAAATATAAAGATATTATTTAAATAGTATATATAATAAATATCCAAATATTTCTTTAATATATTATTGATATATTAATTAATTCGAATAGTATAATCTAATATTTATATAATTTATATCGAATTCTGAATATTGTTTTCTATTCTTTATTTTTCTTTATTCTGATTAAATAAAATCTATTCTTTAGATCAAACTTGAAGAAAATCCTTACTTTTCTTAATCGATTCTTTAATTCTATAACTAATAAAAATAAATATCGATTCTTAATTATTATATTATTAAATTTACAATAATTTATATATAATCTTTTAATATTATCTTTTTTGAATATATATAATACAAAACTAACTATTTATAAAATTGATTCTTTAATCCAAGTCTTTTTTAATATATCATCGATATATTCTCTAAATATTCTTAATTCCAATTCCGATATCTAATAAATTGATCTGAATAGAAACATTTTGTCTTTTTTTAATATTATCTTATAATCTTATAACTTATATTTTGATAAAGCCTTATAGTTTTTTCTTTTTTCAAATAACTTTTTGTATCTTTGATATTATATTAATATTAATATTCTTTTCTGTTTTTATATAAAAATAATATTAAACAATTCCTTTTGTTTATTCTTTATTTATACAAAAGATTCATTTTTTTTTGTTATTAATAAAAAACCTTAAATTAAATATTTTATATCGATAATATTATTTGCTTTCAATTCTTTATTATATATATTCAACTTTATAAACTTTAATATATTATAATGATTACTTTTGTTTAAAAAGTTTATAATTTCAATAACTTAATTGATTCTAGAATTATATATTTTTAATTATAACATTTCTAAAATGATCTATTGATTCTCTAACAAAACAACATCGAATTAAATAATCTCTTTATATTGAATTATATTTATCTATATTAGATAAATCTTCTACAAAATCTTATTATCCAATTCTATATTATATAGTAACAATCAACCTGTCTACATGAGCTTAGGCCCTATCGAAAAGCAAAGCGATTTGCATACAAATTTGTATGGTAATCGCCTTATATGATCTCCCTACTTTTAACAAGCTCGAATATATAATCTGATTGTAATCATATAATAAATTATAGGATTTAAAGAATCTAAAGAATCGTATCCTAGATCTATTAGATTCTTATAATTCAATTAATACGAAGATCTATATAATTAAGAAAGGATTCCTTTTGTAAAACTTTATACTCAAGATTAATTATTTAATATATTCTACTATTAATTACGAATTGCAACTATTGATATTATTTTAAAGCTCTTGTTTGACATCTAGTTATAAACCATTCGAGGATCCAGGCCACTTCCACATGATCTAGATCACATCCCTCGTAACATTCTATTAATTATCCATCAACTAATTACAATTAATATAGAATCTATTTCGCTTAAAGCTATATCCCTAAATACTTTACAATTCCTAATACAATAAAATTCTTTATAATTTCTAAATCAATCATAGTTTGGATTTTTTATTCATTTATTTTGATATTACAATAAATCTATTCTATTTGATCTATAATATTTAATTGTCTCTGGTTTATAGCCTTGTTTTGATCAATTTGATCAATTTGGTCGATTTGGTCAATTTGATCGATTTGATCAATTTGATCAATTTGATCGATTTGGTCAATTTTATATAATTGATTATTTTGATAATTATATAACGAAATATTTCTTCTTCTTTTATAAGGAAATTATCTTATAATTTCTTTATCTAATAAATAAATCTTATAGGAATTATTATAATAAACTATTTAATTTATTATTATATATTCTGCCGATAATATTTCTTTTGGGTTTTTCCTAATCAAAAAAGATAATAGAGTTTAAAGATATTTCAATTCATATCGATCTATTTTGTTCAAGTCTTTTTGATTTCAAAGTATTATATCGATTTCCTTTTGATGTTATTTTCGTTTGTAGTTATTGTTTTCAATTATATCGAACATAAATAATAAGGATACAAAGATAACATTGAATTGGTTTTTTCTGAATCTAACTTTTTTGTAATACTTTTCTTAGTCTTATAATTTCCTATTTCGATAATTCTTGAATTGATAATCCGATTTATTATATTTAAAACATAATTTATTCTTTCATCTTCAATCTACCTCTTTTTTAAATAATTTATTTTTAAAGATTATATTCAATTATATTAGATCCTTATACGATTATTAATGATCTCGAAATCTTCCTTTGTTTTTATAATACTTACTATAATCTCAATTCCTATAGAAATTGAAGAATCGATATTCTCTTTGATATTTGTAAAGTATTTTATTCATTTTGATCAATTCTTCGATTAATTTGTTCAGATCTTCTCAAATACAATTGCAATCCAATTCTAATCTAATCTTCACCTTGAGCCTTTTTCTATAATAGTTTATTATAATATTCTCTTCCTATTCTATAATACCTATATATCATTTGAATTCCACAGCGTACTTCACTATTGATCTTATTTGTTTGAAGCTATAAATCTTAGATTCAGTATCGTATAATTCGTTGATATTTCCGAATACCTATTGTATTTCCTTTTTGAATTCAACGAATATCTCAAAGATGATTTATATTGAATATATTCGTTTCTTAGAATCATTCAAATGAATAAAATAATCCTTAAGATAAAATTGAATCCATTTAAAGGTTTCTCCTTTAAGGTAGAAGACAACCCAAATGCTTTTATCGATATCGTAATAAAACTTATCCTTATTGAATTCGAAATAAATCTCAAATTGGAATAGAAAAGTTTCCAATTCTTATCGATAATCTATAAATTTATCGAGTAAAACAATTTTAAGGATTTCAGTGATAATGATCTTTCGGGGATCTTTTATTTTTTTCATAACGATATCTTCATTTTGATTTATATTTCTTGAAATAATTGAAATTGGATTGTTAGATTAGGGGGTTTGAGAAGATATGATATTATTCTATTGAATCGATACTTGAAGTAATAATGATGCTTAAAGTGTTACAAGGATTGCGATCTAGATTATATGAAAATGGTTTAGATCTTTGAATGGTTTATAATTAGGTATCAAATAAAGGCTTTAAAATAATATCAATAATTGCAATTTATAATTAATAATAGAATATATTAAATGATTGATTTTAAATATAAAGTTTTACAAAAGGAATCCTTTTTTAACTATATAGATTTTTTATTAATTAAATTATAAGGATCTAATAGATCTAGGATATGATTCTTTAAATCCTCTAGATCCTATAATCTATCATATGATTACGATCAGATTATATATCCGAGCTTGCTAAAGGTGGGGAGACCACATAAAGCGATTACCATACAAATTTGTATGCAAATCGCCTTGCTTTTCGATAGGGCCTAAGCTCATGTGGACAGGTTGATTGTTACCCTGTAACACTATTCGAAGATGAATACATTACTAGATCAATTAAAATATAAATAAACTAATTGATAACTAAGTTGAGCACAAAACTTTTAAACTATGAAACTATTCTGACTATATACTAATCTCTTTCTTGTATGCTAGCTATACTAGCTAGCTAGCTAGCGAAGCTAGCACATTACATGATTGATCCTAAAGCCTTTCATATCCCAAAACCTTTCCTTTCCTGGAACATTTGTCCCAAAAGCTTTCCCTTCAGGAATTATAGCTTTAGGATACGATAACCTCTAAGATGATAGTCCCATTACAACCAATTAGATAGAACACTTATCCTATTCTACTATAATTGCTTAGGATACTTATCCTAGGAATCCTAGAGTTCTAAGCTTAAATAATCAGGACCCCCGAAAACAACAATTAAATCACACCCCCCCTGTAGTCGGCATATAAATCACCGATATCAATAATACTACTATAATGAAAACCGTGAATCGTGACAGAACCTCAGGCAGCTGCTGCCTCGATCAGATCGTTATAATATAGAATATTCCTGTGACATTAACCCTTTAATAAAAATTCATATTATCTTTATTTAAATATTACAAAGAGAAAGATTATCGATGATTTATAAAATATTAAAGTAATAAATATTATTTTTATAATTTTATAATTGAATAATTTTATAATTTTATAACTGAATAATTTTATAATTTTATAATTTTATATTTTTGTATATTAATTTTTCAGATATTTAATCAAGTTATTAAAAGATTAATTTATAAGGTTATTTATTTATATTTCAATTAATTATATTCTTCTACTCAAAATCTCGGTTTGTCTTATACACCTTCCAACATCCCCTCTCCTATCTTTAGTCCAGCATTTCACTTATATTATAATACCTTTCTATTATCTTGTCACAGGGTTCTATCATTCCATTCCACTTCGCACCCCAAGCCCAAATCCCCTTCATTTCCACCTTTCCATTTCCACCTCTGCCTTCCCATTCTATTTCACCCCATCACCAAAATACCAAAGTCCTCCTTCCCCCTTCAAGAAAATCTAAACTCTTTACACAGTTCAAACGACTGATTAAGCTAATGATACTACTCAAGAATCACTTCACATCACTCACCTCACTCACCTCATATCACTTCAATCATCCACTCCAAACCCCCCTCCCTCCTCCCCCCTAACCCTCACTAACTATAAATATAAAAAGCCTATCCTAATTCTTATACTCATTCTCTTTCCCATCCCCATCTAACTCTCATCCCCATCCCCATCACCACCCGCATCTATCCCTAAACCCAACCGCTCAATCCCCAACTCAACTCATAATCAACTCTCACACATCGATACATAACATAATATAATCTTAACATGTATATATATACAATTCTAGAAATACAAAAATGAAGTTCCCAGGACATGATTTATAGTATCCCTATCTTTATCCTGTTCAAATATCTACATGTTTTTCACCCGAACAATATCATAACATTATAATCTTATACTCCTTAAATTCTAATTCCATTCACTTACAAAGTTCATTTCAGTATAATACCGATACATATATCTTAAAACCTTCAAATCTAGAGCCTGGAGTTTAAAAGCAGATTCTCGTTCTACTATTCTACAATATCTACAAAATTGCAACTCTTGAAATCTAATCTCTCCAGCCACTACTCCCTCCACATAACTTCCCTCAACCATCCCCTATCCTCTTCACTCCCAAAAATCACTTCAATTCCATTTCGTGCCAATCTACAAATATCTTTTCGATTAAGGTTGAAATGTTTAGCTACTAATGCGTATTCATCCGAAAGTTTGCTTCCGAAGACTCCTACGTCATCTGTCTGTTATTGTTATTATTGTTAGTGTTAGTATTTTCATGTAATGAGAGGATATGCAATCTCAAGATATATTAATATAAATCCCCTCTAGAGAATACCACGCAGACACAAAAAAAGGATGATCAAAACAACAAGAGAAAGAAACAACACATACACATAAAACCACGGAACACTTTCCCTCTCTTCCCCACCACTCCCCAAAATGATGATCACCAAACGACCCCGTAATCATCTTCGCATGCACATTACAACTCAAACAAAGTTCCAAGCCCAAGCCCAATCTTTCAACCTCCCGTTTCAGATCTTCGGGTACGTATATCACATGACCTATCCTATGCGGTTTAAACTCCAAAAGCGTTTCTAATTCCTTCGTCGAAACTTGTTTTATCTCCGCAAAATGTATCGTGATTTTCATGCCATGGTTTTGAGCGACGCGGAAGGCGGCTTCGAATATACTTATATCGCCTACGGAGGGATCGCCACAAAGATCGATTCCTACGATTCCTAGGTCTTGGGAATGATATTTATGGGCTAGTTTCACAACTTGCATTGCTGTTTCAGCATCGTTTCGTCGGTCGATGGAGAGGATCAAACGTGTTTTCATGGACGGATTTGCATTGTTGTGTTTATTGATGCAGTCGAGGATTGTTTGAATGTAGATATCTTTGGTGATGCCAGCTGAAGGGATGGCTCGAGGTGTGGTGCGTAATTCGAGGTATACTACGCCATCGGCTTGGAAATCTGAAAGAACAGAGTTGGTGGTGTAGATTAAAGAGGAAAGATCGTTGCAGAGTTCATAGATGTACTTGGAGAATAGTGGGAAGAATCTGAAAAGATATAATGAGACATGCTGGGTAGTGAAGTGTGAAAAGCGGGGTACATGTAAATGTCTGAACTGGTAGAAGATTCAAACTTCTAATGTCGAACAGCTTCGAATGTTGGAAAAGTTGTAAATGATGGGAGCGATTAATTATTCGAATGAATTCATTGACTCGACCTCAGATAATCTAACTCTTTTAAATGACCCAAGAATCAAAAACTTATCGGTATTGAAATGCAGTCCGACTATCTGATAGCCTGCGAAAAGACTACTATCCCAGCACATGGCTTTCCCGAACTCAGGATTTCGTTCATCCGAACAATTGTTTGCTTGTCCCATAGTTCCGAAGAAGAAAAGCAATAAATGAAATAAACATCACTCACGTCTCAAGATCATAATCGAATTTACCATCCGGCATCTCAACTAACGGATCTTCCAATGTAGTCTCACCCCTTTCCTTTTTCTGAAGCCATACTTCATGAAGACATTGTCGACTGATACTTCCACTTAGATGGGCATGTAACTAAGTAAGAAATTTCTCTCAGCCTTATATCGATGTTATTCATGCGGCTGGGTAGTTGGAGTAACAGTATCGTCGGGTTTTGGACGGACATTAAAATATGTACAACACGAAATATGCATGTACCATTTAGAACTAACTTACTTCAATTTTTGGCAAGGATGTAAAATCAATGATTTCTGAGCTTGATGAATCCATTGCTCGAGAATGATCTTGAGAATTTGTCTTGGATGAAGAGACTGGAACTGGGTCTAGAGTTAAATTCCTCGGCTTGCTTTCAAATATGGTGTTTTGGTGTCGTGATGTTTCCCTTGAATGTTTGAAGTTCACGGCTGCAAGCACTTGTTTGATGCAGCAACTATTAACTAGTGTCCAGTAATACCCTGATGACCAATCTTACTACTGACCAATTAAAATGAAGAAACTCGACTTCGGGAGATCTTCTAATCTGAGAATCGGTAGATAACTGAATTCGTACTTATAGATTCTCCACTCTGCATAATGCGAATGGGAAGTGGATATTATGAAAGAGTTATGGATTCTTCTGCCAATAATAGGATTGATAGAAAACGGTTCATTCGTTCTTTTTGTGATCGGTTCCTGGTAAAAGCTCAAGCAAAACCACTCCGTGCAGGTAAAATACCAAGAGCAGCGAGATTACCTGTGATCTATCTTGCTGCGCACTTGATGGAGCCGACGGAGCTTGTTAATCTTTAAAAATTGGGTCTAAACTAATTGGAGGTCGTCGTAGTCCCTGTGCGGTGTGTATTGCGGTAGATGAAGGGGTAACAGACTCAATTGCGCGATGTGATACCGTTAAAAGTCGATGGATTGATGGATTGATGGATTGATGGATGGATGGATGGATGGATTGGATTGATGGATAGAATGGATAGAATGGATAGATGAGACAGACGGAGAAGATTTCTTAAAGGTCTTCCTATCTCGCGTCAAACCAAAAGATTCTTAGATATATCGGATCTTGAATAAAAAAAGACACTCCAGGACACCAAAATGAGAAGATAATTGGATTATTACGGAGTATCTGTACTGTATTATGATTTAACCAGGGGAATTTAATAGAGCCCGCTATCACAATCCCCGTCCCCGACCGACCGACCTTATTGCTTGATTATTTAAAATCAAGTCCCCGATGTTCATCCTAGTCGAAACTTAAGAGAGAACGGGAAGCAAAAGAAATTCCCCACCGTGCAATATTTGGTACGCAAACGCAATCGAGGTCAAGTTTGGGACCCTTTGACCTTACCAACAAATTGATCGATACGACGATGAAATATGGTGTTGTACGAATGATGCATCTTTTAGATGCGCTCTTGATCCTATAGGTCAACATTTGTCATTAGTCGACAGCAAGTTGAAAAGCTGGAGAAGCATTAGATCTAATTACCATATTTGCGCCCTGCTGATCAATATGCATCTGCAATTAAGAGAGAGACCCACCGATTGAACCATGCTGCGACTTGCAGGATGGATGGATGCAAGATAATACCGCAAAGGTAACTTGATTTCTCCTTCTTCGTGTTCTCCTCCTATAGTATTCAAGATATCATGTTTGGGGTAACCTTGGGGAGTAGTCAAGGAGATAATAACGACATGCCTTTCTCCTTCTTGAGGCTGGTGCCGGTGTGAGATGTGTACGGACTACTACGGAGGTGTCGGGTGGGTAGGAAGTATGGTACGGTAGGTTAGATAAGATAATGGTGGTAGATCTTTTAATTCCCTAGTATTTATTTTATGGATGCCGCAGCAAGCATATACTCCGTGGTTCGATAGATGGGTAGATGGGTAGATGGGTAGAAGCGTAGAAGGGTAGTGAAAGCAGGTACAAGTCAATTTATCAACGGTATAGTTCGTACTAACTTAGGTCCGGGCAGTTAGTGTTGTTGTTACGTAGCTACAGAAGTTACAGTAGTTCTTTGAAGAAACACCTTGCTGAAATCGATGTACTGCTAGCTGTTATTTTCCACTCGAGTACCTACCTCGGCGTTCCTGTAGCTTACCTAGTCCCTAGTACCTAACTAGGTCCTTTAGTATTTTGGTTATCGTCATTTTAATCTCCCCATTCTCCTTTTTTATGTCATCCAATATGTGTATATTTGTAATATTTGTAATATTTGTAATTATATATGTAATATTTAGAACATCTCACATACCTTGGGGAGTAACTAAGTAGGTAGACAAATCAATCTGATAACTTTCATAATTTGATTACATATCCGTAATTCAATTGATATTCCCAAGCTTGATGATACCTTTATGCAGCACGGAGTAGGTATCTTACGAAAGTACCGGTATCTACTCACTAAGAACTCGTCTTCTACTTCTTTTTCCAACCCACCTGAGATATTCATTCCGGAAAGAATGATAGATTCGTTTGATCTATAATTTTGGATGGATTATTATTGAAGGAAGTTGCCTTTTGCTTTGATCTGGGTTACATCTATTAACTGGTTTATCTTGGTTTATTTACTTGATTAGTTACTTTAGTGATTCGTTCACCTGGGGTTATATTATTTACCTACTTGTTATCTTACTCTCTATTCACTTCATATCCTTATAACAGTCAAACTTCTCTTATACTTTTTCATTTACTCCTCCTTTCCCTCCTTCCTTCCCTCCTTCTCCTTCTCGTAACTATTATCTCCTTCTCAAAATCTCTTTTCCCCATTATTAATTTTGAGTTCCACTAAACCAATTCTTGCCATTTTCCCACCGGCTTCCTTCTTACTCTGCTTTTTATTTAGCCCAGACCCAAAACAGAGCTGCTAGCGCCATCAAACCCAAGTAAATCCCAGGTTATAGGATCATTAAGCGAGAAAAAGAAACGCAAATAACTGGGTGTTACTTGCGCTACCTTACTGTACCTTCTAAATCAAATCATCCTTCTCAATCCCGTTCAAGATTGCCTCAACTTTCCTCAACCCATCAAACCCCAAGCAGAGGATCCCTTCCCTTCCCTTCCATACAAACTCTTGTTCCACAATTTGATCAAGAAGGCAAAGAAGTTTGTCCCCATTACTTTGATATACTTCCCATTTTATTCATTTCACACAAAGAAGAGAGACCTTTAATAAACCCCCCGGCAATTACCATAAACAACCAGCCGCCCCAAGCATACCCAATTGATACCAAACCGGCGACAAATTCCTTAATACCCTCCGATAGCTGAACTGCTTACACTCAGCCAATTTCATTCTTGTCAACCAACAAACTCGGGAAGCTATCCTCCGCTTGGTCGCAACCCCCTACGGCCTCATCGACAATTGAAACAACTACGATAATTATCGAGCTGAGATATCATCGCAATTGATACCATCCATTAGACTGACCGAGATGTCGTCGAACGATGTATCGCCAGAGGCGATGCAGTCGCGTATTCAGCAGGCTCGTCGTGAAGCAGAATCCTTAAAGGATAGGATAAAGCGCAAGAAGGATGATTTGGCAGACGCAACGTGTGAGTACTTAATCATATTTCAGCTTTCACAACGATCTTCGGTTTCATCGGCAAATGTTGTTGATCTCTGCGATTGTATGCTAATTATTCATGTTACAGTGATGAACCTTGCGAGGGCTCAGCAAGAAGCTTTACCAAAGAATCAAATGTTAAAGACTCGAAAGACATTAAAAGGACATCTCGCAAAGATTTATGCAATGCACTGGTCGACGGATAGAAGGCATTTGGTATCAGCATCGCAAGATGGTAAATTAATTATTTGGGATGCGTACACAACGAACAAGGTTCACGCCATTCCTCTAAGATCTTCATGGGTCATGACTTGTGCCTATGCACCAAGTGGTAACTACGTCGCCTGTGGTGGATTGGATAACATTTGTTCCATCTATAACTTAAATTCCAATCGCGATGGACCTACGCGGGTTGCCAGGGAACTTTCTGGACATTCTGGATACCTATCTTGCTGTCGATTCATCAATGACCGAGCTATCCTTACATCTTCCGGAGATATGACATGTATGAAGTGGGATGTCGAAACAGGATCAAAGGTCACCGAGTTCGCAGATCATTTGGGTGATGTCATGAGCATCAGTATAAACCCAACTAATCAAAATACATTCGTTTCAGGTGCTTGCGATGCGTTTGCTAAACTTTGGGATGTTCGTGCCGGCAAGGCTGTTCAAACTTTCGCAGGACATGAATCAGATATCAACGCCATCCAATTCTTCCCAGATGGACACTCATTTGTCACCGGTTCCGATGATGCTACTTGCAGACTCTTCGATATTCGTGCTGATAGAGAACTCAACCAATATGGAGTAGGTCTTTACCTTTCAGGTCCCATAAATTTGTCACTAACAATGTCTAGCATGAGTCCATCCTCTGTGGGATCACATCTGTTGCCTGCTCTGTATCTGGTAGACTGTTGTTTGCTGGTTATGATGATTTCGAGTGCAAGGTAAGTCATTATAAATCTACTCATTCCTTCAAAGGACTATGATTTTAACCTCTCTTCTAGGTATGGGATATCACTCGTGCCGAAAAGGTTGGATCACTGGTTGGCCATGACAACCGTGTCAGTTGTTTGGGTGTTAGTAACGATGGAATGAGTTTGTGCACTGGATCATGGGATTCATTGGTGAGTGGAAATAACTTTTTTATTCGTTTTCCTTTCTCTTTTTTTCAAACTAACTTTTCCATTTCTTTCTTCAGCTCAAACTCTGGTCCACATAACTTACAATATTTTACTCCCACTTCCAGCTCAAGGTTTGGGCCATGTAGATCTGGCCTATTATTTCGACGATAACGAATTCTCGTCGCATGCGGTGTCATTTTCAACTGGCACTTCGTTTTTACTTAATCACCTCCCAAATACGACTCTTTAATATTCGTGACTTTCGACATAGATTGGTCGAAGTCTTTATAACAGTCTCCCTTATACTTAAGCGACAGAGATGGTCCTTCCCGATTAAAACAAGGGACCCAACAAAGCTGCGCATCTCAGATTCTGTGCACAATAATTCTTCATTTCGATGTTCTTGTTTCTATGGGAGGTCCTATTGCATTGCTTTTCATCAGCGTTCTTAAGCACTGGGACCTTGCGACGATATCCTGGAGAAACCTTTTGGTTTCAACTTTACTACACTCTCACACACACACACTACATCTTCCAAATTTCTTCCTCCGTGTCTTTCTTTTTTTGCATTATCAAAATCTTCGAGGGGCGGTTATATGGCTGGAGGGGGAGGAGGGGGAGGAGAAGAATAAGGATAAGGGGAAGGGAGTGATGAACTTCGAAGTCGACAGAGTTTCTCACAATATATTGTGTGTGGTATTTGATAAACTGGATTGACATTTCAAAAGTGAACCTCCAGATGATACATTTGGTATATGTGATGTTGAAGTCGGTTAGGCATGATGAAGAACAAGAGAGGAGTTTTATGGAGGGAAAGACTCATAACCCAGGCTCTGTAATGCATCGGCAGGTATCACTGCAACAAACTTTTAACAACTATTGAATCTGGCGTCGGTTCTACACAAAGCTTGTATTATAGTCTAATAATGCCCTTGATAGATATGTCTTTTTTATCATTTTCATTTTCTTGTCTTTTTCTTCTTCTCTTTGGTGAATAGTGATAATTTTGTTTTAAGAAGTTTGATTAGGTATCAGAGGTTCGGTTAGGTTAGGTTTGATAGGTGTATGGGAGTCTGCGTAGGAAGTTGGAATGTTGGAATGTGCAAGTGGTAAAATGGCGTTTTGTATTGATACTACTACCTACTACTATTAGATATTTAAAGATTCTATTTAGAATATCTAGAATATCTAGAATATCTAGGAATGCTTAGATTTTGTCCTGTCTCAAGTTGGCTTGACTTGGCCTGGCTGTTTATTGGGTGGGAAGTTGAGTGAATTTTGTGAATTTTGTAGGTTTGTGGAGTTTGTGAATTTTATGGAGTTTGTTTGATGGTTCTTGTTTTGAGGGGGTTATTGAGTTAAGGGTTAATAGTTGAGGGATGGATGGTCTTTTGGTGGTAAGATTGTGAATAGATGGATGTCTGGATGGTGAGATGGGGTAGGGCGAGGATGATGTGTGGGTATGGATGAATGGTAAGGGAGTTGGGGAGGACAGTGTAAGTGTAGTTTGTGGATCTATAAATTTTTGGGTAATTTGTAATCTATCTATTGAGTTGTGAGGTGGGTGGGTAGGTAGTGGGTAGTGGTATGGTAAGGTAAGGAAGGTATAGTACAGTAAGTAACTATAAAGTATTGAGTAGAAGCTTGGTTGTGAGGTGGCTGATAGGTAGGGAGAGGATAGGATTTAGATTCAGGTATAAGTTGGGATGGTTGGATATGTAGAATATGTAGGTGAGAGGTTTGAAAGTAGGATTATTCGGGATTATTTAGCTAGGACTCATATAGGTTTAGAAGTGGAAGGAAGGGAAAAGGTGGAGAGTAGAAGGTATGGAGTGGAGAGCTGGAAGGGGAGGAGCAGAGGTGGATGGTGGAAATGGAGTGGATGTGTATATATTGGTGGATGGTGGAATTGAATGGATGGATCGGATGGGATATGTGGAAATGGAATGGATGTGCTATGGTAGAGTGGGGAGGTTGATGGGTTTTGGGGTAGATGGTGGAATGAGGGAAGGAGGGAAGGAGGGAAACAGGGAGGAGGTGAAGAGGCGAGAGTATTTGAGATTGATTCTGGGTTGGCATTGCGTATTGAGCACGATGTTTGGGGTCGTAGTAGGAGAAGTAGAAGTAGAGCGAGAGAGGAAAGAAGAATTTAAGATTTAAGATGATTGACTAAATAAATATAAATATTTATAATTTTAAAATAAAATAAAAATTAAAGCAAAATGATATATTTTCATTTTCATTTATTTTTCTATTAATTATTCTATATAGATTATTATATAAAGAATGAAATTTTTATTGAATATAAAAATATAAGATTATATATATATAAAATAAAATTTGAGATGATTAAATATTAATAAATTGAATAGTTTTAAAGAAATTATATATTAAAAATAATCATATATATAAAAAGATTTTATTTTATTTCTATCTTGATATATGATCGGTTTTATCTTTGATAAAATAAGTATCGATTGATAGTATTTATCATGTATTTATAATTAGAAGTTGAGATGTCGATGGTTTGAGTAGGCTAAATTGAGAGAGAGTTTTTACTTTTTGATTTGTTTGTTTATTTGTTGTGCTTGGATTTGTGCCTTGTGGAGGGGAAGGGATGGGGCTGGGAATTGTTTGGAATGAGGGATGAGGGGGAGATTGTTATGTTATGTATAGTATCTCTTTTGAGATTTGATTAGATTATGTATATATATTCATGCAAATAAGTCTTAGGTTTGAGAATTGAGTATTAGAGTACAGTGTCATGCATACGATATCATTGTTTAACTGAAAGTATGATGAGATCATAACAAGGGCTTTCTTTTGCAAAGCAACATGAACGAGTCCGAGAGTGCATGCAAGATCTTACTACCTGCCTAGGTATGGATGCTTAGTTTGGAAATCTACAGTTACCTTATGCGCTTATGCGCATATCGTATTTTAGTTATGACGGGATAGCCGATACTAAGGTTAATGGGTTGGATGGGATGAGATGAAATGGATGGACGGACGGATATCGATGATGGTAAGATTAACTTGCAAGAACCAACCACCTAGAGGTGATGAGGTCAGACAGGCTTATTGTTATCAAAGTACCAATGTCCAAATGTCCAAATGTCCAAATGTCCAAACTCGAAACTCGAAATTCGAAACCTGAAACCAAAGTCTTGAAGGTCTTGAAGGTCTTGAAGGTCTTGGACATCCTAAGCAATCTACAGCTACCAAAAGAAAATAGTTGATACAATAGCTACCTCATGAGCAACCTAGATCTTCGAGCTTGGATCTAAATACCTATCTGTGTTTAGAATTTAGATGGTGTTAAGGCGGTTGTTTGATAATTAGATTGCAAATTGAAAGATTAGATTGAGATTTGGGTTGATCGAGATATTGGGGAAGGAGAGTTATGACTTGATAGTGACCTCGGGCTATGAAGTGGATAATATCAAGAATATCGTCTGTTTTCCTAACAAGATGATTTAAGATCGATCCTGATAACTATTAGCTGTGTAAAAGTTATTGGCTTGAACCTGGAGAAGTTGAGGACCCGAACTGATTTTGTTTCTTGTTTTCATTATATTTTCTTTTCTGAAGAGGATTGGAATCCCAGACGGTTATTTGCTTCTAGAAAAGCCATGGAAGTATTGATTTTGGTATATTGAGTTGCATATTCCTTTTCCAAGACATCACTGTGATCACTAAGATATGGGGATCCTGGAGGATATCTATTAATATATTCGATAAGGAGTATGCAGAAACATCAACCTCGTTATTTACTATACAGGGCGTCTGTGGCGATAATCGTTGATAGCAGGGTGTTGTGGCGGTATGATAGGATTCCAGGCTCGAGGTAAAATATCTTAGATGTAGTTGTATTGCTGTAAGATGTAATGAATAAATCCAACACCACACAAACATCAAGAATCCTAGCTACCCTACCCTTCATTCCCTCTCCTTCTCCTTCTCCTTCTCCTTCTCCTTCTCCTTCTCCTTCTCCTTCTCCCGCATTGTTCTACGAATGTAACAGAAGACCACTAACCCATTAACCCATTAACCCAGTAAACATAAAACCCCTGACCCAAGCGTACATTAGTTTTTGGAATGGCCCCTGTAGATGATACTCTCTCTAAGCCTTAAAAGATCTCTGCTGTGCCTTATCCTAGCATTATCAGGAGGTTCCACTCCAAATTTGCGTAGCATGATGCGCATGAACATCGCGATCACCGAGGAAAGGACCAAATTGGGAACGATGCAGTAATTTTTATATGCACTTTCTCCCAGGTAACCTTACAGTTCAATCGGTAATACACGAAAAGAGGCTGTATCGAAAATAGCATCAAAACGTAAAGAAGATGCTGATATACAACTCAAGTTCTGCTGTATGTATCCTTTCCTTGTATTTGCATCCTTCAAAAGAGCACAGTTTGCTAGGTAACCCAAGCAAAGTGAGACGTTTCCAGCTGATAAATCAATGAGATCAGATTGTAACAGAATTGGGAAAAGAAGTTCCCAATGTCTCTGTGGTAATAAATTATTATGAAACAATCCTTTTCCTATATGATCCTCTCTGCCTGATACAAACTATTAAATCATAATCAATAACTCCAAGTCTCAAGTCTCAAGTCTCGAGTCTCGAGTCTCAAGTCTCAAATCGCAAATCTCAAATCTCAAATCTCAGGCCAGACCCAGCGATCCAACCAATTCTCCCCAGGCTTTTTCCTGCCAAGAAGGTCCTTGCACAAAGAATCTCAATCAACTGCACCACCAAATTTCAGCTTAACCCAGCCTACCTACCTAGCATTACCTTACCGCAACGCACATCCTACCTACATCATCAGCGCAAAAAGTAAAAGAGACGAAAACGAAATCCGAGTCCTTGAAAATAGCCACGCGTTACCGTCTCAAATTCAACAAGGAATCACCCGCTCCTACAAGGTCAATCCATACCACCCACACCTTAACCATCTTTCCACGCGATCCTTCCATCCTTCAAGCGCCCAAACATCCACTTCACCCTCCCACACACGCAAGACCTCGTGGCTCCCTTGCTTCCCTATAAATACTCTCAAGATGGCCGGAAAAACCGCCGCGCAGGAAGAATTCGACACCATCATCGCAAAAGCATCCGCGAGGGAAAATCACAATCATCCAGACGACGAGCGAGATTATAGTTTCGATAGGGAAAACAGCGATATAGACGAAGAAGAAGAATATCATAATAGGAATATTGAGGAGAATATGAAGATGCCTTTGTTTGACCGGTCGAATTCGGGGGGAATGATGGGATTGAGTGAACCGTTGAGGTTGCCGCATAGGGATTTTGATAGTGGGAGGTCCACGGGGGTTAAGGGGGTGATTGCTGATGCGAGGAGTTTTGAGGAGGCGAGGAAGACGGGGGTTGGAGGAAGTTGAGGGGGAATGGGAATGGCAATGGGAACTCAATTACTCAGGGGGCAAGGAGATCGAGGTCGGCTTCGGGTTCGGGTTCAGAGGAGGGGTTGAGTGATGATGAGGAGTTTTTGGAGAGATGGAGGCAGCAGAGACGAGTGGAGTTGCAAAGTGAAGAGAAAGATGTTAGGAGTAGGAGGACGAGTCCTAGTGTGAGGAGATATGGTAGATTTGACGAGGTAGATGCTCTAGGGTATCTTGACGCCATTGAAAAAGTAGGAAGAGAAACCATCGTTGTGGTTTTTGTTTATGATCCTGAGGTTTGTCTTCTTTCTATCTTCCTTTCTCTATTCTTACCTTACACATATACTAACATATCATATTCAGTGTGACGTCTCCCAAGTAATTAATTCAGCACTTCTTCCACTCGTTACCGCAAACCCGACAGTTCATTTCGTACGCGTCCATTACGAAGATGTAGAATTTGATAATGCGGGTGTACCAGCTATTCTCGCCTATAAGAATCAAGGAGATCTGTTCGCAAATCTCACATATATCATTGATCAGATTCCTGACGATACGATATTTGATACGAAAGCTTTAAAGGATGTTTTGGTTAGGCATCAAATTCTATGATCCATTGATGGATGGATGGATTGGTGGAAGTGGTCATTTTGAATGATCATCGAGGATACTTTTGTTCGTTTCTTGTATCTATACCTACGTACCTATTTATGTATGAGGTTGAGGATATATATCGATAGACACATGGTGTATTCATATTCATGGGCTTTATTTTATGGGTATGGATTTTGTATGTATTACAGACATGTAATGCATTGCATTGCAAAGAGCTTCCTTACAACTTACAATTCTTCTACCTCGACTCTACTTCACTTCACTTCACTTCACGTCTCTCATTGTAGACGAAGATAGGAAAACAAGATATCAGGATTCAAGAAAGCACGAAGATCTCACCTCCTTGGAGGAAGGAAGCAAGAGTGATTAATATACATATATGTATGAATAGATGAGAAGACGGTCATGGGATGGAACGGGAGGGAATGGATGGCGTTTGAATGGGAACGGGAACGGGAACGGGAACAGGGATATGGATATGGATAGGGATAGAAACGGCAGGAGATCACTTATTCTTCCTGGTGTGTTTACTTGGTTCTACTTGGTTGGGTTTAGATTACAACTTGATCTTGATAATATATTTTATCATGTCGGGTGTGGGTGCGGGTGCGGGTGCGGAATACTTTTACTTTGCTTTGTGTTGCTTTACTTTGCATAAAAGAAAAGATGTATAGATGGATTGATAGATAGGTAGACGGAGTGGGATTCTTTTTGAGAGATTTTTTTTTTTAATAATATTTATTTATTTATTTATTTACTTATCTGGGTTTAATAATATTATATTATATTCTATTTTATATTCTTTTATACTTTGAATTTTGTATTTTAAATTTCAAATTTTGTTATATGTTAAAAAAGTCTTTAAATGATAAAAATATTACTCATATTGACTTTTGAGATTACTTAAAATAAAATAATTATTACATTTAATATTATTGAAATTGTCAATGATTTTATTTTAATTTTTGAAAAAATTATATATTTATATGTGTATGTATATATGTGTGTGTATATGCATATATATTTAAATAAATAAATAAATTTCCTCTTCTTTTTTGTTTTAGTTTTACCGAATTGCCCTCTTCCAAAGTTCTTCCACGGCTGCTTTTGTATGCGATTTTTTGTCTTCAATATTTGAATCTTGGAATGAAATACATCACGCTCATGCTCATACTGCCAGTCATAGTGAAGTACCAGACTATACCGAAGTAGAAGCAGAAGCAGGTAAATCCAACCCAAAAAGTCGAATAGCATTCCCCCCCAAAATAGCCTTTTCCTCCTCACTACCCGCACCACAAGCACTTCTAATAGCATCCATATTCATCGAAACACTAAGCCATTTCTTACCTTCCTCGCCCTTCTCCTCCTCCTCCTCATCTAACGGCGGGAAAAATGGAGCATCAGTTCCGAACATAACTCTGTCGACTCCACTAGCACCCACCGCACCCTTAACTCCCACATCCCCGTAAACTACTGCGTCTAACCATATATTTGTTTTTAAAATTTCCCAGATAGTTTTTCGTTTTCCTCCATTTATATCTTGGAGTTTTCCTTCGGATTTGAGATGTGCATCGTGGAGTATACAACTCTCGATTCGTCCAGCTAAAAAGGGAAGGGTTCCTCCGCTGTGCGCGAGTAGGACTTGTAATGTGGGCACGAGGGAAAATACGGAAGAGAGAATCATGCGTGTTACGGCAATGGTTGTTTCCATGGGAAAGCCAAGGGCAAGGGGTAAAACGTGTCCGTAGTCATTTCCTCGGGGACCGAAAACAGAAGTTGGGAGACCGTAGTGGGGATGGAGGAATATGGGGAGCTTAGCGTTGGCTAATGCATGGAAAATAGGGAGGAGGGAAGGATCGTCGAGACCGGAACCGAGACCGGTAGTTCCGAGAATTATACCCCGACAATGAGGGAGGGTTTTTAAGTGCGTGATGGATTCGAGGATGGATTCTGGAGGGGCGGATAAGGGGAGGGTACCGAAGAAATAGAGGCGGGCTGGGTAGAGGGCGCAAAGGTCGTTTATTTCAGTATTGATTTCGAGAGCTGTTTGGAGAGCTGTAGAAGTGGGAAGCCAGTCGAGCCAGGGGTTTGCAAGGGAAATTATGGAGGTGGTGATGGAGTGGGTGTTCATGAAAGCAATTTTTTCAGTTATGTCGTAGCTGGAAAATTTAGGATCAGTTTGGATGTTTAGACTTATAGTGGCTCGTGATAGACGTTATATAGAGGGTGGGAATAAGCCCGGTGGGGGGAGACAAGTGGACTTTTTGGAAAGTTTCTATCGTCCTAACTCCCTCGAAAACAAGAGGAACCGATAGTTCGTGTAAGAGGAAGTTCAACACTTCGAACTTTCATGAGCCTTGAAACTTTATAGCCGAATCTGCCATTTAAGAGAATGATCACTAGATCCTCAATCATGACAGTTCCTCCTCTAGTACAACCTATTCATTTCTAATTCATTGTTCCTCATTATTACGCCTCTCCTCATTCTCCTCCTCCTCCTCCTCCACCCGCGCTTTCACCGACTCTACTGAGACATTCCTAAAAACATAAAGTAAGAAAATATAAACATACTACTCAGCTCCAATTGGCCTTCCTCTACTCGTGCTAGGTGTATCCTCCGCTGGTAAAATAACCAATCGATGCTCTTTCGCCGGTGGAAATTGTCTGATATAAGGGATTTCATCCCGTGACTTGAGGAGGGATAGGTAGGATGGTGGGTAGATGTGTGTATGAATATCTACAATTGGAGTTTGGGGCGGAGCTGACGACATTTTGAGTATGTGACGGATGAAGGACGAGGAGAAGTGTAGGGAAATTCTGTAGAAGAGACCTTATACGAGAACTTGTAAGTAGAAGGGTTCCAATCCTAACACGCAATGAATTTACTTAAATCACTTGATCAAATTCCAAGCATAGTACTCGAGTATTCAGTATGTAATAAAATGTACATCCATCCATAAGAAGATAGCTAAACATCAAACCTACCCCGCACTAGTAACCCCCCTAGTTCGTGCAACCCCACCATATATCAAAACATCCAAATCTCTTATCAATTATCAGAAATGCTTATCATAACTTTCCCCTCTGGTATCACTTACCTGCCTTTCGAGGAATGGTACAGTCGTACCTGTATACTCTATCTGGCTGAATGCGGAGAGCGGCTTTGGCCGCGTTCGGCGATTTATTACATTTATGGATAAGGGATTGAAATATATACATTCCTGAACTACTCGAGTCAAGCTTGTTTAAGGTTATCTAGTATATTTGGATTTCTTGACGACGATATTTGTGATTTTGAAGAGAAATATCAGACAAAATGTCGATAGAAGTAGCGAAGGCTGTTGATGCCGATAATCTCGTTATTCCTGTAATTTCCCTTTCATTCCATGATTCTCCCTTCCTCTAATTCCATCTAATCATCAATCTCCTGTTCATCCCATCGCAAACTAACCTTCATCTCACTCACCAGATAATAAACTTCTCTCACTTCCTAACCGGTACACCAACCCAACGTCTCCAAACCGCCCAATCCATCCTCCACGGTTTCCGCACCGCAGGATTCATCTACCTATCCCACCACCCCATCCCCCCACCCACACTCTCTCACACCTTTTCCATATCAGCCAAATTCTTCGCCCGTCCCTCCTCACAAAAGATCCCTAGCCTGGACAACACCCCTCGCAAACCGAGGCTACGTAGCCCACGGCCGCGAAAAAACCACAACACTTACAGATAAAAAAGCAGTTGCGGAACTAAAAGCCCAAGCACCCGATCTTAAAGAAAGTTTCGAGATAGGGAAAGAAGGTGAAGAGGAATTACCTAATAATTGGCCTCCTATTACTCCTGAAGATGAAGATGCAAGAGAGTTCAAAGAGACGATGTTGAAATTTCATGATTTGTGCAAGGAGCTTCATATTAATGTTATGCGAGCTATTGCTCTTGGGATGTCGTTGCCGGAATCTTATTTTGATGGATTTACTAGTGCGGGGGATAATACTTTACGCTTGCTACATTATCCTCCTGCGAGTGCAAGTGTGTTTAAGGAAAATAAGTTGCAAGTTAGGGCAGGGGAACATACGGATTATGGTAGTATTACATTACTGTTTCAAGATGATAGAGGAGGTCTACAGGTAAAGAGTCCGAAGGGAACATTTGTTGATGCAACGCCTGTAGAGGGTACGGTGGTGGTAAATGCCGGGGATCTGTTGGCGAGGTGGAGTAATGATTTTATCAAGAGTACTTTGCATAGAGTTGTGGAACCTCCTCCCAAGGAAGGTCAAGAAATTAAGGAAGACGGTGTCTATCCAGCGAGATACAGTATAGCATATTTCTGCAACCCAAATTTCGACCGTATGATTGAAGCAATTGAGGGGACGTATGGAGGTGAATTGGGAGAGAGAAAATATGAGGGGATTAATTCGGGGGAGTATTTGGTGCAGAGGTTGGCTGCTACGTATTAGGTTGATTGCGTATATGTGGTATTGTTATTTATTTGTATGAGGAAAAGCAAATGCGGTTGATTTTGTGTTGGTTTCTTTGCTTTCGGAAATGTGAATGTGAATTTTTGAGATAGATATAAGGACTGAAAGACCTTTATGCTTAGGCGCTCTATGTCTTGATACTAATAGAGTAATTAGAACTCGACTGGTCCTAAACTCTGGTATAATAGACTACCCTGCAACCCGAATCCAGGAGTCCAATCCATAAAGACTTGAGAACCTCTATAGGTTGATCTTTCAGATGGATTGAACATCTCAAACAAACTACACCAGAACATCACAACATCACAGGACTTACGGGTTTTCTAATCGTCAAAAACGTATGATCTTAAATGTCTTAGACTTTATAATTATATAAATACCTTTAAAACAAGCGTATCTCAAGAATAAATCACACGGCATGACAAATTTGATAGCAAAAAACATTTCTACTGTCAAAATAAGAAACGTAAAAGTATTAATAACAACAATACTAATCTACATTCCAAATTCTAATGATAACCAAATTCCAAGATTTTACCTGGCAATATACATCTACAGTTATTAATATTTGATTATCTGTAAGTATCATATATATACAGTTTAATTTATACCCCAGAGAAACTCGCTCTGGCAATTATGCCCTGTATATATGGTTGTTATAAGTTTGAGGAGTATCTTTTATAAAGGAATAGTAATGACTGTGAATGTATTCACTGTTAACCATTATAGTAGGAGATTCTCGTAGATGGTTTGCTTAATATTACCTTTTCTCCCAGCTTTGTGTTGAGTAGCCCTAGCCAAATCGGTCCTCGCAGATGGATGGAAAAAAGAACTTGAAGTATTTATAGCCAAACCATATATGACTTGAGTGCGTCAAA
This sequence comes from Sclerotinia trifoliorum, assembly GCA_905066765.1. NCBI lineage: Eukaryota > Fungi > Ascomycota > Leotiomycetes > Helotiales > Sclerotiniaceae > Sclerotinia > Sclerotinia trifoliorum. The sequence goes on along the minus strand of CAJHIA010000011.1, from coordinate 1,870,314 downwards.
TAAGATTTCCACATCAAATCCGCAACTGCCTGAGGACAGGTTGTACTTGAATCTTGAATCCTGATGCCCAAGGGACTCAATGATACGCTCTTGATTTAGAGTTAAGACGGAATGACGGTTGCTGTCGTTATTGCGAGGTTGATGATGTAGATTTGATGATCGTTTTAATAACCATCGGCAGGAAAGGAGGGAAAGTTATTAGATGGAATAGCAACGAAAAGGAAAAGCAACAATCGGAATATGGGCAATGCCAAAATCTCTTCAGGAGGTTTTATGAATGTATATAAGAGGGTTTGATCTGATACCTTGGAAGAAAAAACTAGCTTGACATATCTTCTGATAGAAAACCATTCGATGGATTCCAGGAATGCATGCTTCATTGCTTCTACTGGAATATCCGAGGGGAGTTTTATATACACAATAGTTGAATAGGGGAAAAATAATTGAAATAGAAATGTACTATGGTCAATCCGAACCACTCTACAATGCTATGGGATAGTAGGAACTTACCCACTTAAACGTCAGTCTATTCTAGTTTAGCTCTAAACCAAGGTAGTTTCTCGAAGAAGGCAGAGTAAATACAATAAAGAGAGGTATATAAAGCGAACAACACTCCCATTAATCAACAAATTTCAAGTAATGATAAGGGAAATCCAAGAATCAAAGTAAATTAAGGGAACACACAAACATAAGATAAATATCTATTTACTACGAGTATTAACATTCACTCGGACCTTCTACAAGGATTTAATCATCCAAGTCCGCAAATGGAAAACTGGAATTGGGAATAGTGGTGAGATTGAATGACAATTGATAAGATGAATATAAAGTAGAATCAAATCATTAATAACAAAAAATAAAATGATAAAATGAAACGTCTTTGATATATAATGTAAGAATTCTGGAATCTACTCACCGCACACCATTCAAATTCGTGACAAAATCCCTGCAAAAATCAAATTTTCCTATATAAAATAAAATATCGAATAACTTTTCAATGTTGAATTAAATCAAATCAAATTTTCAAATATTATAATTAACTACAAAAGGATATCGAAAAATTTATAATTTATTTTTAATTATTTTGTTCTAAAATTATATCTATTTAAATTTAAAAATATTAAAATTTCATTCGTGTAACGCTTTTTGAACTTTTCCTCATATAAAATAAGCGATTTTTTAAACTTTTGATTTTCAATCTTAAATATATATAACTTTGAAACAAAAATAATAATAAATATTTAACGAAATATTTATTATATTTCAATCAATTATCTATATAAATATCAATTTTCATATATTTATTTTATTATTTTATAAAGATAACAGGGGTTTAAAAAGTTGAAAAAATCATTGATTTTGGTGTGATTTCGCTTAGTGTGTGGTGAGTAGATTCCAGAACTCTTATAATTTTGTATAATAAATTAAAATAAATTAAAATATTATATAATTATATTAATATTAAATATTTTTATATATTTAATAACTATAATTTATAAATAAAAATTATAAAAATTGAAAAGTTTTAGATTTTGTTTAAATGAATTTTTTTATTTATAAATATTTATAAAAATATAAATTTGATTAAAGAATTTGTTAATATAAATAAATAAAATATTTATTAAAAACTTTTAAAATATAAAAAAAAGATTTAAATTTTTATAAAAACTTTAATATATAAAACAATATTTGTTATTAAAAAGTTTATTAAAATAGTATAATTATAAAGTTAAATAAAATATTATAAATTAAAACAATTAAATTATATTATAAATTGATTATTAATATTTGTTTTTATTTATAATATAATTTTATAATAATAAAACTGGAATCATCGATGATGTTTGTTAAGGAGTGACAATGAAAAGGAGTTTAATAAAATAAAATAATCGGATCATAGTTTTAGAATATAATTAATTACAAGTCTTTATTTTGAACGAAAACTATTGCGACACGTCTCCTTCATAGTATCCCAGTTTGGCAGGAGTGAGATACAATTTGGGTTTCAAAATTTGAAAGTAGGATTGCTTGAGGTGGATGGGTCTTTACACAACAAGATGATCTATCGTTGGAGTTTTATTTTAGGCGCTTGAAGAACCTCCATCCATTTAGCCTGTACTGACAGATACAAGGTATAGCATAATACTGGATCCGCATTAATTACTAAACAGACAAGAAATGGATGACCATGCAAAAAATCAAGACTATGAAATATATAAAGCTCTCCAAGCACAACATAGAAACTACAACCCCTGATGACTTGGATATCAACATCATTTTCATAGATGATAAACAAAATAAGAATAAAGTTTTTGACTGATTTATGAAGAGAGGAATGCAGTCATTTTACCTTGATCTTTGTAAAAAAAAAAGATATTTTAGACCTAAAAAACGGACCTGATAGGAAATACAAGTAACAACACTTAATCCTTCAAAGTAATAACCGAGTGATAGATGGCGAGAAACTGAGATGAGATGATTGTCACTTTGTTCACTTTATCCGACAACAAATCAGAAATCTATTGCAGATACAATATCATTCAAATTCAAAATCAAATCTAATTCAGAAATAACAACATGATGTTAATCAATGAATTGCTGATAATGGCACCATATATTGCCAAATTAATTCTTGTCCATTTTAATGGACTCGAAAGTTAATGAATTGTATCGGTTTATATAGTGATATATGGAAGAAGTTTCTAGGAGTTTGTTGTGGTACTTTGAAGCGATATTCCCACTGTGGAGCAAATGCACCAAGTACTCTACACACCAATGCAATCTAGTCATGCGTTGAGCATTCATCAGGATTTACTTTCAAAGCCAGCTATTAAATTATGACCGCGATATGTGATAAAAATTGGCCAGATTAGCGATATAATCAAAAGAATCCAAAATATAATGAAAATAATAACAACAATCAATACAATACCAAATAACAACAATATAACCAATCAAAAAAACCAAACACAAAATAAACCACAACAAAAATACAATTTAACACTTCCCTTTGACGAGAGACACGAGACACAATTATTTTCTTGAACTTAACAGAAAGATTAATCAACTCTGAGCCACAGAAAATAGAAATCAATCGGCACTCACTCCCCCTAGTGCAGCCGAGACCACCACTTGAATATCCAGTTGGCATTCCTAGATCTGATCCAAATGATTTTTATATACTAAATACCTACCAGCGATGATTTTCACAAGTACAGTAGGAGTACTACCCCCTAACATCAAAATAATGGATAACGAGCTGTGGTGTATATTGCACAATGAACAAACTACAGCTGGGAATATCGCCGCTTCCCGTGGAACCATACAGTAAATCAAAAATTGGAATCTCCCGTTTCCAATTCCCCACCCCAAAAGATAATCTTACAATACTAGTATATAAATTCCCCTCCACATTATCCCATAATAGAGACAATGGGTAAGCTAGTGAAATGGTGTAAGATTATTCATACAAGATCTCTTTTGGTGTACAGTATATCTAGAAGCAGAAAATAGACTTCTTATTCCAGAAGTATCTGTTGATATTCTATAGATGCTGCTGCATCAATAAATCTGGTTGACAATGGGTTTTCGTAACGGTAATAGCTTCAGCAACAAACAACAATAATAAATCCTCATCTTTACTCTCACTCTCAAAAACAAATCCCTGACCAGGACCAATATACATAAAACCCAAACCAAGTTCCCAAACTCGCACATAGAGCTCCCTAAGAAAAAAAGAGGTGTCATCTTTCTCTCTCCTACCCCTCTCCTCTTCCCTCCTTTCCTTCCCACCGCCCAACCATCAAAAAAGCAAACACCAATGAAATCATTATCCCCCTGCAGAAAAATCCCGAGGGACTCATCTGCAGTTCTTACTCACATCTAACTTCCAACATGCAGAATTCCATTCGGTCTCCATAGATCCGCGACGATAGAGTCATAGAAATGACAAATTAGCGCTTGAATGATGATTCTAAGAATTGATTTTTAAAAGATTGCATTTGTAAAGGACACTTATCCCAGAGCCGTGTTGAGTAACTTGACTTGGATCTTATAGATTTTAAGTTACACGTCGTATATAGACATTCTATTCCACAGCAGGAAATCAATCAAGATCACGATTCAGTGTGAAGTGAATACTCTCAAAATACAATATGTAATTGTTGCATATATATCTTGAATCACCCCCTCCACACAATCGAAACACCAAGAAAAGCACGATTGATCTATAAATGCCAAGCGAGCTGCAAAATGCCCTCCCATATGAGCTATATTCACAGTTAATTAACCATCCATCATACCAATCCCATCCTGGCGGTTGAAGCCAAAGAACCCTCTATATGTCATGTATTCTTTAAACGCCATATACATGATCACACCATATCATAATATATGATAGATAGACATCCACAACTCCTCCCAATGTTGAATTACTTCATGTTGAAATTCCTTTTAATGTTTCACCCGAAATACAAAGTGAAAAAAATGCTCGCTAAATGTTAAAATGCGCAAAACAAAATTCTAAAATGCAATTATGTAGGTTGTGGAGCCGAAACACCGGTAATGTCGTGTTCGGCATCATCGGTGGCTTCCACAGGTCCGCATGTACAGAAGAGGTTTAAATCACCGTAGGCTATAAATATGTTAGTAGATGAAAGGTGAAGGGGATATGGAGTAGCTTACCATCATCAAGTCTGGTCACGGATGGCCAGAATTTCTTTTCCTTGAGATAAGGCAATGGGTATGCGGCTTGCTCTCGAGTGTATGGACGATCCCATTCTCCAATAAGAAGATCCTTTTGAGTATGTGGCGAGTTCTTCAAGACATTGCCTGCCCTTGGAGTGGTACCATCTTCAACAGCTTGGATCTCCTTGCGGATCGATATTAATGCATCAATGAAGCGGTCAAGTTCCTCCTTACTTTCCGACTCGGTAGGCTCGATCATCAAAGTATTAGCGACTGGCCAACTCATGGTTGGCGCATGGAACCCATAATCTTGAAGACGCTTGGCAATATCGATAGCCTCAACTCCCGCTGATTCTTTGAAGCCACGAACATCAAGAATAAACTCGTGAGCACATCGAGAATTGGCATTGGTATAGAGAATTGGGTAATGAGGTCGGAGGCGGGACATGATGTAGTTGGCGTTCAGGAGAGTGATCTTAGTAGCATGAGTCAATCCCCTACCACCCATCATCTTCACATAAGCCCAACTAATTGGTAAGATACTTGCACTTCCGAAGGGAGCACCGCTGACTGGAGCAATAGCATTTTCACCACCAGTCTTCACCAACGGATGACCAGGAAGGAATGGTGCCAAATGAGACTTAACACCAATTGGACCAACACCCGGTCCACCACCACCATGAGGAATGCAGAATGTCTTATGAAGGTTAAGGTGGCACACATCGGCACCAATTTCACCAGGCGAGCACAATCCAATTTGAGCATTCATATTGGCACCATCCATGTATACTTGACCACCATGTTGATGAACAATGTCACATGCAGCCTTAATTTCTGGTTCAAATACACCAAATGTACTTGGGTATGTGATCATGATAGCTCCAAGCTCCTCGCTATATTTTTCACATTTCTCTTTGAGATCAGCCATGTCAAGATTGCCAGACTTGATGTCACATTTCACAGTAACAACACGCATACCTGCCATAGCAGCTGATGCCGGGTTAGTACCATGAGCAGAAACAGGAATCAAGCAAATATCACGCTTCTTGCCCGGTTGCTGTTCTTGAAACTTGCGAATCACACGCAATCCGGTAAATTCTCCTTGTGCGCCGGAATTCGGTTGCAAGGATACAGCATCAAATCCAGTGACAGTAGCAAGATCAGCCTCAAGCTCATCGATCATAGTCTTATAGCCAGTTGCCTGATCAACAGGAACGAAAGGATGAATGGATGAGAATTCCGGCCATGTTACTGGAGCCATCTCAGTAGTAGCGTTAAGCTTCATCGTGCAGGAACCCAGAGGTATCATAGAGTGTGTGAGAGAGAGATCTTTTGATTGGAGGTGGTGAATGTAACGAAGAATCTCGGTCTCGGAATGATGTGTATTGAAGACTGGATGGGTAAGGTATTGGGATGATCTCTTTAGTGCAACCGGGATCGAGCTATCAAAAGACTTTTGCAATTCTGTTGTTTCTGTGGAGGATCCTGATCCTGACTTGGAGAAATTCTTGAACACAGATAGAATATCTTCAAGGTCCTTGATGTCAACGGTTTCATCGATGGTGATACCAAGTCGGCTATCATCGAACTTTCTTAAGTTGATTTTGAAATTCTCAGTAGCGTAGCTAAGGATTTCATCAGATTTACCCTGCCCAACATTTACCACGACTGTGTCAAAAAGAACCTTTCCATCAGAACCTGTTCCTCGGGAGTTGGTCTCAAAGCCAAGATTTTTGAGTCCATCCTGAATGAATCGAGCTCCTTTAATAGCTCTCTCGGCAATGGCCTTGAGCCCTTCTGGCCCATGGTAAACTGCATAAAATGCACTCATGTTGGCCAACAGTGCTTGAGCCGTGCACACATTACTAGTAGCCTTTTCTCTGCGAATATGCTGTTCTCTAGTTTGTAAGGCCAATCTCATTGCCTTATCTCCTAGCCTGTCCTTTGATACACCGATGAGACGTCCTGGAATTTTTCTCTTATACTTGTCGCCAACAGCGAAGAAAGCAGCATGTGGACCGCCATAACCAAAAGGAACTCCAAAACGTTGAGCATTGCCGAAAGCGATGTCTGCACCAAATTCACCAGGTGGAGTGAGAACAGTAAGGGCTAAAAGATCGGTGGCCACACTGAAAGTTGCACCTTGAGCATGAATGACATCTGCCAGACCACGGAAATCCTCTACGCCACCTTCAGTATCTGGATATTGTACCAAAGCACCAATGAGATCATTTCCAAGCTCCCTGAGGCGAGCCGCGCCATCCGCTAGAATATCCCCAACTTCAATCTTGATATTAAATCCTTCTGCTCGGCTCTCTAAAACTGCTAGTGTTTGTGGATGAACTAGGTGGCTGACGAAAAATGTCTTGTTCTTGTTCTTCTGTCTAGCAAGTGGAAGGGCGTTCATTGATAAGGTCATAGCTTCAGCGGCCGCAGTAGATTCATCGAGCAGAGATGCGTTGGAAATTGGTAGTGCTGTCAAATCGGAGACAAGTGTCTGGTAGTTCAGAAGCGATTCTAATCGACCTTGACTGATCTCAGGTTGATATGGTGTGTAACTTGTATACCATCCTGGGCTTTCCAACACATTTCTCTTAATAACTTCCGGCACTCGTGTTCCAGCATATCCACATCCAATATAACTTCGCATAATCTTATTTTCGGAAGCAATTGACTTCAGTCTTGCAAGCAATTGAGATTCCGTAAACCCTTCCTGTGAAGATTCGGATTCGGTGTCGATTTTGAGATCTTTCGAGGAGAGGATATCGCGAGGTAAAACTTGTTTGACAAACTCATCCAAGCTGTTGACTGGAGGATCCAGAGCTTTAAGCATTTGTTCTGTTGATTCTGCATCAGGACCAATGTGTCGACGCGCGAAGGTATCTAAAGGAGCGTATACTCCTCTAGAACTGAGGCTCGAAGGCGAATTGATCGACTCATCCTTCGCAGAGCTTTTGTAGAAACTTCGTCTCCCAATTGGCTTCAAAACAATGGCAGAACATGACGATTGGCCAGTAGTCCATGGTCTTGTGAGGGTTGAGCTTCTCAAAGATGAACCTCTTGACTGAAGTGCAGCTCGAGCAAATCTCGCACGAATTGCAAGGCTTGAGGCAACCATTGTTCTTGAGTCTGCAGAATCTGCGAAGCTCGTGAACCTCAAGTTTTGGTTGCGAAAGTCGAGAAAAGTCTCTCTAGGTTTAGTAGAGAGAGAGTTGTCGTACGAGAAACTTAAGCTCGGATGAAGGGCCCGGAAATATTAGGAATAACTAGGATTCTAAGTTATCATACACCCCACATTCAGATAAGAATGGGGATGATATGGAGCTATAAGAAACAAGTAAAACGACAGAGAATATGAAAAAAGATGAATGAGTGACGAGTCGATTTTATATGAAATTTAGATAAACCAACATATTTTTTTTTTCATGACAGGAGTGGGGACAAGATACATGACAGGTTAAGTTCAGTCAAACTACTCTAGGAGAAGTGAATTACCCAAAACCGCAGTGATAGATTAGCCATGAGCCCGTTTATGGTTTAGTGTAACGCGCCAGCAGAAACCTTAAATGTTTAAATTACGCACAAGGCTGTAGTAAGCAGATGATAACGGAAGGATTAAAATTTATTATACTCGTAGTGTAAACATCAACTTGGTACCAGGTAATAATCTCAACGTTCAACCTCAACACATCTGCAATCTTATACCACAAAAATGTTCGGCGGACGTAGGTTTTTTCATCCGATACTATATGCGAGCTTTTCTAACTTCAATTTTAGCACCACCACAACCATCCCCTGCCGAACTTAAGGCTCAAGAGGAAGAGGCTACTCTTACTGTGCAACGAGTCATTACATGGTCTATTCTTCTTTACCTCTGTATGTCTTGCTCTTTTCCTATTACTACCATATGTGTGCTGACTTTAATATAGCACCTTTCGCTGTTAAGAGCATCCAAAACCTCATCTAAGGATGCAAATGAATAATGCATCACGACGACCTGTACAATATGACCGCACGAGAAGCTAAGGGTATATAATAGTACTGGGGCAAACCATGGATATAATGGACAACTGCTGCACATATAATTTTGCTGGCATTGGCATTTAGTTCTTTCTCTATTGTGCAAAGAGTACAAGATTGAGAATCGAGAGAGGATCATAGATATACTGCAAGCATAGAAGAGGACTTTAGAAAAGTGTCTTTAATCTTCAAGGCATTTAAACATACCAAGCTGAAAGATACTACCAAAATGAAGTCGAACATTAAGAAGAACCGTTTTTGTACAATCCGGAATGCTGCTACTACATATGTTATACAAAATCGGCTCTCCGTGTAAACTCTGACGAAGCAAGCCTGTGACTCAGGTTTCCTTTTCTTCCCATTTTCTCCCTTTCATCTCGCCTCTGCCACCATATATCTTCTAATTGAGCCCCCTGGCCACCTCCTCTCTAATCTCCTCAACCTTCCTTTTCTGCTTGCCCTCATCAAAATTCTCCGCCTTCAGCCACTCCACCAACGCTTTCTTAACCAACTCCATCTCCTCCAAAATCACACTGCCATACCAGCTATCCCTCGTCCTTCCCCTTATAACCATATGCCTCCTAAAAACACCCTCGCCCACAAACCCCAACCGCTCCGCGGCCCTCTTACTCGCCACGTTCTGCGCGTTACACTTCCACTCCACCCTCTCATACCCCAATCCAAACACATACTCCATCAACACATAACACGCCTCCGTCGCCTCCGTAGTCCTCTGCAAGGACTTTGAAAACAACAAATGACCAACCTCGATCCTCCTCTGAGAGGGCACGATATTCAAAAGAGAAATAATGCCCACGGCTTCTCCACTGGGCAATACAACCACCCAATTTACAAATTCAGATTGCGAGTAGTCAATAAGCCATGTTAGATAGGTTGTGAATTCTTCAATGGTGTTGAATGGTCCACCTGGCATATATTTGTAAAGCATATATTTTTCTTCTCCGCCGACATGTTTCCATAGATCAGGGATGTGATCAAGAGAGAGCGGAATTAGGGAAATGCGCTTTGTGGTGTGGGAGAGTGGGATCAGGGAGGGAAAAGGAGGGGAGTCGGGGGAGACGGTGGGGAAGGATGTTTCGAAATCGGCGGGGTAAAGTGAGACAGGTGGAATTTCAGGTCGTGTCATTTTTGAGGATAAGTCTTCTAAGATTATTCAAGTGTTGGTAGGATGGATGATCGCGAGCATTGGCGTTAACGAGATTCTTACTTTTATAGGGGGAGTACTAGATAAGTCTTAGGCTGTGAGTCATTTGCCGCCATGGCGAGAAGGGATAGGGCGTATTTTCGATATGTGGGTAAGAACGTCTTTTGACAGCAATCACCCCGATGGCGATCCTTCGCGATTGATTCGGAGAGAAGTGAAAGAGAAATTACTACTATTAGCGCGTAATCAAGCTTCCATATTATACAATATCTATCTTTTTTACATGCCGACCAACTCCATGAAGTCTAAGCCTCCGATCAAAAAATTAACCATGGGTATTTTCGCATCAATCATCGGCCAAATGTTGTCCTCGCTGCTGTCTGTGGCGGCTGCTCCTTTTCCCATTCGATATAATCTTTATGTACTCTATCCAACTCCTTTTTCAAATGTGCTAATTGAGTTTGATAGTCTTCCAGGATCTGATTTGCGAGTTAGCATAAATTCATAATTTCAGTGAAAATTGTGACAGTACCTTCTTGCATCGCGCGGTCATGGTATCGTCCAAAATCTCCCCATTTTCTTGCCCAACCTTCTCCAGCTCGGTTCTTAATAACCGGCCTCTTTCTTGAACGTTGATCATTCGCGCCCAAATCTCTTCTGCTCTGGCACCCAATGCGGGATCAGTAACCCCTTTCTCTATGCTGATAAGCTTAGCTTTCAGGTCCTCCTCATCTCCACTGAGTGCATAACCTCTGTTTCTTAAAACCTGGACTTTAGTCGCCAACGCCAGGCACCTTTGTTTTAATACCACATGCTTTCTCCTAGCATCCATTGCCCGTATACTCGTCCTCGTATCGTGAGTTTGTAGTAGGTTCGTCAAGCTAGCATTTATGTCGTGTAGACGAATATTGAACGCTGCAAGGTGCTGTTGCTGAGCCTTGATTCTCTCGCCCATCATTTGGAAACCAATACATGCTACTGGGATATACCCAGGTCCTGGCTTCTTCGAGAGGGCTTCTTCCCAAGCTCTCGGATCCTCATTAGGCTGCGGTTGGTAGAATGGCGCCCTGTCCTCGCCGACGTTGTTGTAAAAGAAATATTGGAAAGCACAATCCTTATTTCCAGTATCCCATTTACCCACGACTGTTTCAATCTGGTCTATGACACTCTTTTCTCCTATATAAGAATTAGCCTGCGCTTCGAATAAGTTGGTAGGTACATACGAGGTCTCAGTCCGCTGGCTCCAAATAGGGTGTTGTTAAATTGTCCTTGTGATTGCCCCAAAGCTTGCGACGGTTGTGTTTGCCCGAATAAACTAGTTAGTTGTTGTGATCCTCCAAGAATGGTGTTTTGCTGTTGTTGGGCTGCTTGCTGCTGTGCTCCCATAGTCTGTCCTGAGAACAGTCCTCCGGGTTGCTGCTGTGGCTGTTGGGTATTTGGTCCGAATAAGCTTCCTGCTTGCGGCTGATTCTGCTGAGTGCTTGCCCCAAGTCCTCCACCAAAGAGCCCGCCGGTCTGCTGTGGTTGATTTTGTTGAGCGTTTTGCCCTAACCCGCTGAAAAGCCCTCCTCCCTGGTTCTGAGTTCCCGTAGCTGTAGTCGAGCCAAATAACCCTCCTGTTGATTGCGCTGTGTTTGTTGAGCCAAATAAACCTCCGCCAGCTGGCTGGCTTTGGCCGAAAGTACTTCCAAACATGATGCCTTCTTTATGCGCTTTGAGCTACAGTAGTGTTGAGATAGATCACTAAAGGGAGATGCAAGTAGCCTCGAAGGGACTTTTGGCACAATGCACAATTGCAGCTACTCAAAAAAAAATGCTGACCTTGGGAACAACGCGCTTGATAAAATATTATTAGGAATTGAAAGATTTATCGGATACAGGATGCGCCAATTTATTTTGTGGGCTAAAACATGGACAGTAGAAATTGGCGAGATATTGTTCAATGTTGAAGCTGATAGAATATTTTCACAGAGTGAATTATATTATTTTGCAGAAACATAAATTCGTTGTCAGGACGAAGCTCTTTTGATCAGTCGCGACTTCTGAAAGGTCGGCTGATAAGCCAATCAACTTGCGCTTTTTCAACTTGACCTCAAAGCTTCATACTGCATCCAACCTCCAAAACACTCATTTACGGGCTTTGCGAACCCAGTATCTTCTCACAACATATCTCGAAATGGCTGCACGTAATCCTAGGTATGCTCTCATGCTGGTAGATTATCTTACCTTTATCTAGTGCTAACCATGATCGCAGATTTAACCAGCAGGTCTTGATTGACACCACCCCATTACCTGCGGAAATTCCCCCCGTCACAGAAATTGGTAGCAGTTCGGCGCCATTATTGTCCGCGAGTTTCTTTATCGGTGCGAGATGCAGACCCTACAATGATGATTTCATGCAATGCAAGAACGACAATCCTGGAAAGGGTGAGATTGATTGTTTGAAGGAGGGCCGAAGAGTTACTAGATGTGCGAGGAGCGTGTAAGTGCTACTCCTTCATGAGGTTGCAGATGCGGATTGTTGTATATCGATGAATAGATAAGGGCGCTGGGTCGAACTATGGCCCTCTGTTCGACTGTAGCCTATTGAACTGTAGGCTAATGGCCTATACAGGATTGAGGATGTGAACAAACACTGTCTTCAGGAGTTCCGGAAACACTGGTAATATAAACTCTCACTATGCCAATGTATGACGAGATTGGCCTTGGTTAATAGCGTTATAGGGGATGCCTCGACAACAATAACCAACAACTATGGCAATGTCGACCACAAGAGTGGAAACTTAACAAATGTGTCTTTGACAATCTGGTATGACATTCCTTTACACCTATGATGAAGAGCAGCTACTAACTATATGTGATGCACAATAGAAACTTGAGAAGGTTATTCCAGATGCCCCAGCAGGCGAAACACCTGTGCACCAACGTAAAAGACAAATCTACTCACACTATGGCTCATGAAATATTCATGTTGATATCGTGGTTCGGTGGAGGTATGGCACTATTAGGGAATATATGTACATATGATAGAAGAATGGACGACAACCTCAATGTGTTTTATTTCCCCTTCAATTTTAGTATATCCACAAAGGCTTGATACATGAATAATGTTTAGACCGAAGATTTCATCTCTTCTATTACACCTGAAGGCGTCGATTTTGACTTGCGATATCTCATCATGCAAAGGGTAGCGATATTGAAATATTCGTCCATCCAGTTGTCATTGGCTACCCTCCGCCGTTAACAGAATATCTGCTGCAGCGAATGGAAATACCAACCTCGATCTGGAAATGATCTTTTCCAAGCCAACAAGCCAACAAGCCAACAAACCATCATACTCGGACAAAATACTTTTCTCCGAGTAAAGTTTTTGGCAATCATCCCCAACAGCAGCCAGCTCAGCTTATTGCTATTTACTTATTGATAATTGCTTGCATGCTGCACGTTAATGTGCTCTTTTCTTCACAAGTACCTTTTTCACTTACACAGCTTTTGCCTTTAAAAATCAAATCTGGCACTAAGGTATTTTCCTCTCTCGCTCCGCCGCTTCGTCAGGCTCATGAGTTCACCTTTAATTCAACTCTGTCCAGTATCAAATTCAGAGGGAGCTGCAATACGCTAGTTGACCAAATACTCCACTAGTGACTTCTTTCCCACCCTCAACCATTTCAACCCCATCTCCGATACAATCCACTACAACGTCTTCGGATATCATTAGGAACCTTTCAAAGGAGCGACGCTTTGAATATATCAACGCTCCATTGTATGCACAAGGTATTTGCCTCGAACGGATCAAATTGGCAAAGGCCGAAGCCAAAACGTGAGAAATACTCATCAGCAACCCGGATTTACTCCATATTTTTCATCCTCGCCCGTTTTTCAAAGTCACTCATTTACTGAGCAAAGATGCGGCTCCCATCACCAAAGATCGAAGACCAGGAATTTGAAAAGTTCGTGACACCGGAACCACCAACTCAACCAGCACCTCCTACGCCGGCATGGCAGAGGATCGATGAGAGGCCACTTGTGCAGAAAGTGAAGATAGTTGAGGCTGCTTGCGATGCAGGTATTGCAGCTTTGAGAGACATTATGCAGATTATGGCTCAGCATGTGGATTCTGACGCAGCTGTGAAATTTGAGCTTTCATCACTAAGTAATATTCTTTTGCGAAGTCGGCTTCTCTTTTGGTGTTAGGTGACTGATGAAAAGCATAGAAAAAGTCATGGAGCAGAAAAAGGAGCACCCGATCTATATCGGTTTTCTCGGTGCAAGTGGGGATGGCAAGTCCTCCAAGAGACCAGGAGCTGGTTAAGTATTATATAAAATTGCAGAGGCTCCGCAATGTACACCGTAACAAACTCAATAAAGAGAATAGTGAGTCGTTTAAGATGCACGCCAAAAAGGTGAATTGTGAAAAGGCGAAGCTCAATGCGGATTTTCGCGCTAGAAACCGATGCATTGTGAATCGGAATAATTTTCATGTCTCGTCAATCACCGAGGACTACGAAACTGCGTGAAAGGAACTAAGTGATGAGAAGTCCCCAAGACCTTTGCCTATTCATTGCGTCTCAGCTCTCACATTCATGAACTTGGTCAGAGGAGAAGACGTTGAAGCAATGAGACGTGGGTTTAAAACTAAAGGCGACACAGGAATTCCGGGTTTGCAAGATGCATTGATCTCAACCACATGGGAAACTCGCCTCCAAAACGGGATTGCACTTAATACGGAACTTTACAGTGCTTTTGCCCAGCTACAAAAGTGGTTAGAAGATACAACAGCATCTTTCAAAATGACGGCTGAGGAGAGAGTAATGCTAGACCAGAGAGCATCCCTAGTCTCCAGTAGTATTGATGAGGTAAGAGTTCTGGAAACTTCTAACCGCATATTTTATCGAGAAATAACCGTAACTTTATTTTCAACCCTTAATTATAAATAATTCATCAAAATTCGAATTTTCAATATTTTCTATTCAAATTCAAAATGGTTATCAAAATTCAAGATGAAAATGATAATCATGAATTTCATCAAAATTGGGGTACCCTTTGTAGAACTAAAGTCTTTCAGATTAGAAGGGATAGAAAATCGTAGTTTTGGATCAAATAAAATTTGGGTGTACCTCGAAGTACTGTAAAAGGTATTATTAAATTGAATTCATTTAGAATTATTTATAAAGGGAAGGTATATCGATCCTTTATAATGATAATTAAAGAGATTCAATGAATTATAAAGGAATTGATAAAAGATTGAAGGGGAAAAAGGATGATTTTTAAATAGATAAAATATATATTAAAAATTAGGGTTTTGATATATACTATTCGATATAAACTATATTAATATAGTTATAAATGTTATATAATTTATTTTAAACTATTTATTTTTAGAAAATAAACAAAAAAGAGGTTGGATTTTGTATATATATATCGTTAGTAGAGGATAATCGATATAACCTTTGAAAAACCTAAAAAGGGTGATTGGAGGAAGATTATATAATCGGACGAAAGTATTTTCGAAATTAGAAAATGTAATAGGATATAGATAATTTGTAGAATTGAAGAAAAGAAATATAGGAATTGTATTAAATCAGTATACAAATCAGGAAGGATCTTTGTAATGATATAAAAGGTTTTTGATTGAAATTATAAATCTTTATTAATCTTTTTGAAAAAGAATCCTAACGATAAGGGAGTAAATTCAATAGCATATCAGAATCAAATCCTTATTTTTATTATATTCTCTTTATTTGATGAATTAGAGTCTAAATATATATTCATAGAGGATAATGCAAAGGTTCATTTGAAGTATATTAGATTAATTCAATTAGAGTATAATATTAGAGGCTTTCAATGGCCTCTCTTTTCTTCAGATCTTAATCCAATTGAAAAGATATAATATTAGATAAAAAAGGAGCTAAAAAAACTACTATTTATATCTACTTTTATTAAAGAATTGAAAAAGGAACTCAAAAGATTGTAGAAGATGTTTGATCCCTTAAATTTCAGGTTATATATTGAGAGATTGATTTGTAAATTAGAAAATATAATTGAAATAAAAGGATTAATTATTATTTATTAATATATTATCAGATTTTCAATAAAAAATATTGTGATGTTGATTTAATATTAAATTTTCAAAAGTATAGATGAAATTTAAAGGGGGTGTGGTGAGTAATGACCAGAACTCTTATGTTCTGTCCCATGACAATGTGTTCCCAGACTAACAGTATGCACCAAGAGTTTTGCTAAGCTGCACATTACGACCGGCAATTGGGTTGAAGAATTGGCTGACAAGGATCTTCTCAGTTCCTTTTCAAAGATCTCGATGAAAGCAGCGATAAAACTTCGAAAAATAGTGACGAAAACCACATGGGTTTCCCGTCCAATAGTCTGGAGTACACATCGGGCTCTCAACAAGAACGAGGGAGTATGGAAGAGCTCTCGCGCTGGCCCGCTCGACTGGAATGAGCAATTGTAAGTCAGTCGCGTCAAATATTATGTCAATTTACTAATGTGGAACAGGAACGGTGAGTTTGTTGATATGATCAAGAAAGAATGGTCACAGACTATTCACGTAAACATGCCTACTGTGGTTTTGCAATATGTTAAAGAGGCCGAAAAGTGCCTCGCCAATTTTGCAGACAACCTTATGTCTGCAGCATTAGGTATCTCGCCTTCGCTACGTGAAGCATTTGAGTATCTGGGCGATAGCATTCTTCGGAATGTACGTCGACTCCAGGTCAGAGCTGATTCTATTTTCGCGGATTTTGAGGCGGTAGCAAAAGATGCATGGAGATTAGTAAAACCTATCTGTGTAGACGCTTGGATGCCCATTTATCACATATGTGGCGCCGAAAAATGTGAGTTTTTCATCACTATCTACGGACGAAATGACTGAACATTAAAGCAGGCCGAGGACACTATGCACGCAACAAAGCTACGCACAAAATCCACGTGGATGGCCTCGGAGGTAGACTTATGTACAGAGAATGTGGTAGAAAATTGGAGGCTACGCTTCGACGGATGTGTGCATATCTCCACAGCCAGTTCGAAGAAAAGTACCCTGAGGTCATGGAGGGATTCGTGAATGAAATGGCTGCCACTCTTGACCAACATACCATGGGTGGCGACCGCAGAAGCATTAGGCAGAAGAACTCGGTGACGAAAGCCAAATTGCAGGGAATACTGCCGATGAAGATCGAAGCTCTTTACAAAGAGTGGCAAGCCGATCTTTCCAATGAGCTCAAGGAAGATAAGAAGCCAGAACAAGACATCTTCGACAGCACCTAGGTAGAAGAAGAGGAAGAGGAGGCTATTCCTGACGTCGATGATCTTATGAAGGATCGTGATTTCGATGAGGAATCGGAGGCTGAGAATGATTCGGACAGCGATCTTTGAGCCTCTCTTATTTCTCTGCTTTCTTCCGCAGTCCCGGCTTCTTTGCATCACCACACATCAGTCGAGCCTTCTCTTAGCAAGTAAACCTCCTATCGAAAGATTGAAAGTCCCAAATATCGCCCCCTAATGCAGTTACGCACATCTAATCCAGCCAGTACATATCACCCATACTTATTTATTCAGCAATTTTCATTCCTTTTCAAATCCACTAAACAACAAATCACGAATCACGAATCACGAATCATGCAATATCAGCATTTCACATTCCCAACCATTACACTTATCCATAATTATCAACCAATTTCCACTCCAAAAACAACAGATATCACACAGCAAGTCCATTCATTCATTCATCTATCCATTCCGTCGCATTTTCATCATGATATTGGTATCACTTGACAAACACGAACCGTTACGCGTTTAATTTGCCATTTTTTTCAAGTCATCTACTTATTTTAGTTACTTAGTTACTTAGTTATTAATCAGAAATTATTAACATCGATAGTACTGACTTATGTGCGATTTGATTGGTGATACGATGTGACGTACAAGAGTTACCTGTGCCGTGATGTGTAGATATGTATGTGAATGTGAAGGGATATGTTATGCGTCTGATAATAGTCACAAGAGGAGAGGGATGGAAATGATTTCCCTGGCTTCCATCTAGATGTTGATGCGAACTGCGACTAAAATGATGTGTAGAGGTGAATAGTAGCTAACTCGGTCGCTTCTCCTCGGAGTCTCGGACACGGACCTGTAAGTTGCACACCGCATGGGGAAACATACAATCACAGGAAACAAGACGATATTCTTTAGTAAGTCATGAGTGTATCATTCTATATCTAATTATTTTCCCCAAAACGCTCGATCATGTACAAGTACAAGATTAGCACAAGACCTAAGCAAGGTTCTTGGCATCGCCCTCCTTAAGCTTACCAGCACCAACCAATCTCTTGACCTCCTCACTCCAGACAGCCTTAATCTCATCTGCGATCTTCAAGCCGTTGAGTTTGCCAGCCAAAGCGGCGCACTCATCGGGGTCGATCTTGCCTTGAACCAATTCGACATCGTTCAAGACACCATCAATGGCACTTGCTGATGCGTCTCCTTCTCCGGCAAAGTAGTTGGCGTCCTTGACACTTCCCTTCAAGATACGTCTGTTCTTCTTGACGGCGGCTTTGGCAGCCTCCTTGGCCTTCTTTCCTTGCTCCTTGTCGGCCTTAGACTTCTCCTCAGCCTCCTTAGCAGCTTTCTCTTCGGCCAATTTTTGAGCTTCCTTCTCAGCCTTTGCCTTGGCTTCAGCCTCCTCTCTCTCGAACTTCTTCTTGTTCTTTTCCTTGCTGGCTTCTTGTCTGAATCGCTTAATGCGCTCATCGGCAGCGGAAGCATCATCCAACAATTTTCTTAGGCGAGCAGAATCCTCGGTCTTCTTCTTCTTGCGTGCGTTGTTGTTCTTACGCTCCATGTGTCGTTTTTGATCACGGTTCTCGTTGTCATCTGGAACATCCTCATCTTGGTATTCAAATGATCTCCATGAATCGAAGTTGTAGAAGAAGTTGTAGAAATTCTCGACTTCCTCCTTGGAGCTGTTGTCATCGCCGAACTTGGGCACTGGCTGAATCCTGGAGAAACGACCCTCGGCCTTGAAACATTGACTCCACTTCTTGTAGAAGAGTTTCTTGTCCTTTTGATCTTTCTTGGATGGTGGTGGAACATCGGCGGCTTCATCGACGGAGTCAAATTGACGGCGCTTGACGGGATCGAGGAGGAGATCAGTGGCCTTTTGAATGCACTTGAAGAAGTTGTCGTCTTCAGTGGCACCAGTGGCAGCTCTCTTATCTGGATGATGCTTCAAGACCTTCTTTCTGTGTGCTTTCTTGATTTGCTCTTCAGTTGCCTTGTATCTGTATTTGCTGAGGCCGAGAACAGCATAGTGATCTTGGTTCTGTTCATCGCGTGTTAGTAAAAGTGCGGTAGGGCAGGAACGTGTTTATTGAATTTACCTTCCAGTCCTTGGCCTCCCGGGACAACATCATGGGGTCCTCAGGTTCGCTGATCTCTCCAAGCTCATCATCCTCAACCTTCTTGACATTGTTTTGGGCCTCGATACGGTCATCCTCGGAGAAGGTACGCTTGTGACGAGCTCGGCGAGCGTGGGCGAGAAAGTGAGGACCAACAGGTTCGAGACTTCGCTGAGTTGCAGCAGAAATGCTAGCAACGGCCTTGAAATCCTTCTCTGCGGACCATCCTTCTGGGAGGACAGGGAGAGGTAATGCAACTTGGTTATGGGACGCCATTGTTATTAATATTTGAGTGTTTTATACAAAGTTGGAGGGGAGAAAGAAAGGCTAGAATGCTAGGACCGAAAAAATTGTTCGCTAGCCTCACCGCCCTATATTTTATGCCGATAATAAATATATATAGAGGCAACCCAGCATCAATAATAAATACATAATTCGATAATTAATTGTTCTCATAAGATTTTTTATATATATTTTCCCGTAAACTAAACAGTTCATCAACCTGTTCCGTCTGTAGTCTTCTCTGATTTCTCAGAATACTCTAAATTGAGAGAAGTTCTATTGAAGATATGCAAGTTTGGGCTATTGTTGCGGTCCTGTGAGGTTGGTTTCGCCAAACAACTTCAATGTCAAACTTGAATGTTTGCATGCCTTTAATCAAGGTTAAAGACTTGGATATCTGAGTAGGAAAGGTACTTGAAATCATGTAAAGGGTTATGTCGTAGACTATATGTGCTTTTTAAATATCACCCTTCATGTCGAACCCGTTCAGCGTGCTCTCCAATCCTAGGAACTAAGAAATGCTTACCTAAGCAGGCCAAAGTCTTTCAGCAGGAGATCTCGTTGTGAATCTTGCGCCCCATCGAAAATCACGTTGCATCTTTCCTCGCAATTCTCAGTCAGAGTTCCAGTCTTTCCATTCAAACTGACATAGTTTTAAGCGTAGCAATTTGCACATTACAGTCTCGCTGTTTCCGAACTTGTTCTCCCATATATCGTTCAGCATAGCTTTCTCGCACCGCTTAATTTTTGTAACCCGTTCTTGTATAAGATTTTTGGCATCTTCAGCTTCACTATACGTGAATCGAACTACGTCCTTCCCACTCTCGTTGGTAGCTTTGAGTTCTATCTCCTTAACTTTCCTCAAAGCCTCTAAAGGTGCGTAGTTTAAGCTCAGGTCTCTTATTGTGTCTCTTCTTACCTTCCACCTTTTCCTCATTGTTTACTTTGCTTCGATATCCAAATTTGTGTTGTTATCTAGTTTTTCGTCATTGTTCTGCTTTTTTCAATCATGGGATTGGCGTTGCTGGCTCCAGTCTGGATTCGGGTTCTGGCAGCTAGGGTACGTTCCTTTGCCCGAGCTTGTTACTCTCCAGGCACTCTTTCAAAGGTTCTCGCTATGCGTACTTCGTTGGTACTCGTGAAAGGAGCGGGAAATTTACCTTGGGATTCACTAGTAAGGATAGCCTCCTCAGGTTCTTCCAGTACTTGGGCGGATAGTGGCCCTTTTCTTGTGCAGAGTGTAAATGCAGCAAGGCCTGAGCAGCATTTTTTTTTGTCTTCTTTTCATCTCTTGATTAATTTTGCAGTGTTTTCCACGGGGACCCCCGGGGGCCCGCCACCAAATAATTGTCGGGGTAGTGGGCAGTTGACCTTGGGGTTCACCAGTAGTGACAGAATTATTGGATCCTTCCCTTTAGTTTCTGCCGAAGAGCTTCGGCTTGTTAGGCAACCTGATGTAGAACAATGTAGTTTCATTGCGTTCGACGGTCTCGTATTTTGCAGAACTAGGGCTTGTTGTATCTAAACTTGGACATTCCCATGGGTAGTATGAATAAGTTATGTTCGGGTCGTCTGTCTCACGCAATATCGGGATATAAGAAGACGTAAGGCAGAGAAATAGTGACGTGAGTATCTGCCCCTCAAGTCCAACAGATGTTCCCGTGAGTCTCCTATACTAGCTGCGAAACATAACCATGTCCTTTTCTTCGCCAGCCCATTTTATAAAGGAGAAGCTCTGTGCGAGACTCGTATAGGGTGTTCCTAATGGATTTCTACTCTGGCTATGGTCTCCATTCATTTCCCCGAAAGTCCGTTGGCTGATTAGTTGACATTTGTGGCAAATTTGGAAAACAGCGGCGGTTTGTGATAGCCTTCGAGTTCATGATGATGCTCTTCTGAGTCATATTGTGAGGTGGATGACTATTAAAAGCCAAGATCGTTGTCGACCCAGAGCTTGTTTGACCGTTGCGGGTATGTGCACATTAGTTGTACCTCTGCTTTCTCCCACATATCTCCCTGCATCTTTAAGCCGCAACTAGGATCCCAAAGACTTTTGCCACAAACGCAGCGCGCCTTCGCTAGGAGTTTCATTGTTACTTGTTGAGCTAATATTCGAGATAGTCCTCATATTTAGGCTGACGATGAATATCGCTATTGTTGAACTTCATTCCAAAGAATAACAATTACATGTACTGTACTAATCAAAATTTGTTGTGTAGTTCGTAAACAGAAAAAATGGCCTTAGCAGCCTACAGACACCTTCTCCGCGCGACGAGAATCGCCTTCAATGGTTCGTACTGTTCTTCCCCTCGAACCATTTCAATATCTAATACATCAACAGGAGATATCGCGCTCCTGACTTCCGCCCACAAACAAGCCCGTAGCACTTTCCTCACCAATCGATCTCTTGCTCCCGAGTCACCAGAATCTATAGCTGCTATCGCGCATGCCGAAGATGTTGCGAAATTCCTGAGGCATAATGTGGTTCAGGGACAGAAAGCAGAGGGTGATGAGAAATATAGTAGGCGCTAATTTTTTTATCACATATGTAGCGGGCCCATGATTGTCGGGGAAATGAGATGGAATGGAATTTAGAGAAAATGAAGTTGAAGCTAAGAGATAACAGAGTTGAATATTCACGAACATACGGAACGAGGAGATAATGATACGATTAAGATGCCGAATGGAAAGAATGTTACGATTGATGGGAAGACCTGTAAGGACTAGGCTCTCTTAAGGATGCATGATCTTTCGGAGAGGGTAGAAAAGGGGAATGTAAATGTAAGACATGGAGGGTCGGTATCTAGAAGTGATATGGATAGCGAGGGTGTTTCACACAGGCTGATGTAGAGCGAGATGGATTCAAATTGTGACCGCATAGGTCATCGTTGTCATTATATGCACTGTATTTCCAAGCAGAAAATAGAGTACTCCACTCCATTCCATGCCGTTTGGCTTCCGAACTCCCAAACTCCGGTGATTCAATTTCCACTCACCAGGACCTTTAATTGCCAGCCAGACTAGCATACTGCACATCGCCCGCACCGGGTGGAGCAGCAACAGCAGACATACTGGCCAAATCATCCCGAGGAGCTGCGGCTTGTGAAGCGCCACCCTCGATCGCTCTTCTCTGTGTACCCGAACCCGAACTCGAAAAAGCTGATCGCCCTTCCCTGCCTGTGGCTATGCGTTCATCCTTATCCATGGTACCAATTGGTCTGGGCTTGCCCCACTGTACTCTCAATGGACAGCCTGCAATTATAGCTTTTCCTTGTAATGCTTCCGCTGCAGCTTCGGCACCTTCTCTTGTTGCGTAATTAATGAATGCGCAATGTGACATGTGCGAACAGACCAATGATCTTAATTTCCCGTACGGCGAGAAGAAATCCCTGATTTTGTATTCTGGCAAGTCGTCCTCTACGCCAGTAATGAATAGCGAAGTTATCGATTTATCCGAAGGTGGTAGGATATCTTGAGGACCAGGAGGTAATTGCGCTGCACTAGGAAAAGTTCTCCCCCCTCTCATCCCGCCTCTACCTCCCCGGCCAGCACCCCTGCTCGGCTGTCCATCTCGTGTTCGTATTGGTCCTGGTCCCTTGGTCGCCAAAGCCATACCCTTCTCACTTTCACTTCCACCCACAGCACCGCTCCCACTACCTTCCCCATCCGTAATCATCTTTCTCCCCTTTCTAAAGTAAGGCTGACTATTCGCCAACCTCCTCAAGAGTTCTCTAGCCTTTTCATCGGTTTTCTCGTACTCTTCCATACCCTTCCCTTCCTCAATCTCCTTCTCATGATTCTGCGCATAATATTCCCTGTTAACCTCACTCTGCGGGCCCGGCGCAATCATCTTCAGCGCCGCATCTCGAACCACAATCGGTAATCCAAAACTCAAATCTAACATACAGCATTGACAGCAATTCTTCAATCGCGCGCATGTTAGACAGATATTGGTACGCTTGCTGCGGGCTGTGCGATCGGCTTTCCATTGGAAGACTGTGAAGGGTCTTGTGCAGATTTTGCATTCTTCGCCGTGGTCTTGTTTAATCATTTGTACGAAGGGGTTATCCGGAAGACAATTTTCACAGACGGAAGGGAAGTCGGTGGTTTCCCATCCAGAGCGATTGAGATCTTGTTTGATTTGTGGTGGCATATTGAAGGTTGTTACGAGATATTTAGGAGATATGTTTTGATGTTCAGTATCTCAGATTGTCTTTTGCGACACAGTGACGTTGATGTTTTGATGTTTTGAACTGGGAAAGGCTGAAGAAGAGGCGAATAAATTCGAGATCAATAAACTTGACTCAGCAGATACTAGGTAGAGGAATCATGCTACACGTGACAAGGCTGAAAGATAGATCTAGCCTCACAAATCAAACTTATCAATTGGCTATTGCCTTTTCGTACCTAGCAAAATGCAATTGATCCTCCAGCTTTTCTAAATTCCTGTAGGTCTCTTTAGACTGTTCAATGCTCAATCTTCAGATGAGTACTTTGCGAAACTCCCAGATCAGTCAGTCCACTATAGTTAAAACCATCGTTTTCATCCTTCATTCACCGTTCCTTTTTTCACTACACTGTACCTACTCCGTAACCTTACATGTGAAGATGCCAACGATTAAATACCCAGCCTTTCAAGGCTAATCTGCACAATTTGCTGTCCCGCAGCCTATCGAAAATTCCCCATTCATGGGTTCAGTCCCTTGACCAACCGGAGGCTTGAGTCCCCTTTCAAATATTCATTTGGGACTAGCACACGAATACGATTCGCCAAACAACCAGGGGTAGCCAAATTACCTGGCCATAATTTCAATGGTGTTGATAAATATCTTTGAGAAATTCCCCTTTCCTCAGTAACTCACAGCTTCATCTATTCAAATTTACTTCACTTTAATTCAGTTCCTTTACATTCGATCAACTCGAATTCATCTTTCTTTAAAGTAATAAATCTTCTAATTCACGAATTGAACAACTTTTACAATGGCTACAACCAGACTTGAGAATGAGGATCACTCCCGCGATGCCGCTTTCAACAAAGCAATGCATAAGGATTCCGCCAATTCTGAGGGTGGTTTCCGTGCTATGATGGGGAAGGATTCCTCAGCTCAAAAAGCTGCTGTTGATGAATACTTCAAGCATTTTGACAACAAGACTGCTAAGGATGAAACCAAAGAGGATAGAGATGCAAGAGTCGCTGAATATGCTACTTTGACAAGACAGTAAGTTTACGCGTCAATTGCAAACAAGATCCAATTCTAATATCTTCATAGTTACTACAATCTCGCGACCGATCTTTACGAATACGGATGGGGACAATCTTTCCATTTCTGTCGTTTCGCATACGGTGAACCTTTCTATCAAGCCATTGCCCGTCATGAACATTACCTCGCCGCCAAGATTGGTATCAAGGATGGCGACAAGGTTCTCGATGTTGGATGTGGTGTCGGTGGACCGGCGAGAGAGATTGCTAAATTCACTGGAGCACACATTACTGGGTTGAATAACAATGATTACCAAATTCAACGTGCAACTCGATATGCGCAAAAGGAGGGTATGGCTGATCAATTGAAGTTTGTTAAAGGAGATTTCATGGTATGTTGCTTGTCTTTTACACAAATTCATAAGATGGAGAAATGCAGAGTCTACATGATGTCACGCATTTTTAAAGTATTTGCTACTTCAGAGCTTGGAGCTCAAGCCATGAGACAATTAACACCATGTGCACTGATAAAGGCTTTGGACATCTCCATCGGTACCCACCTTGAATTTTAGATCATCACTAATAATATTTTAGCAAATGTCTTTTCCAGAAAACTCCTTCGATGCTGTCTACGCAATTGAAGCTACTGTTCACGCACCATCCCTCGAGGGTGTCTACTCCCAAATTTTCAGGGTTCTCAAGCCAGGTGGAACCTTCGGTGTCTATGAGTGGCTCATGACTGATAACTACGATAATGACAACGAGCATCACCGTAACATTCGTCTCGGTATCGAGCTGGGTGACGGAATTTCAAATATGGTCAAGATTTCCGAGGGTATCGCCGCCATCAAAGCCGCTGGTTTCGAACTCGTACTCCACGAGGATTTGGCCAAGAGGCCAGATGCTACTCCCTGGTATTATCCCTTGGCTGGTGACTTCAAACATATGGGTACCATTGGAGATTTCTTCACTATTGCTCGTATGACCAAGACTGGTAGAGGAATAGTACACAAATTTGTTGGTGCTTTGGAGTATTTGAAATTGGCACCACAAGGAACACAAAAGACAGCTGATTCATTAGCTGTGGCTGCTGATTGTTTGGTTGAAGGTGCTAAGGAGGATTTGTTCACACCTATGTATTTGATGGTTGCTAGGAAGCCTTTGGCTTAACTTTTGGGCGTTTTGAGACGAAGGGTGGAGTGGTCTTGGACTGACGCGATTGTCATCTTTTCGTCCAGATTATGAGTTATATGCAAGATGTATATGTGCTTGGAGTTTTTCTTTTACTACAGCACTGGACTTGATGTTTGGGATGAGGATATCTTAAACCAAGATGAATGCTGGAATGATACATTGCATAGACATACTATTAGACGATTGTAATAATTATGAAAATATATAACTAATAATACACATTGTCCTATTGAACTGGAATGTGAAGGGGCTTCCAGCTTTATTGAAGTACAACGGAATATAGATTTGGATTGCTAATAAAATCATCCCATTCTCTTTTTGAGGGGTTGTTGTTGTGTACTTAAGTTAGAACGTCCCCTGGTCCCTTGGTCCGTGCATCAACACCTCATGGAACTGAAGGCGTCCGACGTCCTCAAACTAAAACATCAAAATCAACATCCAGAATACAACTCACCAACTTCAACTATCTTTTCAACAGCTTCGCGCAATCGTATCTCTTAACATAATACTCCATCCATATTCTCGGTTGGAATATGTTATTTGTATAAGTGTATGTTGGAGGTATGAAGTCGGTGTGAGTTGAGTTGTACACGGAATGGTGTTTTTCTTTTTATTTTGGAGTCTGACTGTTGAGTTTTAAGGATGGTGGTGGGCTGGTCCGGTTTGAGGGCTTGGGGGTTAGGTTTGTGTATTTGGTTTGTGTGAGTATGTTGATTTTTCTGTCGTTGACCTTTCGTGTTTGGAAGATGATTACTCCGTAAGGTCAAATTGGTTCATCTGAGTGATTGGGCTAATATTTGTGCTTTGGGAATGTTTCGAGTGATACTACATCGGCTTGGGCTTGGTTGAGCTTCTCGCATTGTTGTAGACATGGGTATAGACTTTGATGTGAGATGAGGCCAAGTGGTTTTGTTACAAACTGAGTAGTCAAGTCACTTAAGTGCAATTTGGAATAAATTTTAGGAAAATAACGCCATTTATTTGCTATCGATGTGTACTAGTCAACTGCTTCTTGAGACACACGGATCTACCGTATCTGTAGCCATATTATGAGCCATCCTTCCTTTCTTCCGTATATACGTAGTATCCATATCGGGACCTCCTAAAATAACATTCCAGGCATATTTAACTCTTCCTTATCACTTCCACTAAATCATCATATGGAAAATTTCTACTAAAATTGTCAGCTCCCACCATCACTCCTGAGTACCCCAGTTTCTGGAGAACATCCTCGCTACCCGAGCTTCTAATGAATACCTTCGAACGAGCTTTACTTTCGTTCGGATCGCAAGCTTGGTGACAGTGTAGAGCTTTGAAAAGGTCTTCCCAAACCTTGTCTTTTTTATGGTTGCTTTGGGAACCATGAAGGTAGTGAAAATCGTGAATAATGACAAGAAATCTTGCTTTCTTCACATCCAGGAACCCCATCAATTCACGAATAAACCGTACTCCACTTCTCATAGTCCCACCATGGGTCTAGATATCAGAAAATTCCTCGCTCCTAAACTTCTTTCCGAGCTCCCCAGCATATATCCGCAACAATTGTGCTACCAGAAAACGGATGACTCCAGTTATTGGCTGCTTTTCGTCGAGAAAATCCGAGAGACAGCATACAAGACGCCGACCATATGAGATACACCCGTATGTAATGCGCTTCGTAGCATCACTGGTATGCGTTGATAGAATGGGTGCCGACCCGGGTGGGTCAGAGGGTGGTGGGCCAGAGAAAAAACAAAGTGCGTTAGGCATAGGAGCCTGCATCCAGTCGACAAGTTTGGAGAGCTTTTCTTCAGTGGTTTTAACGTCGGGAGCCTCTAAAGCAATGGGATGGAGCTCACGTTCTGTGAGATTGTACTTTTGGAGCTTCCAGACGGCGATTAGTTTGGTTGGCTTACTAATAAACAACACGCACACATTAGCCGTCGCTCTTGCGTCCCTGTAATGATAAGTCGTTGACATACTGGCTGTGGAGCGGCGAGATATCAATAATCCAAGACATGATGGCTTGTTTCTTGTTCTCGAGGAAGTTTTGGGTTCGATGATTTATTTGATATCACTTGATGATAATCTAGCGTTGTTTATAAAGGTGTATCGTTGATGAAGATGTATCATTGATGGAGATGTGATATTGAAGAAGAAGAAAGACCGAGGACGAGCAAAAGATATTCATTATATGCACAAGAAGCACGATGGTATGAGTCCACAGTTTTCACGACTTTATAGAATATTGTAATTCATGGATGATTTCACCTCCAATTTATCACCCAAGGAAGAATCTTACCCCATGGTTCATGGATTAAATATTGACAAATCTATACATTTTTACACTCATCGTTCAATTTCTTTTCATACAACCTTAATGCTGAGAAATATTCGACCAGATCAGACACCTTGCCCTCATTATTCAATTATTTCCAAGAAGAAAAAAAATCCCTCTTGCCATCCCCAAAAGTTCTCGAGCACTTGATGCATAATTCCCTCCTCGACGCTCCATCCTCCAAATACCATTCAATCGCCGCAATTTATCAGAATAGCAAAAACACCAATTTATTGCATTAAGTGAAAAACAGATATTAATTGAACCAATCGGCCATATTCTGATATTTTCTTCTTCTTCCCCTTTAGAGAACAGGAGAGCATAAAGGTGTAAAATCACGTAGGGGGACAGGACCTTGGATAGAAGTATGGTCGAGTGGAGATGGTATAGACCAAGATATATAATCTAGCGTAATATTAAGGACGGCACGATATCTTCCCATAAAGTGGGATTGAATAACAAATTGACAATTATAAGATTTCCGGTTGTGATGAGGTAATTCTTATCAAGATATTGAGATATATTGTGAGAAAGTTGGAAGTATAAGCCAGATACATAAAGGTTTTTAACTAGTCAATCATATGATCTATTGTAATTAAATATAAAAAGAGAACTTTTATTTTTCCTTTCCACAACAATCAATCTTCTATATATATACATTTGAATTTATATAATATCAATCTTAAAACCATTGTGAACCCCGTTTTCTCTATAAGTAATATATTACAATGTTATCTAATTCAGCTTTTTCTTCCAATTCCTTCTCACAGTATGCTATCGAGACGCACGTATCTCGACCTACCACTTTTACAATATATTCTTTTGCTATTCCTTCGTCTCTCCTCCTTTGGGATATCCGATCTGGATAGCAATTAATCATGATTTCCTTTCTCGGGTTTAAGTCATGTACTCATTAATGATAAATATGAATATGGAATTCTGAAACCAAGAATGTGTTGCCGGAGACCCAACACTTGTGTAGTAAGATGTATAGTGAGGAGAGGTAAAGAACTTTAGTAGCATTTTAAGAAGATATCACATTTAAAGAGAAAAAGAAAAAAGAAGGCAATGAACATGAGGATTTATTTTTCATTGGTAATGTGGCCGAAATCTAGGCTACTGAGTGGAGTTTACCAAAACCTTCATTGCGATGGTAAAACTTCTTTTCTCTTTCACATGTCTCCTAATTTCGCATCCCAAATTAGGTTCTTCCGAGGAAATCTCCCTTTCCGACGGCTACACCTTCCTTTCTGTAAAGACAGTCGAGTTAGCACATATTTCATTTCTCTGGATCGGAAGTCCTCCGCATGTCTTCGGCCATTTGGCAGACTCAATGTGAGCTTTCAACATTTGAAAATAATCCAGCATTCAAAACCAAATACATTATCTCGAACTTTTTGAATAGCTCATCGGCTTCCAGTACTCAAATATTCTGAATGTGACCGGGCTGCAGCTCGGAGGGAATATTGAAAACACTTCTCATGAGACATAAGGAATATCAAGACATACCTCAAAATATTATAAGCAGTAACGACATGGAAGAAAAAGTTAGGAATGGCGAAATCCAGAACATATTGCTTGCCGGTGAATTTTAGTTCGTGGCCTCCGGCCTTCATCACTATTTCTGCGTCTTCCTTGCCATCCGTACAGGTGGAGGGAAGGGATTCAAGAATCTCGATTACGCGGTTGATGCGCTTGTAGATACCTGCAAACTGTGAGGGGTGTCAGCGTGGTGATTTACTATTTGCCAAGACTTTCTGGGAAAGTCAAGATTGGGGAGAATAAAACACAGAAGGAAAACGGAGCTTCAGATGGCGATCGCAGTTGTGTCAAGCTCTTCTAACCTGAGTCTCGAATTTTCACTAAAAGCGGATATTCTAATATCCTACTACTTTCCAGTCTAATATATTCACCACTGGATGAATAATCTTCTTTCACACCGTTTTTTCCCCCAATCGTCATCTCCAAAAAAAAAAAAAAGAGAACAAAACACCAAACTCACATCCGTCTCGTTATCCTCCAAGGTAACATCCTCAGCACCACCAACCCGAACAGCCAATCCCTTGGCCGTATCAGCGACACGTTGGATCTGGAAGATCAAATCTCCCATATCATCAACCAATCTCGCATGGATGATTTTTGATTCATCTTTCTCAAAATGTGCTTGTCCTTTTGCGAGGAGTTCTAAGAAGATAGTGTTAATAAATATGCAACAAACAATTTGTGAAATTGATGAACAGGTGAGACCGACTTGATAAAGATTTGAGGTTTTTGACGAAGACGGGAACTGAGACGTCGTAGAGTGTAAGAGACATTTTGGACGGATAGATAAATGTACTTTTATGGGTGGATATTTGAAGAGGTTCTGTGCTTTGTTGTCTTTAGAAAGATGCTTTGTAGAGATGAAGAGAGAAAAGTATAAGATTCACGGAAGTTATATATTGTCGAAGGAGGGGTAGATGAGGTTGCTCTTTCCTATTTATGGATCTCAAAGTGGGTTGGTGTCCAACAGAGGTACAACAAGTATCCATTCCCACACAAATGAATGTCCGGTTCGGACTCACACACCTGCGGAGTATTCCCAAGATTCCGCCTTCCTCCATAGTTTTGAAACCATTACCAATCCGACCAGAGAATGAACACATATTCGCCCATTTTTTTTCGCGGCTGCAGATGCAATATCGGGCCGGGAAAGCAAGTAAGACCTTTGAATTTGTAATCTGTTAATCAGATGTCTCACCGCTGCATTGCGGGGTATTCTGGATTCGTAATCACGTGTTACACGAGTACTTCGTGCGTAAATCCAGAAGATTCCAGTAGCTGGATCACGGTTTAACAGATGGATCGTATTTCAAAGCAAGCAAATTGGAATTGGAGATTCAAATTAAGCTGATTATCAAGAAGATTACCACTAATGCATGATTCGGCGGAGCTGCAAGAAATTTGGGGTGAGAAAATAGTCACTCATGCCAATCCCCGCTAACTTTAACACGACAGTAGACGACTGAGTCATAGAGAGACGCCAATTAATATCACGGTGACTGCACTAGATAATATCATGGTCGTCTTGCAGGCGCTGGAATACCCTCAATAATACTAACTATAATCTCATCGCTGTCGTGACTCCTCGTACACTTAGCATAGTACTCTGCAATCAAATTGGTTCATTCATCATCCTTCATGTCGCGTCCTTATTTCACACACCTTGTTAAAGAAAAAAGGAAAAAGCAAAATTGACACTGTTCCCTATCCATGTGCCAGTACGCTATCGCAATAATACCCCCAAACGTGAGCAAAAAGGAACAAGGAGAAGATAAATTCAGGTAATTTTTGTCAGTGTGTTGTGTTTGAGCCTGATACATCCAAACCAACACAAAACTACGAAGGGAAAGGACGATCTACGCCCGTTCTATCCTATACTAAATGCGATATCATAAAACGAAAGAAATCCATAATGCGAAAGGGATATGTGTGGTTGTCTCGTCACTGAGAGAAGAAAGCCGGATTCTAAATCGAGTGTGCCGCGTACCACCCACCATTCAATGCCTCAATTCATATTCGGCAATGAATATTCTTTCGGGCTCTGTATTTTGTTATTCTTTTTCTCTTCGGCTCGCGAGATTGTGTTATGGTTGCCGAGTCGATCATTATCGTAATGTCCATTACTCGTTAGATGGTGGTTGTTATACGTTGCGGCATGAGATTCATGGTTACGTGATTCATAAAATCATTAATCTCTCCTTTGCATCAAGATAGGGGGTACCCTCTGTCCGTATTGATCTGCTAGAGGCGTAAATGCATGAAGAGGACATCGATGCTATGGACACGACTATCGTCAGAGCTTTCTTCCTTGAGCCAAAGGGAACATCATCAGAACTTACCACTTTATACTTCTTCGCTTTATGGATTGAATGAATATGTCTCGTAGCCCAAGTTGTAGCGAAAGATACTAGAAAACCTATGAATCCCAGAGTTGAGATACTAGGCAGGAATTTATCGATTTTCGAAATGGTAGATATGATCCAATGGACTAGTTGTGTGCCAGTAAGTATAAGCATCAAGGATAGTAGTATAAAAATCGAGATCTTTTGTTGCTTCGAGGCATGTCCGAACTTCACCGCACGATGGTGTATAGGAATTACAGCATCTTTGTTTGGTCTTTGGGTGGACATCCACACATTTCTGTTATATCTATTCCCTCCTGGTTGCGTAGAATCATAGGTATAGGCACCGAGTATACCAACACCAGGACCCGGGTAAATGCTACTACCATCTCCGTAAAGAACGGTGCCAACGCCATCGCCGAAATCCTGAGCCTCGTTGACATTTAAGCCAAGCCCTTGCTCAGAATCCGAATATGCATAAGACGGGTCTGAAAATATCGATGATGTATCAAACTTAGTATAAAAATTACGTTGTCTAGTCGGCGGCTCGGGTGGAAGCTGTGCACTCCGGATGTAGTTTCCACAGATGAACAGTTTGACTGTGCCACCGCAATTACAGAAAGGAGCATTCACAGAGCAGCATTGAGTGCAAATATATCGACGGCATGGATTAATGCGATTGAACTCGAAGTGAGCAGTCTCAAAGTGTGCTTGTAGAGCTTCTTCGTCCATGAAATACTGCTGACATTCGCCATCAAGATAGTAGCATTTGAATATCGAATCAACCCAGACACCAAGAGGAAATTGGCCGCCGTTTTGAACAAGAGAATAATGAGCCGCGGCGCGAGCCTGGACATCTATTGAGGCAGACGGTCCGCAAAGAATTTGGTCGTGACTAGATTCCATATCTACGAGTGAAAGGATTGATTCGCGATCGCAGGGAATTTCCGGTGCGACGCCAAAAAAGTTCCCACCAACCCCCTGCAGCACATATCCCCCGTGCGAAGTGATCGGTGTAGCTTGTCCAGAGGGGGTGTTTGAAATCTCTAGTTCGTATGTAGGAGAGGTCGCATTATAGTACTGTGAGTCGGTTTCTTGTGTGATAGAACTTGATTGGTGGGCATGGACTAGACTTTCAATTTCATGATGTTCCAAGGGACACTAGGAGAAACAAGTTAGGCAAAGCAATCAACAATGGTAGGCTCGACCACATACCGGGACACTCCGATCTTTACAACTTTGGCAAGCTCCTAGATATCGAATCAAAGCTGTCTTAGCTCTAGACACAGGGTCAAACTTCCTCCTAGTCCGCTGTGCTACTGAGTGGCCTTGATAAGAGACTGCCCTGTTTTGCCCAGACTGCCCCGAATATTGACTATCAGGATCAAATGACATTACTGAAGACCAATCCGATGGAGTTGCATCAAATGACTGCACAGTTTTGGCCTGGGATGATTGAGATCCATTGGTGAGAGGTCCAGGTAGGCCAGAAATACTAAATGATTCAATACTACGGGGGGATGTTGCATTTGGGTCCGGGGATCGTTGCGCCAGTCCTTCCTTCATACGGAACTCGCTATATAACTTTGAAGCATGCTGGACTTTGTCTGGAGGAATAGGTTTCTTTATGACATCGGCGGCGCGTTGGGACGAAGAGGAAGACGATGTTTGGCGTGACAATGAAGGGCTATGATGAGGCCCTATGGATAAACCTTGCTGATGAAATCGAGGCCTAGATCGAGGCCTAGATCGAGGTGGCCGCGGATGTTTTTGCCGCCGAGGAAACATTTTGGTGGCCTAGTCCGGCGTAAATATTTTTGACAAGTTGGTTGTACCTCTAGATGAGTGGGTGGTAATTGTCGAGTCAAAGTAAGGCTGAAAGCTAAAAAGTTGAAATACCCCCCGTGGAAACTGTGTTTTATGAAATAGTCATTCTACAGTGAATGGAATAATATGAGATACTTCGCAGACGGAGAGTTCCCCTTGCCTTTAACAGAAGAGATGGAAGAGCCTTATCATATTTATATAGCCATGAGGCTACACGGTACACACATTACCCAGCGCCCTCAACTTAGACGAGCCTACCACGGCCTGTCGCAGGGATTTCGGTGAACTGCACGACATCCACACTAACAATCGAAAAACACAATATTGCAATCGAACATGACCTCTTAAATGATTTCGATGATTGAAAAACAATGCGACGAGAGGCGATGAAAGTACTTGTTCTTCTGTTCCCTAGCGAGATTTGCAGTGGAGATAAGAAAAGTTCTGGAAGATGTGGCTGGTAGAAGCTGCATAATGCTGCGCGAGACATGAGTGCCATTGTTGTGAGAACTGGGATTATTTTGGTATACATAAAACATCCTCCCAAGTAAAATTTCAAATAAGATTAGGTCCTGTGCTATAGACTATCGAAGACTTAATCTGACTTCCTAGGTAAGCAAATATGGGTGAGCATGGCAAGGAGAAAGAGGCGACGGCGACAACTTGTGTGGCGAAGCAATTAATTATTTTGTGTACAAAAACTCGATTTGCGATTTCTGAAACGAGGTAGCACCGCCCTATCGACGCCCTTTAAGCTGGCTCTGTGCCCAAAAGTCGCCTAGTAATACGAGGTTCTGCGAGTCCCTCGGCTTGTCACAAATCTCCGCAGTAAAGCTGTTTCTTGAATGTAGCTGTTAGATAGTAGCTCATAGCTCTAGGAAAGCCATTCCATTTGAAATTCGAAGATTTGACATCAGTATGATTGAATAGCGTACGATTGAGCGGCTGCTCCTTATGCTTGTTAGAGAGACAGAAATCTTAGCAGTTTGGCGGGCGAGCGATAACGGGGTATGCATTTGTTTATGACTGTTGTACAGGAGGCCTCCATGATCCAAACAAATCAAATGATTCTCTGCTCCATGGCCCTTTACCGCCTCTTTCACTTTCAAAATCTCCTAGTGTGTTGTTCATAGCTTCCCCCCCGCTTCCGACGCCTCGAGAGATCACCGCGAGTGGGCCTATATGATTAACAGCTGGGACTAGTGCGTGCAGAGTTTCCTTTGCAGCCTTCTGGAGGGATATTCCACGAGTTGCGGGGTTGATTATTCTAAGCGTTGAAAGACCATGAGTATGACTTTGTGCCTCTTTCTCTATTATTTGATTTGCTGACACAAACCCGCCGGCCTCATAACTTCGTTTTTGCTCGACAGGGATAAAGTCTGGAATTGAGCTTGATGACTGCTTAATTTCGACATTGTTAGAAGAACATTGCGCGGGTGGAGGGAATTTCAATGGTTGGAAAACGAGACTAGAAGTCGTCTTGATACAGGCTGTTTCCAGTCGATGTTGATTTGGCGCCGGCATGAGTTTAGCCATGAAGCTATCAGTTGCATTGAAAGTAGAACCATTAGATGCTATGCCTACCAAAAGCTTATCTGATTCGATATTATCCGAGCCCACCCCTTGCATGATGCTAACAGCACTTTCTTCACCCTCAAATCCAGCTTTTGGAATCATCACAGTCTCTGGTACCAAATTTCCGGGTTTGCTTTTATCCGCAATATTAGGATGCAGCGTAGTTTTTGGTATTACCGGTATCTGTTGGAGGGCGCATGGCGTTATCTTTTCCGCGGGATTTGGTGTAGTGACAGATCTGGTGTTAGGTTTGTGGGTAGGTTCAGAAACTGCTGTCATACCACCTTCTGCAAGAAAAGGACGCACATTAGATTCTTTCCACGTATCTAAAGCATTAGTCTTTGGATCCGAATCTGGCGCGGCGCCCTTGTTCGGGTCAACAGCATGACCACTTCGTTTCTTTGTAGTTCCTGACGCCTTGGGTAGATGTTTGGGTAATTGGTATCCATGATCTTGCGCATGATCCTCAGCTCTCTGTGGAATCTTATCAATCAAGCTTGAAAGATCGTCCAATCTAGGGCGTCTGGACCTATCTCCTATGTTACTCGAGCGACGTTGTTTATATACCGAATGTCCCTGGTCCATCAACGATGATGCAGCATTGGGTAGAGAGTTGTGGGCCTCCAGCCTGTCGCTGGACAGAATTGCATCTATTGTTTGATGATCGACACCAATGTCTGCCGAGGAGGAGAACGACTCTTCAAAGTTACTATGATTTAAATCGTTCCGGGACGCCAAAATGTGCGGCTCATTATTGCCATAATCATTAACCAAACCATTTTTTGCATCATTACTAATCGAGGACCTAAGTGGCGAGGATGCTCTCCCTGCAGCTAAGGCTGCCTCTCGTTCTGTTGTCAACAAATACGACTTGGAGCTGGAATATGGTTTAGCTGAAAGAATAAAAGAATCTGAGTTGACCGAACTATTGGTCCCATTTTCCATTGCAAATGTAGATGATTTTGGGCTGGGTTTATCTATAAACATCAACATCTTATTCCGTGGACGAGACCTGATGCGTAGAGATGAATGGGGTCTTTCCGGTAGCTGATTCAGTGGCGAGGCTCTGTTCTGAGACTCTTGCAGTTTAGTTGACTCTTTTGCTGCTGGTTTAGATGTGGGCGTGATTCCTGATGGCAGAGTTGACGATCGCGAAATCTGGTCAGATAAGTCGACTGAGCGTTTCTTTTCCTTGCCTGCAGCTCTTCTGGGCCTAGGAACTAGAGCCAAGTGGCCGTCTCCATCAGAGCTCGGATCCACTGAAACGTCGATAGTTGTTGATTGGTTCTTTTGCACAGATGAGTTCATTGACATATTTCCAGATGTAGCCTCGCGAAGAGAAGAAAGTGATAGAGATGCGCCAGTAAGGTTGCTAGCATATCCACTTTTTTCAGGCTTTTCTCTCTTCCGTGCTTGCATTCGACTCTTAGAGGTGTCTATGTCTCTATCCATGTTGACTACCAAACTCTGCTTCCTATTGGATGGGACAGCTTCGTTGCTGTCTCCATATTCACTGTTGTCATTACTTTTGAATCGTTCAATGGACTTGAGCTTTAGGGATTCATATCTTATAGTTCCAGTGTTTGATAGTGTTGGGGTGAATGACAAAGCAGCCCCCATAAGATTCTGCGCGAAGCCACTTTTGCTTGGTTGGGGTTCATTTGCCTTACGTCGTTTTGTAGGCCTGGGACTGTCATTTTCACTTGCATGGCTAGCATTCAGCATCTGCCGTTGTTCAAACGGAGATGTATTTGGTATAAATGCTTTTCCATAGTGACCAGAAGGTGTGCCCAGTATAGAGTTAAGTGGTTTCGGCTTAAGATGAGCTGCTGCAATAGTTTGCGACCGAATAACAGATGCTGCGGATCGTGCTGGTGATGAATCTCCATTTCTTGCAATAAATCGCTCCTCCCTTTCTCTGACTCGTTTATCAATGAGCTCCGTGAGATCTTGATCCCTCCTTTCTATGAATTCCGTTACTGCGACTAATATGCCATTCCTTTCCAACTCCAACTCCGCTCCCTCATCAAGTGGAGCTTTTTCGCGCCAGTGTGTATCTCCCACTAAATTTCCTTTTTCGTCAAACACCATGACACGCTTGTTGAAAGTATGAAATTTGAGTCGCCCATCTTGCCAACGCTTCTGTTTTCGACGAGTATCAGCTGTATAGAGGCAGCGAAATTCGAGGACCGGAGCGGTATTCTGATCTGGAGGAACGTCCATAGACATAGTGACAAGGGGATATGCAGTCTTCTTCAAGGCATCGGAAATGCCCAATGTGACTCTGGTATTGGTAGAATCGTTAAGTAGTAGGCATCCTTGTGGAAATGATTGCCTTGCCTTGAAGTCAATTTTGGATTTCGTCGTTATCCTTCCTTACATGACGCGAAACTTGGATGACCCAACGCGCCGATTCCCGCCCTCTCACGTGCTGATAAGCGCGAGGTTAAGCTACGATAAGCATACTTACACTAACAAGCGTGTTTATATTATTCTCAATCATTATCTGCTGACGACATATCTAAACTGCCGTATTCAATAATTTGGATTGCATTCAACCAAACGACATATATGCCATGGGACTTTGACTTCTAGAAAGATATAAAGGTAGAGGTATGCCGCTCAAGGCATTGGAGTGATCCATGTTGTAGATTAGATCTTGGAACTATTGTTGCATAATTATTACATCACTGATCGTATAACAACATGCCTATCAGAGCAGATTAGGGAAGTTTCGGTGTAGAATACTAAAAATCCTGTCGTTGGAGGAACTGGCGAACCAAGAAGATCGACACCCGTTCGCTTACGTAATGGCAACCCCTAATCCACTAGACAAGGCAATAGTTAGATGGTTCAGAATCAAGTCCATTTGTTACGGTTTCTCTATTTTGTTTTAGAGGACGTCAGCAGAATGTTCATGGGTTTATTTTGATCAATATAACTTCTAGTAAAGGAGAGAAGGATCTTTAGCAAACAGTTG
Organism: Sclerotinia trifoliorum; assembly: GCA_905066765.1. NCBI lineage: Eukaryota > Fungi > Ascomycota > Leotiomycetes > Helotiales > Sclerotiniaceae > Sclerotinia > Sclerotinia trifoliorum. The sequence continues at coordinate 1,831,771 of CAJHIA010000011.1, read as the reverse complement.
GTCAGTTGGTTTCATGGTTCGATATGACACGTCTGACGTGATATCGATACAGAGGCTCATTCTTCTTTGAAACAGGAGATATAAAAGGTGCTCTTAAAACCTGGCAGGGATTTCTATTCGAAGCTCAGATACGAGAAGCAAAATCCACAGACTGAAGTATACGGAGTAGATAAATTAATGAGGACAACTGCCAATATCAATATCTCTGCAGAATAATCCCTCCACATGTATTATAACGTAAAAATACCGTAATTGGATCCGTCTAGAGTGCTAGAAGTTGGTTTCTAGTACTTATAAGGAGGCACAGGCCATTCATCCATTTTTATGAACCCCGCGAACCGGTTTGGGTTTCAATACCTAGGTAAACCTAATCTTTGGTGCTGCGCATTTCTCAATAAAATCCTACGACACAAACCCTCACAGGAATCGGAATCATTCTTAGAAACACTCGGTCAACTTTCTTTAATCTACCATTCGGCTATGTTTTGATACTGGGAACTTATCAATTGATTTATCGACCGCTGTCCCTACTCTCACATTTCAACCAAAGGCTTTTAAATCGTCCAGGATCAACAACGTGGAATCATCCATCTCCAACTCTCTCCTTGTGGTGCACTAGCACATATAGCAACTACGATTTAATTAATACCTTCTTTCACCAACAATATGAATTCTATGCACCGGCAGATTGGTAAAATCAGGAATAAAGGCCCTGGGGATACTGCAAAAGTATCGGTACTTCTGAACGACTATGAAGATGCGAATAAGATGCTCAATATGGTAAGTTGTCTCTACATGTCGCGCCACAATTCCAAACCCATGACATGAAGCATTATTGATGTAGATAACTAGATAATTGAAGCTTCCAAAGCATGGAGAGACGCATGGGTATCCATGCTTTCCACTCAGTTGAACACAGCAACCAGTTTCGAAGAATTATATCAGCCCATCGTAGGCACCAGCGATGCCCATCGAGACAATCCAGCAGTTACCCCTCGCCAACAGATGAGCCGAACTGTAAAATTAAAGGAGACATATGCGGAACTGAAAACAGATTTACTGGAAGAGGTTATGATGATGGATTCTCGGGTTACAAAACCAGCTACAGAGGCAAAGGACTTTTTACAACCTATCCGGAAGACAATTAAGAAACGAGAGAATAAAAGATTGGATTGGGAGAGATATATAGACAAGGTCAATAAAGCTTCTGCGAAGATGAAGAGAACTGATCGAGAGAATGCCGCGCTAGCAAAGGCTGAAGAGGAACAAGGGAGGGCAGCAGAGGTAGGGCCTTGCATATATCATGCATGAATTCACTACTAATTGGTATCTAGGCATTCAAGGATGCGGATGCTCACCTTCGAGAAACACTACCACCCGTGATTGCTGCAGCTTTCTCGATACTCCCGCATCTACTCGCTGCCCAAATAATGATCCAAAATACTCTCCTCGCCCAATATTACACAGCACTACACAACTACTGCGAAGACGTGGGTCTACCCTCTCCACCACCACCAATGGAAGACGTAATTGCAGTCTGGAACCAGGCCTACCTCCCCATAAAACAGGAAGTCGAACTGATAGACTGCATACGCCGTGGCAAGGCTACCCACCAACCCATGAACATTGGCGATGAAAACACCAACGCTAAATCCGTAACTGGTCTTAACGTCCGCAATGGGTTTTCTCGCCGTCCCTCAAATCAGTCTATGAGCACTAATCGAGACCCTTCCCCAAACCCCAGCGCGTCAACCACATATTCCGAAGCTCGGTCTCCCAGGCCCGATCGACCACCCGCTATTCGTTCCGCCTCACGTCCTCGCATTACTTCGGCACATACTGTACCTGTGTTTTCACCACCGACGGCCGCCAGCACAGACTACTCTGAACCTCCACTCCCAAACCCTGGCGCAGACTACTCCAATCATCTAACTCCTGTGTCCACTCATTCCTCCTATACTCCCGCTGGCCCCTCGCCAGATTATTTCCAACGAGGTTCCACCAATGAAGGCTTAGCCGTTAATTCTGCAATTGGCAAGAAAAAGCCTCCTCCGCCTCCACCTAAACGTCTCGGTTCATCTAATGGCGGAATTTTCGTAGTAGCGCTTTACAGTTTCGAGGGACAGGGAGAAGGTGATTTGAGTTTCAAAGAAGGTGATCGGATCAGGGTTACGAAGAAAACGGAGAGCATAGATGATTGGTGGGATGGGGAATTGAGAGGAGTGAAGGGGAGTTTTCCGGCCAATTATTGTAAAGCTGCATGAACGCGACTGGGATGGAGTAAAGGGATGAGAGGTTGTTTGTTTATATGAAAGCGCTTCATTTCGTTTTAGTTTACGAGTACTGGAGCGCACGGGCTTTATTTCAGAAGTCTTGAAGAAGGACGATCTGTTTGTGATATGCAACAAGTTGGAGATATCTAGCTCCAAAAATCTATGGATGACATTTGGAATCCTGTATCAGGCATGGAGGAAAGGTGAAAGATGGAACATGGATAAAGATGAAGGATGGAGGACAAATCGATCAAATAAAGGACTTACTTTTAACTAAGATTGTACCTTAGTATACTATAATAATCTGATATCAAGATCAAAGTCAGTGAAACTCGGGGATAACCTAGTATGCAATGGGCGTGACCCTCAATTAAGTACCTCTGTCTTCCTCTCTCTTTCTCTATCGCATACACATAAAATCCATCAACCATGGTAATTAACAAAACCAAGGCACGATGAGATAAAAGAACCATACATGCATGAAGAAAAAAGATTTCATATTAAAAAGAAGAGGTATACTAATAATGCTATTCGCTATATCGCTATACGGGATGCCATGCGACACGATACGGTATGAGGCTATACTATCTTTCCATTTTTCCATCTATATCCAAATGCCTACACCTACACCTAGACGGGTTAGGAAGGATATCTATCTCAATATTAAAATCATATCACTTCGTAGCGAATTAATCCATTCCATTCCATTGCGCTACGCTATACTGCATCATATTATCATTCGATATGTAGATATGAAAGCAGGAATTCCTATCCATCGAATCTGTTCCCGCTGACGACAACACAAAAGAAATCTTGTAAAGGGAAAAAAAAGGCTAAAAGTGTAAAAGGGGTATCTTTCCATCCGTCTATCTATCCGCTGTGACCATGTGTCCTGTCCCATTCCATCCCGTCCATGTTCTATCCATGGTGTTTCATCATGCTGTTTGAGAGTTGAGTTTGATGCAATCTTTCCTGCCTTCTGTCCATCCAAATTTCGAATACTTGCTCGATTCGACCTAACCCAGTGCAAAGCTAAATCGGGGAGAGAAAGGGGCGATTTCCAATTTCGGCACTCCTAAATCATACCGTCCGTGAATGCAAATGCGCTCTTGCCCGTCCTTCGTAGTCAAATCAATTCGGATGTCTGCGTGCCCAGTAGGAAAGACAAAAAGAAAACCACTGATTGCCAAGATTGATAGATTCAACGATAGCCAATCATCTAAAACCCATTGGTCTTCCAAAATTTATACTCGACTTCAACTTCAACTTCACCTCGACAGGTTCATCCTCATCCTCGTCTTCATCATCCTCTCCCTCCATGCCTCTTCCATCTTCACCCCCACCACCAATAGATCTGTTCCTCGGTCTTTTCATCTCCAAAATGGGGCTCAAACTACCTACGCTCGCAGATGGACTCGTTTCTTTACTACCCGGTCGTGAGTTTTTTACTTCTTCCAATTTCTCCGTCAGTGCTTCGAGGAAAATTTCATCCCTGGCTAGAACATTGGTAAGGCCTAAGAGACCCGTCAATGGGCGATCGTGTAGTTCTTCATCATCTCCTTCATCTGGTTTTATTCCATCCAATACGAGTCTTTCATCCTCATCTGGAATTGGCGCAAGCGACCCCCGATGGAGACGTCCACTGAAGCCCCTAGGCGTTTCATCCCCTTCGCACTCTTGGTTCTCCTTGACCAAATCCGAAAAGCGTGAGATGGAATGATTAGGTGTATGGCCAGCATACATTGTTAATCTTTTATTCTCCGATTCCAAATGTGCTTTCCCTAGTGTTAAACCAACATCTCTCGCTGGCGGTCTAACGTTGGGACTTAATCTCGGACTGGCAGATCTCGGACTTAATACTTGAGCAACGAATACTGGATCCACAGCGCTGGCTTTGATTGGTACACCTTCGAGATGTGGAGCGATTTGTGATATATCTATACTATCAGCACCAATAATATCCCCATTGCTACTCTCATCCTTCTCCCAATGCACGTTATAGTGATGTGACTCTGCAACTTCGGGTGAAATATATTGAGAGGATCCAACAAAATCAGATGGAGTTAATTTCTGAATGACTTGGATTGGTGTTTGTCTTGGCGCTTGAATGTCCTCAACTCTCAGTGACTCTGATTCTGTTGAAAATGTTCTCGACGGGTTTTGTGGTGCTGGTGCGTAAAATGGAGATCCATCGGCATTTCTTCCAGACTCTTGTTTGATTTCTTGGTGACCATGCGATGATTTTTTCGAATCTGAACTTCCACTACCTCCTGGAGATGCATTTGCTTTTGCTGGTCCTTTGATGATTGGTACGCCTGTTGGACTGGTGAACATATTTCCTGCTGGACTAAAGCCAAAACTTGCTAAATCCAGATTGAACACTCCAGTGGGTGATAAAATCTCTCCTTTGGATATCAGTCGGGTCTCGAGATCTCGAATTCGAGAAATTAACATTCCTCTTTCTTTCTCCCATAATTCTCGTTCTTCTGCTATGACTTCTATTGCTCGTTGTCTGTCTGCCAAAATGTGGGCTCGCTCCCCCTCATATTGATCCCTTAATTTGTGCGAATATCTCCTGAAGTCTTCAACTAATTGGGCGGCAGTATTCTCTGCAGAAGCGGATCGAGTATGAGGAGGAGAAATCGGTATGTCGCTGAGAGGTGAGTGGTGTTTATATTGTCCTGGAGAGGAGGTGGGTGGAGGGGAAAAGGAGGTTGGACCTTGGCCTAGATGGTGATGATGAATGGACATTGGTGAATTGACAGTAGAACCTGAATGAGAGAGTGGTAATCGGATTAAATGTGCCATATTGAGAGCACCCGTGGCAGAAGGAATGAGAGAATGAGTAAAATTTTGGAGGGAGGTTTCGATGTTGGAATATATGTTGTTTAATTATTTATTGACTTATTTGTTGGCTGAAATTGAGTCGAGCTTGACTTTGAGATGAGTGTGTGTGCGTGTGTATGTATGGATGTGTGGTTTGTAACTGAACGGTTGTTGTTTTGAAGGTATAGTAGGTATTAATACTCATACCCAGAATTTTCAAGTGATATATTTGTTGAAGGCTCTTGAAGGAATGAATGAATGAATGAATAAATGGATGGGATGGGATGGGATGGGATGGATGGATGAATGAATGAATGAATGAATGAATGAATGAATTGGAGGATTGGGGTGGGATTGACTTGATCTGAGCATAAATTGAAAAAGAAGAGAGTTTCTGAGTCAAATAAGTTATTAGTTATTGGAAAGTAAAGTAAAGTAAAGTAAAGTAAGTAATGTGAGTTAATAAGAACTAATTGGGTCGTCGCAAGCTGATAATGAATGAAATGAATCTTTGTGCTGGCTGACTGGCTGGCTGGCTGGCTGGCTGGCTGGCTGGCTGGCTGATCTGATCTGATCTTCAGGTGCGACTGGGTTGAGTTAGAGCTAACCCTTTGGCAATTCGGCCGAGGAATTATGACGGAGAGCACGATCCACTTCCCGTCCACAAAGAAAAAGAAAACCTTTTTCTTTTCTTTTTTCTGTCTTTTCCCTTGCTTTTAGATCAGAGCCCTTCCTTCACGTGAACACAAGACTCTTGCTCTTCTTGTGTCTTTCATTTTCAAATATCGGTGAAAGGAAATCGAACAATTATATCCAACTTCTTGTACATATCTTCACACATACGTACCTGCTTGATGTCTAGCTAGGACACATATTACATACATCCATTTACATATACATGCACATTATGATGTGTTGTCATCATACATTGAATTCCATCTGTCTCTCCAGCCCCCTGGCCATTTATTCCTTCCTTCCAAAAATGCTAGAAATATGCAACTAATGTTGTCATTGCATAAAATATGACTATTCCGGGACTCCTTTTGGTTGGTTCTGCATCAAATGTGTTAATATAATTGGTTAGCTCGTGATTCTTGAACGGACCGATCCGTGGATTTAACTGTTTTGAATTCAGGGTCTTTCTCAAACAGGTACCAGTTAGCATTACCAGCTAGCATAAAATTGTCTTTTTTTTATCATTTCTTTCTGCTCATCCTTCACCTGTACCTTCCCCCTTGCTCTCCTTTCGTCCCTTTCCCCAACTCCATCTCCCCATCTCCCCATCTCTCCTCCCTCTCTTTCTCCTCCTCTTCTCATCACAAGACAGACAAATGCTACATGGGAATGCCACTTTACTAATAAACATCTACCGGAGGATCCCCTTTTACCATCTCCAGACATGCGCTTTCAAACAATAAATCCGTCAATCCTGTTTCCGCTTTGCCCGACCGTGCGACTTCAATACCTAATAAGCCTTGAAGCTAAAAGTAACGAAAGAACGAAAGAACGAAAGAAGCATAAAGGATTTTCAGGGCTCTCTTAGCTTCTCTTACCATTCCCAAAACACCCCCCTAACACGTCACAAGCCCTTGAGCCATCCATGTTCTTTCTTAAGAAATCAGATTCGCCTGTTTGTCTCCATGACTTTCCCCATTTCTTCTCCATTTTTTACTCCATAAGGCTGTATAAATGCCTGAGAGCAGGCCGTTCCAGATAGGAAGAAAAGCCGATAGGTACACGATATTATCCGCCCTCAATCTATATATGGAGTAGACGTGTCGCCAATCATTTTCAAATTCTTCGACCCCCATATTTTATGTTCCAATGGTACGGTGTGCGATCAGAAAATCTTTTTATGAACGAGAAATCTATCAAATGATAATAAAAGGAGGCGACAAATGTTACTTTCATACCCGTGAACAACGTGGGTATGTTCATAAATGGAAAAGTCTAGATGGATCAGATTGCCAGCGAAGTCGCCAGTAACAGAATCCAGGTATTGGGAGAAAAAGCCACAGTTGTCTAGGCAGAGATACGCCACATGGGATTTCAAACAAAACGAACGGTGAATAGTTACGTTTTCCATGATCTTCTAAATAGAGCTTCGATGTCTTGCTTTTGGGTCCCTCTTTTGTTTCTTCCTTGAAGGGGTGACAGATAGCAGTGATGGAGTGTTTCGATGGAAACATTACATTTTTCAGTGAGGCGGTCGAGGAGTAGTATATACTTTCTCGAGTTTCAAAAGTCCATGAATCTCTCTTTTTTCATCGAATAGTTTTCACCCGACTGTTACTTTGCATGCATTTGAATAGGTAGATTTATTTTTATTCATTCTTCTTCATTTCACTCTTTTCTACTTGCTTGATTGTTTGCTAGCTTGTTTACTTGCCTGTGTTGATTCGATTATACATTTATTTATCTTTTTTTTTTTTAAAATTATTGTATGGTCACTTCGCCATCTTTTTAATTTAATCACAACTATTTTTCAAATCCAATTTACACCGCAACAACGAAACAACTTTACAAGACAATCCATTCAAGCATCATGTCACCTCCACCATCATTCTATCTTCAGCCAGAACATGAACATAGACGACGTACACGGACACAAACCCATGATAGCTGCACGCGTAGTTCCTCACTGGCATCCACTCTTCGCTCTCCAACCACCAACATTAATGTCGACTCGTTAGGCAAACCACAACTTACTAATCAAACTCAACATCGACCACATCAATCCCACCATTCCCGTGGTCCATCCCACTTCACTCGTCATACACCCAGTAAACCTAAATCGCTTTTTAGGTCTTCCTCCACATTTCCTTCCACGATAAGCCTGACATCCGCTCATCCTTCCGCTCCCAATCGTCTCCCTCTTTCTCCTCCTTATTCTACTTTCTCCCCAGCAAACGTATCAAGAGCTTCCACACTCATTTCCACTCAACCACCACCTATCGCTCTTGCATTCCTCAATCTTCTCGATGATCTCGGTATTCTTCTTTTATGTAAACCATTACTTGAATTATGTAATGTGGAATGGATTTCATTATTTGACGATATGGGGATCTTTTATCTATGTGAACCGATAGAAGCTATTAGGAGAGCATTAAGAAAACGGAAAATTGGGAGGGTGGATAGACAGAGAGGAGGTGGAAGTTGTCTAGGGAGTATGAGTAGTAAGACTAGTAAGAGTAGCAAAAGTAGTAAGGATACCTGGGAGAGGGATACGGTATCATGGATATCGAGTTTGGTTAGCGAGATGAGGAAGAGTAAAAGTAGTGGAAGTAGTGGAAGCAGTGAAAGTAAGAAACACTCTACTAGTGGGAGAAGGAGTAGAGAGAGAGAGCGGCAAAGTGAGAGAGATATGATGAAGAATAAGAGCGCCGATAGTGTAAGCGGAATTGGAAGTGAAAGTAAGAATGGAAGTATAAGCGGAATTGGAAGTGGGTGTAGGAGTAAGAATGGAAGTGTAAGCGGAATTGGAGGTGGAAGTATGAACGCAAGTGAGAGAATCAGCGGCACGAATAGAAGAAGAAACGAAAGAGCAGCGAGTAGTATCGCTGCAAGTCATATAGGACAGAGCTTAAAAGGGATTCGGAAGGAAAAGCATATTTATTGAGTAAAAGGTAAAAGAGGTGTGGAAAATATATGATTACCAATATCATTATGCGAATATTGTGAAACCGACCTTTCAGAGGTGACGTTTTCGAAGAGAAATCTGGGAAGGAGAGAGAAATCTGAGAATTGATTATATATAGATGCGCCGAAATATCATCTTCTTTTTATCTTTATAATTATCTTTTATAAGATTATAAAATAAAAATTAAAAGATGTTTTTAGTTTTAATTAATATAATATAAGATTATTTAATATTTAAAAATCTTTATTAATAAATTAATATATTTAATATATATATAAAATATATAGATTTCTTTAATGGGTTTTTTTAAGTTTTTATTTTCTTAACTTTATTTTATTTATTTTATTTATTTTATTTATTTTATTTATTTTATTTATTTTATTATCATCGATTTCAACATCTTTCTTATAAACAAAATTTCAAATAAAATTCTACAAGATCTTATATTTCTTATATTTAACCTTACTAACTCTACTCTATCTTACCAAGTTACCACCCACCTCAAGTGGGTCCAACATCCCATCCACATCCCCACCCAAAAAAATCTCTTCAAGCCCTCAAACCTCACATCCACCAGTGATCCTCATTGATACACACAAACAAAATACCCCTGCAACATAAATAAAATAAAAAACCTCTCTATACGTCTTCGTGGCTCAGTTGGTTAGAGCGTTGGTCTCATATTCTTTCTTCCTATTGTCTCTGTATGTAGGATTGATGTATAAAATGTGAGGTAGTTGATAAACAATTACTGTGCCATCCAAAGGTCGTGAGTTCGAGTCTCACCGAGGACATGTATTTTCTTTTGGTTGGGTTTTGTGGTGAGGGTTTTTGGTGGATTTGGTGATACATGCATGCATGGATGGATGGATGGATGTATTTTAGTAAAGGAAAGAGAAGAAAGGGTTTGTGGATTGTTTGAGGGTGAGATGTAGTGAATTCTTTTGAGTCTGGGGGTACTGGTAGAGTGGATGAATCAAAAACATAATAACCCTTATTTGCGAGAGTGGTTGCGTTCACAGATCTCTTTTTTCTCTCTCAAAGGATTGATATTGGATGCATTTTAGAAAAGTAGAAGGAAGAGTTCAAAGATTGTTTGGGCTGAATGAGATTCAATAGACTATTTTGATTACTCGAGTACATTTGTACTAATGAAATGGATGATTCTGAAGCACAATAGTCCTCTTTTTGCGAAAGTTGTTGAGTTCACAGATGATAGATAGATCTCTTCTTTTCTCAATGGAAGTACTAGCAACACTAACTGGATATCATATTGCCATCTAGTATTCGTTATTCACTAATAAAGATATTGCAGGGAGGGAAAAGCAGAATGATATAAAGTAAGGAAAGTAATCTTAAAATAAAAGTTAATGAACATCTAAATTCAGATGTGCAACCAAATCGTGATTAGTTGTTGAAGGCATATTGACTTCCTTGACATGGTGAAAGTTAATGAACATATCATAAGACAGGCAACAAAATATGACTGTGAGGGAGTCTAGATATGCTCGTCTTAAGTCCAAGACAGACGTGTGGGTGAATATTTGCAAAATGGGAGGAAAGTGAGAAATTGACTTCAATACCACTTGAATCCTGGGAGGAAAAGACTTTCCGTTGAAAGTAGAAGGTTTACTAACCTCTGTGTTAAATGGAAAGTATGATGAATGGCAAGTATTGAAATATGCAAAAGAATTATAAGAACATAGTAGAAACAGGCGCGCAAACAGCTGTATATAAATACCAAAACAGGACGGAGTAAGAACTGCTCAGAGAAACTCAAACAACATAGAGATTGAATCAACCGATCCCCACCTTGGTTATTCCACCCCACAATCAACTCAAAGCCTCAAACCCATCTTATAATGTTACACGAACCCCATAACATCCTGCAAAACATAACACACATATATATGTAAACGACGGAAACAGGTGCATATACATGAAGCAATCGTATTTGAAAGTCTAAACATAGCATGCAGTAACGACCCGAGGTACATTAATAAGCCCCACGGGTCATCCTGCAATGGCCTAGTCTCGGACTATTACATCACGGATGATCTAATTGAAAGGAAGTTTCTATGCTGATGGTTCCTCTAGAACACACTTGATATTCCGGATAGGGGCTAAATGTACAGTTTTCAAGATTGACGAAACTTTTCTAGCCTGACATAACTCAGGATCACCTTTTCACCACTTAAAAAGCGGTTCTCCCAAAATATTTCACCATACATATCTTTTTTACCACAAGAACAGGTGATTACCGGATCGATATCAGAAATCACCACCGAAAGTGTCGACGCACGCGACGTTGCACATAAACCTGCATAAAGTTTATGCATACATCTCGATTACCAGGAAAGATGGAATTTCGGATAGGCTTTGTGGATATAACCGCCATCAGCCAAAGGTATCCTAATTAGTGAGAAGGCTAAAAAATGAATTACCTAGTCGTCAAGATGGAAGGTATGGCGTACAGGATCAACTTTTTTTTGGGAAATGCGGTCGGCGTAAATGCCTCATCGCGAGATCTGGGCATTCGTAATCCTTTTGGTTTTATTGGATATAAAAGTTCTTGCTTGCAAAACATTTTGCGGCGTAGAATTCAAGATAGGGATTTCCTAGCGAGGTTAAGGTTACTTCGGTTGACCGCTTCTTGATATTTTCCCACGAGGCTTTCAAACCGAGTACAGATGAAATGTTGTACGGACATTTGATAATGTAAGAACTACTGTAGACTGTCGAGTTGAGACTTTGGTTGATAAAGATCAGTACAGTGTTAATATAAGTATAAGTACGGCAATATTCAAAACTCGTATTCTGTCTTAGGTGATGTTGAGAATTACGCGTTTAGCAAAATAAGATCCCCAACTTCCCTCTGCATGTACGATTTGACTACATTCGGATTCATGCAGAATCTTGCAGGTACAGTATTCTAGAATGTTCAAATTCTCTAGATTCTCCTAGGGAAGAAAGCTTGTTTGAAAACTGATAGGAGAGCCAAGAAGTAATAATATAGGACGGAACAATTTAATGGGTTTTGAATGAGTTGTGATCAAATGGATAAATTGCCTTGAGATGATGAATGCGGCTTTAATTGTTCCAAAATTGGAAGAATTTCCCAAGGTTCGGAAGAAGAAATTGGCATAAGAGTGGTTACACATGACACACTGGCGTCAAGTGCTTGGTCATGATGCTAAGCCTAGGCATTGGTGGTCAGAAGTAATGACTTGAAATATATTGAGATTGCAATGAAACGAAGGCTTCGACCAAACAACTTGAGGATTGTCTAGATAAGATAATTGCCCCAATGCCCACGAGCTTGAATGATTGCTCCGGAATGAAAGCTGACAAGTCATAAGAAAAGGCGCGTGGTGTTCGGAGTATCGAGTTATACAGTCACCAATCTATCAAATGAAATAGCTTGAAGATCGAATGTCGTTCTGTAAACATATCGACTCATCTCGTAGTTGGTATGGTATGTGTACTGTACATCAAAGGTCTTGAAATTAAATCTCTATGTTAACGTTTTTCACCTGATGTTCCCCTTTTCCCTTTTCCCTTTTTCCCTTTTCCCTTTTCCCTTTTCCCTTTTCCCCATGTCCCCTCCGACCGTATATGGTGGGGTTGTGGTTGTGGTTGTGGTTGATTGACCCCGCCATGGTACGTGCATATTTAATACGCTATCGGCGGTATTCAAGGATGTTGGATAATCATCTAACCTTATCCAGTCCCATGTCCAACCGTCGTCCCATCATAAATGCGGGGGACGGGGACTTCGGGGCCGAAGGATCATTATTTGTGTACACTGTGAGTAGGTAGGTATTGTGAGATCAAAACACCTCAAAATCTTCTACAATTTCTTATATTAGCAAAAACATGTGTTGTGTAGAGAGTATGCGCAAGGGGTAAAAGGGAGAAAATGCTAATCACTTAATGTAGAATGATTTTGTAAGACGCCTTTTGACCTACTTGCACTGCAGTCTTGGGACTATGTCATAATCGCCAAAAATGTGATTTTCATGCCAAATACATAGACTGCAAATAGCTGTAGGTTTCCGCAGAAGTACTAAATGGTACTATACATATGGACAAGCGGGTTTCGCCAAACTTTGACAAATTGATGGTCCCGCGTTGTGACAACAAATGAGGCTTACATTTGAGTGATTTTCGAGAAAACTCACTAATGTTGTGGATGAGTTGTACCCGTTTTTATAAAAAAATAATAGGAAGATCGAGAGAGTTCCAAAGTTGAGTAAGTGGCTCTAGTATCACAATGGCGCGCCTCATGCGCAGGGTCTCTTAGCTAAATCTAAATGTATTAGAATCGAATAGGGACTTGTTGAGATGTACGAGGAGCAAGATATCTCAAGGATATATTGATGGAAGACTTAGAAACACTCCCATCATCAACATCCCACATCCTCGCCGGACACACTCCTGCATCGCCCGCCCTATGAAGGGTCGTTCAACGGATACAATATTGTTCCGTGTCCACCGGGTCACTACCTTTCCATTTGTCCTAGAGTACATGCACTGGCTGACAGGTAAGCTCGGTAGTAACTTGCTGTGTTTTCATGGCATTCTGAAGCACCTGTGACTCTTTCAAAACCGAGAGATCAAAATGATCAACAGTATGTTTTCTTCTTCGGGTGATCCGGGCTTAGAAGCATTTTCGGACATGGCGGCGGAAGTCAAAAGGCTAGATTTCTGTATGCACATCATGCATGAAAGGCCCTTGTACTTCTTTGACAAATGCAACATTCCATGATCCCTAAATTTTCTAGCGTTCCTCACACCTTCTACCCAACACACAAAATTTCCTCGGCATAATTTTTAAAGTAGATAATTTCTCCGTATGGTCCAATTGTCTAGGTGGTAAAGGTCTAGATGTACTCGGTACCGTTCAAGAAGGAACGCTAAGAACCAGTTGCCAGGAAGATGGATTGACCGATTGTCTAAAGCTCAGATAGTGAGTGAGTGTATTATCTGTTGGACAGATCCATTTGCAGATAAAGACCTTTTCGTGACAATATCGTCCCCTCCATTTCTGATGTCCGGTTTGATGAAAATGAAGTCTTGGCAGAGGTATACAAGGCGTCCCTCTATCCGCTGTCCGTCCCGTAATAATGCAATACCGGCTGTTACTTTTCTCTTGGCTTTCATATTAGGACGCAGATTTGATCGAAGATTATTGTCTTGGCGATTCAACAACTCAACGTCCGGCGAAATATGAAAGTACTTTGTAACATAATCCTGGAAAACGAGAAGTACCATTTGGATGTACTGTTAAGTGTTGTACTTTTGCTTGGCTCATACAATGTAGTATCGAGGCAAATCCTGCAAAAGTAACCAGCCTATGGAAGGGAGCTCTAATTACTTGGGTAGTCGGTGAGTGAGTAAAAGTATTTTGAAATCGAAAGCTGAAAGAGTCGTAGATCTTATTGCGCGAGATCTGGTGGATATTATGAATTAATTGGAAGGGAGACATGTAGTCATCTGGTTTTGTTGTACACTCGAGTAGATGAGATAAGATATTATTTGAAGAATGGAATTGAGGCGGAATTGGGAATGGAATGGAATGAACCTTAAGCGAGAAAATGTTCCAAAGATCTGGATTTCGATTCATCCATACGAGTTATCAAACATTAATAAAAGTAAATCAATTATATTAATTACTGCATCCAAATGACTGCATGCATGCATCCGCTACTCTTCCGTCATCAGGAGCCGGTGGAGGAAAACATCATGTATCATTCACTCATGGGCAAATTCCTCGGCATGGAATTGCCGGTTTCTTGTCTCTTCAATGAATAGTATTTCACCATATTACCGACATGGAAGGTTTCTTTGTTCCTGATTCGGAAATAGGACGTATAAGGAACAAAAGTCAAAAAGAGATTGACTTGTAGAATTACAATCAAATCACGTCTTTGCGTCTTTTATATGCATAAATTATGGTCTAGTGCAAACAAGTACCAATACTTTACTCAATTTGTCACCAAGCAGGAAGTGATAATATAGTAGGAGGGGAAAGTTAAGCCAGAGCCAAAGCCAGAGCCAAAGCTACGCCATCGCCATCGCCGTCCAGTCAGCGAGTCATCCAGCTTCCCGATTTCGAACATCAATCAATCAATCAATCAATCCATCAAAATCAGTGGAATCAACAACCCACCAAGCCAAAGCTATTTTGCTCGCAACGCAGCATTCTTGCTTGTATCACCCAACTACTTTTATGTGCGACCGCGCATGCAAAGTTATCCTTGGCTGCTCTGTGCCTTTGCCTCTCCCTCTCCAATCCAGTTCAGATCAAGGTCTCACGAATCTCATAAATTTCACCATCCTCCTCCTCCTCTGCATTTACCAACTTTTACTTTAAACCTCTTCATTCGTTCAAATGTAAGAAGGGATTTTTCTTGATTGATTTTCCACCCCACACACTTCCTTTTATTTGTTTCTTCCACCAAGCCTTCTGTGCATGAAGCCTCGTTTTCGCATTTCCCAATTAATAGACCCTATCAGATCTTCTCCTCCCCCTCCCGATCCTGGTCTGTTTTAAGAATCCGGTCCTTCAAGTTTTTCAATACATACTACTGCTACTAAACTACAATCATCACTACTGCTTTTCTGTCTGTCTAAGAGATTATTCTCTTTCTTTTTTCATCATGTTTCTCTTATAGCTGCTTATATTTAACACTTGCCTGGAGGCAATCAGCAATTAATCAATTCTATCGCATTGTTCGCATTGTCGAGAAGATCCATTCACGAAGACAACTACAATACAATTGAAGCAGACTAGACGTTCTAGATCTACATGATTACTACTACCAGACTTTTAAACGGTCCTGCAGAATACTAGCACGCCGACTGATCGGAGCAGATCCACCCCTCCATCCACGAAGACCCATATTACTCCTCTTACGCTACTGCTTAGTAGTGCACAAGTCCAACCTTATAGTTCGACTTGGCCTACTGGGACAAACTTCAATTTTCAATCTCAAAAACCCCCTCATTCGCACTTTCCCAACTCTTTCTTTATTTGTCTAAAGTAAGGTGTCACCTCGCCCAGAATAGCAACCATGGCGACAACTACTTTACCAATTTCTCATCCAACATTATCTTCTATTTTCCAAGATACCTCGAATGCATCACATAATATCCCTTCAATCGAATCAAATTCTGCCTCTGCAGAATCGAGTCGGCCATCCTCAATAGATTCTCGTCAAGTCGATTCCATCCCCGAAGAGGATGGGTACGAGACTAGCAGTGAAGCTGTTAATGAGCCAGTAACTCCTACAGATTTTCAACATCCTCAACAAAACACGAGAATACTCACTGGCGGAGAGATTCCTCATGATATCATTCGCAAGCTTCCTCCAGGTTCAATTCCACCTCCTACAATTGCCAATACTATTGCAACTCTTCCACCTTCATCGAACAACAAGGCATCATCTACTACATCACAACGAAACGCAGACTCGGCCCCAACTTCATTCACGCTTCCTAAGAGACCTATCTTTTCTACAAAAGATTCGGGGTTGAGAGGTAAAGTTTCAAAATTCTTCAAGAGATCGAATTCTCAAACTGGAAATTTGATCACAACCGCCTTAAATGATCAGACCAATCTTGCAAATCAAACCAATCTTACAAACAATAATGGTTCCGACCCAATGTTAGGAAAAGAGCATCGCCGAATGTCCATTGGACGAACGTCAACTTCCACCACAGCGTTCAATTCCCGTACGAACACACCACCTTCACCTAGTACACCATCCGAACCCCAGTCTTCACAAGAAAACATAATCTCAAGCGTAGGACCGAACGAACTCTTCACAATGTCTAAAAAACAAAGATCTTCGACGGGTCTAAGCATGAGCTTAATGAATAGGTTTCAACACTATGGACCAAAGATTACCTTTGATACATCAGCAATGGAAGACCAGAGCAAAGCACCTCAGCGTGCTACAAGCGTTGATTGGGATATAAATAGTGTTACTGCCATGGATCCATTGGTTAAGGAGATGTCGCGAGACCC